>JAZHRO010000028.1:7800000-8338427 GCA_037157565.1 Thalassia testudinum
ACGCGACCTCCAGGCCCTGCAGCAGTAGGATCCCAGCTGAGGCGAGCTGCAGGGACTTGGGCAAAGGCAACGAGCAGGTCTGCGAAGAGAGGCGAGGACACAGCTGTTGAGGCCAGGTCGTGGCTCTCCTGCGGGCGCGCACGAGAAGGGCGAGCAGAATAGTCCCACATCGTAAGTTTTCGAAATGCCGCGCTGATTTAAATTGATTTTGTGTTTTCTCTTAATCGCCTTGAGACACCTGGGGTGAGGTCCCGCACCCTACTCACCTGCCTGGTCCGCGAGTTCACCACGCGGATCCGGCGGACCCAACCTGCGCACTCCTCGCATACCATACACGCTGGTACGCCTGGTCCCAGGTACGTTACCTGACCCGATAACCTAGCTCTGGGAGAGCTTCCTATGAGCGGTTTGTAGAGAGAGAGAGAGGCGTGCAGGTAGAGGGAAGGGTTAGGTTTTTCTTTGTGCAGGGACAGGGTGCGAGGAAAAAGATTCACACTTGGCCGCAAGAAGAAGAAGAAGAGGAGCAGAAGAAGAAGAAGCCTTGCAGCTGAGCAAGGCAGAAGGCCAAGGAAGAAGAAGAAGAGAAGAAGGAGAAGCAGAAAAGGAAGAAAGGGGAAGCACTGTAGCAGACCGCCGTTTAAGCCATCTAACTGAGATATCAGACGACGGATGAAGCTCCAAAGAAGATAGAAAGAAAATAAGGAGAAGAAGAAAGAAGAAGACTCGTAAAGAAGAAAAGAGAAAGAAGAGAAAAAGAAAAAGCCAAGAGACATAAATCTACTTCTCCCCCTCTCTCTCTCTATTATTTTTCTAAAAAAGAAACATTGCACTTCTAGAATTCCAGTAGCTCCCTGAGTTCGACCTCGGGAAAATATTTCCGAGTAAAAAAATTGTAATGGCAATGACAACCGTAGCTATTTTATCTATACCACAACAATATTTCTGTAATAAGCACTAAAACAAACAAAGACTAGCCACGGTTCTGTCGGGACATCTGCCATTATCACCAGACTAAGAAGGAACCTATAAGTCTAGTTCCAAATAGAAAAGGTTATGCCGTAAGAAGATGCATAACAGTGCAAGCCTAGAAAACAGGTAGCCACAGATGTTGGCGAGCTGATGGTGCAATGTAATTCCAAATGCTCGCCAGAAGAAATGAAAACAGAAAATCTCGTTGGCTACCTTGGGAGGTCTAGGAATAATAAACAGAATATGAAAAGGGACCTCCCGAAATGGACTAAGTGGAGGATAACAAGTATCCTCCAGAGTAGGACGGGTTTTAAAAGATATACACATAATTAGTTCAAACCCTTGAATGGCAAGAGTAAAAGTATAAGCATCAATCCACACTTGCCATTCTACTCTAGGATGTAGTGGCCTGATATATTCTCCAGAAAGAATGTACATGAGCAGAGATCTGAGCCAAGGATCGGTTAGGGAGTATAAGGGTTGTTTGTAGTGTTGGAAGGTAATGGTTAAGTCCAATGAGGGCTTAGTTGGTGTTAGGTCCAATTCAAACAATGATTCAGATTATGTACACTCCCTAACAGTTGTAGACAACTTCAAGTTATCCTGCCTAGCATTAATGATCGGAGTCATGTTTGAATCAAGGGTAGACTCCAAATTACAACTTTTTGATGCAGGGTCAAAGTGTAAGAATCATTATCATTCAGTTCATCCCCAGATTTGTTTGGTTCACTCAAATATTTGACAGGGTGTATATGTGATTCATTAGAAGTTGGATCAGTATCCTCAATTATTTCTAAAGTAGGATCAGTTTTAATATTTTGGAGGAAGCCTATATCGTTGAATTCGTCATTCTTCTTAGGGTATAAATCCTCAATTGACGTGTTTTGTTCCTGAGAGTCTCCCACAGACTTCTCATTATTTTGTTTGTCCTCTTCTAATATCAACTCCTGTCTTGATGGAGGATGACTCTAAAAAGAAAGAAGGAATCTGGATTTAATCATATTATTTCTATCCTCTGGAGGTAAATCCTCAAATGATAAATAATTCTCCTGTGATTCACTCCAGATTTTCAGTCCAAGATCTTCTGTTGGGTCATCCTCATCCTCTAAATTAGACTATTCATATCCCTGAGACCAGAATTGATCATCCTCTATTCCCTTAAGGTCACCTTCATTGGGTGCATTCTCAGGATACTGAATGGTAGGTGTTGATTCCCTAAGTAGAGGGTCAAGAGTAGGCTCACTAAGGGTAGAATGGGATTCCACCAAATAATTAATAAGGAAAGTGATAGGAATAATACAACCTTGACCTGGTTTGGTAGGGGTAAGGAGAATACTGTCATTGGGGTCAAGGTCCTTAAGAGGTAGCATCTTCCCTTGCTTTTGACTGCAATATAATTCAGGTGGATAATAACTATGATCGTTATCCTCTAGTGGCCGTGTCTCATTGGGAGAGTCTAAGTGATGGCTACCTAAAATTGGATCCCTATTGTCATTAGGTTCCTCAGAATTATTTTCATGATCAGGGTTTATTGGGTAGGGATCAGGATTATTGGGAAGCATGTAGCTAAGTTGTCTTATTTCTTCATTTAACTGTTGACTATTCCTCAACATGTCTCCCATTGATTGCATTATTTCCTTTTTCTATTTCTGCATTTCAATCATAAAAGAGGAGAGGCTACTATTATCAGGTTGGGGAGGATAGTCCATTTCAAGCTCTGGTTGCCTAGGCCTACCGGTCCAACCTCGATAGGGAAAATCATGAAGGGTGGGAGGGTTGGGTGTTTGCATGGAAGTATGGATTTCAGGATCGGAAAATCCCACTCCTAGGCTTTGCTCAAAACTGGGAGTTATCAAGCTAGTACTCCTAGGGTAAGAATGAGAATGATCCCATGAATTGTCAATGTACCCATCAAAGGATGGATACGCTCGGAGCATGGGATCCTGATTAAAAGATGGGAAGTATTGACTCTAATAATCTGAATGATAGGAGTAAGAGTAATCCATTTCTTTAAGCAAAACAATTTTAACTCTCTTAGGATTTAGCAAAATTCAGAATATAAGCAGAAAACTTCCTAGAGAGTTCTATTGTCAAAGCAAACGCAAATTCAGCGGGATTTGCTTTTAGTAGATTGTAGGTCTTAGAGTTATATGTTTAGTTGGTGGCCAAACAAGTTTTGCAAAAAATTATGCTTCCTAGGCCAACCTTCGCTAGTGCCTATAACCTACTCGCAAGGGATGGAAGTCTTGAATCGAGCCCACACACGAGGAACTCAAGTAACTTGGTGGATAGGCTTGTTGATTTCCGACTAACTTCCCTTGTGGTGCAACAGAGGAGAGGTAGAAATTTATCTAGGGACCTTATGTGTGAGGTGCATAGTGTCTCAAGTGTGCAAGCATACGATCGTGTTTTGATTTTTCGAAATTCTGCAAACAGGATCCTTTTGCACACAATTTTCAGTCACAGATTTTAAGGTTCAACCTCTTAACAGTCCCAATTTTTTTTAAAGTGACAACTGAATTAATTTGATTCAAGCACTTTAGCGGTCTTAGATTTCGGTTCAATGCATATACATGACAAGTAATTAATGCTCAAGAGAAGACGTACCTTACTCCAGCTTTCTTCGTGTAATGTATGAATGCAATGTAATAAAAATAAACTAGATGCTGCTCATTCAGTATTATATGATCGTCCTATAGATATGCAGCTTCTAGCAGGTAGTTCAATTATTATTATTATTTTTTAATAATAATAGTAAATAGAACTAATCTAACTAACTAACTGAAATGCAGTTCAAAACAGTTCAAATAATCCTATAATCTAAATAAATGGGAACATGCTCCAGAAAATACGCTCCCGCATACAAGAGCGATAAGAAATAAAGTGGCACTGGGGACACGTTCCCAAAAATACCCAACAAGGGTCCAAAAGATAGAATTTAAATTCTAATGTTTATCTTACTAAATCTAACTAAAACCTACTGACTAAATCAGAAATAGGCTTCTCTGTAAGCCTATGCACGTGGGATCAAGGCCCACATGTTCCTGTTGCCGTCCTCTAGGTGGCTTCAAGGTCCACCAAAAAGATCATCTCCTACGTACGCGCCTGTCGCATTCACCGCATGCTTTTGCACAAAAGAAAATCCACAATTAGTAATTCAGAAAAGCTTTCAAAATAGCATAAAAATAACATAAAATTCCCAAAAAATTAATAGCCATTTTTCCTCCTCGGCAACAGCGCCATTTGAAAGAGCGATCTTCGTTTTTGTTGAAAACTTTATCATAAAATGATGTGTCGTTGTATTTAATCGCATGGTAGAAAATTACTTTGCAAAACATTTTAATTGTCAGAATCTAACCACGAATAGTTAGGTCATCTCCATAGGGAGGAATTAGCCTTTCTAAATTAATAAATAGTGTCTCATTTATTCGGGAAACTCAATAGATATGCATGCTACTTCGTGCTTTTCTTTTTCTCACATAAATGCTCATTTTAACCAATCAATCAAGAATGTAGGTGCTATTATGCAAATTCACCATAATATAATATCATGTAAAATAGTGATCTCTATACTGGTAAGCATCGTAAATACTAATTTCTAAAACATAACTTGTTATCCATAATCCATACATTCAATCATTCATGTGATATATATATATGTGCAAATAATTCAGATGAAGTAGGAGGACTATGCAATTTAACCACAATAATGTAATGCCAAAAATAAAAGAATAGTAAACCTCACAATGGCATTTGTTGTAATTTTTAATCCCAACCAAAACAGAGCATTTGCTCTCTCTCTTCCTTGCGAGAGAGAGAGAGCACCAACAGGGCTGTCGCGAGCAAGGAATGTTGGCGAGGATGATGGCTATCTGATGGAGGCAACGGCGTCGATGGAGACGGTCGGAGGCAGCAGGCCGGTGGAGGAGAAGACGTCAGCGTGAAGGCTTTGTTGAAGGATGAAGGCACTGGCAGCAGGCGGCGTTTGGGCGTGCGCCCGCTTGCGGTGAGGCAGTCTACAGGTGGGCACGAAGGTAGGCATGCGGGCGAGGCAGTCCGCAGGTGGCTCCTGTGGGTGTGCCTACAGAGTGGTGGAAGGCGCTGGGTGCGGTGCGCGCCTGCGGGTGCAGGTGGCGAAGGCGGAGCATGCCGATGGGCGTGTGGGCCAGCGGTGTTGAGGCGAGATGGCTCTCTGCAGGGAGCACTGGAGAGGTTGGCTTGCATGAGCTTGCAGGCGCAGGGGCGCTGATGAAGGTGCTTGCAAGGAGATGGGCGCGGGTGCTGTGCGGTCTACAGATGTGGGTGCCAGGTGGTGCTAGGGAGGGAGACGCATGGTGCAGGCTTGGAGGCAGTGGTGAAGAAGCGGTGCGGGTGCACAGTGCATGGGGTGGAGTTTTTCCCTACCAGGGGGAAGATGGCCTTTTCCAGTGCACCTCGCCTCCTCTCTTTTAACTCCTTCCTCTCCCCTCATGCGCCAATCAAGGGATTTTCAATTCCCTTTTCTATTTTTGGTCGGCGGGCATTGGAGGAGAGTTACGACTGGCCGGAGGAAAGGGAAAAGTTCCACCGGTTGTTGGTGAAATTTGCTCCCCAACCCTTGCTCTTTCTAAATATAATACCTGCACATAAAAACAACAAGATCATTACATATTAAGTTATAGAATGTTATAAACGTAAATCATGATGCATACAATTCTTCTACAACTTAATTGCAATTATTAACACACCTACAAGGTACGATTAAAGATACTTAGGCTTAATATTAGTCCATTAAAATGGACTCATCAGTATTTAATTTAATTCTTAAAGGTATATGATTTCTTACCGAAACTCGAGCCCACCAGTGAGGGGTTGACATGAACTAGGGACGTACTGCCCATCATCGCATCCTCCGCCTTCTTGCCCTCCTCCTCTCCCTCCTCTCATGCCTCCTCCCCTTCCTCCTCCAACTCAACTTCATATGATCCAACACAATCTGGATTATCCTCTACTCGGTTCGGGAAGGTCTGAGCAATCTCCTTCCCCTTTCCCTTCCCCTCCACATGTAGTAAATGTGCCATCTCCCTAGCAATCTCCCTGGGGGGGGGTGGCTGAAGTTGCTGTCAAAGAGGTGGCTGAGCCTATTGTTGGGAGGGTGGGGGTGGTTGAGCCTGCTGTAGAGGGGATGGTTGAGCTTGAGGAGTCGAATCAGGCTGTGTGGAGGGTTGTGTCTCAGGAGGACCCTTTCTTTTGGATTTTTTCTTAAACAACTTCATCTGTAACAACTAAAAATGCAATAATTAATATACTTAAAAATCATTAATATATAAATCATTAAAGAAAAAAGTTTGCTAAAAAAGAAAAAACCATTTAAACAGAAATGAAACAAAGCAAAGAAATTATTACTAACCTTTTATGTCAACATCTATTACAAAACAAAAATGAAAATTTAAAAATTTTGGCAGGGTTTCCCCTTAAATTTGGAAGTTTCTTTAAAAACTTATTTAAATTAAAGTGGGCACACCTCACATAACTAAAGCGCAAAGATAAATCACAAGTGGGTACACCTGACATCCATTCAAATAAACAATGCAGTTAATAAAGAAAGACGTGATATATAATCTTAATGAGATCAGGAGCATCCCATCCATTTAAACTATATCATAAAACAAACCCATGATTGACATCCCATTCATTTAAACTATATCATAAGCATCAACCATGAGTGATGGAGATGAGTGCATTTTATTACTTTATTTTCTTATGACCGTAAAGAAATCCTATCTGGCTAATTAGATTATCAAATGCCTGCTACCATAGGGCCAGCATCTAGAGTTACCATAATAACACCCAGTACAGAAAGAAATCATTGATAGAGCACATGCCAATGGAGTCTCAAAAGGATAATTTGTAGAAGGAAACAATGGGAGATTGAATGCTATATCAAAACCTGAAAGGATTAGTACAAGCTTCTCCATTGTTCAGATTATGCTGCATGATGGTTTTTAGCTTTGCACTGCCATAGTAGGTTCCTTACTCTGATTTAAGATTTTTGTTTACCATATATATATTCGAAAAAAGATATTTTGATGGCTTTGTTGCAGAGAACTTCAAAAAGACAGAGAGAGTTTAGACATATGGATAAAAATTATTTACTTCCAACATACATGGCTTTCTGCATTTTCGGAAAGCAAAATGTTTCTTTTTATAACCTTGTATCTCTGTCTACTTTTAAATCTTGATAAGTATTGAATGTTTACCTATGATTCTTTATGGTATATACGTCTTGGTTGCTTCCTATATGTTATGGCTACTAGTCATAAGAATATTATTAAAAATCAATTGAATTACTATTGTTGTTGTTGGTTGTTTAGTTCTTTTGCAGTAACAAGCTTAATCTGAAAGTTTTTTTTCATAATATTGTTGAATTATTATTGTTGGTTGCTTCCCTACAAAGGATGTATGTCTTAGGAAACAAAAGAGCTCCAAAGTTCACTACTTTAGAGGGGGTATTCTACTAACAACTCCAACTAGGGTCGCTTATAACTTGGATCCCTTTCATCAAAGAACAAAGTCAATTGAGATGATCAATTACCTGATATAAGGTCATGTCAAGGATGAAGCTTGACAAAAAGCTTTATTGATTTATTGACTTTCTTAAGAGTAACCATGCTTCTGTGACATACATTTTGGTAGACTTAATTTTTATTAGTTGGATAGCTTTACAAACATTACCCTCTCAGAAATTTTAGCTCTTTTCTTACATCAAAATTAAGGTATGGAAATGTCTATTATGAAACAAAAAAGAAAAATTTAAAATTTTCTGCCGAGTTTCCCCTTAAATTTGGTGGTTTCTCTAAATACCTACATATTTAAATTAAAGTGGACACACCCCACATAAAAAAAGTACAAAGATAAATCACAAGTGGGTACACCCAACATCCATTCAAATAAACAATGCAGGTAATGAAAAAAAGACATGATATATAGTCTCGATGAGATCAGGAGCATCCCATTCATTTAAACTATATCATAAGCATAACCATGAGTGATGAAGATGAGTGCATTTTATTACTTTATTTTCTTATGACCGTAAAGAAATCCTATCTAGCTAATTAGATTGTCAAATGCTTGCTACCACAGGGCCAGCATCTAGAGTTACCATAATAACACCCTGTACAGAAAGAAATCATTGATAGAGCACATGCCAATGGAGTCCCAAAAGGACAATTTGTAGAAGGAAACAGTGGGAGATTGAATGCTATATCAAAACCTAAAAGGATTAGTACAAGCCTCTCCACTATTCATATTATGCTGCATGATGGTTTCTAACTTTGCATTGCCATAGTAGGTTTTGTACTCTGATTTAAGATTTCTGTTTGCCAAATATATTCGAAAAAAGATATTTTGATGGCTTCGTTGCGAAGAACTTCAAAAAGCCAGAAAGAGTTTAGACATATGGATAAAAATTATTTACTTCCAACATACATGGCTTTCTGCATTTTCGAAAAGCATAATGTTTCTTTTTACAACCTTATATTTCTGTCTACTTTCAAATCTTGATAAGTATTGAATGTTTATCTATGATTCTTTATGGTATATACTTCTTGGTTGCTTCCTATATGTTATGGCTGCCAGTCATGAGAATATTATTAAAAATCAATTGAATTACTATTGTTGTTCATGGTTGTTTAGTTCTCCTGCAGTAGGAAGCTTAATTAGGAAGTTATTTTTAATAATATTGTTGAATTATTATTGTTGGTTGTTTCCCTACAAAGGATGTATGTCTTAGGAAAAAAGGAGCTCCAAAGTTCACTGCTTTAGAGGGGCTATTCTACTAACAACCCCAACTAGGGTCTTTTATAACTTGGATCCCTTTCATCAAAGAAAAAAGTCAATGGAGATCATCAATTACCTAATATAAGGTCATGTCAGGGACAAAGCTTGACAAAAAGCATTATCGATTTATTGACTTTCTTACTTGTAATCATGTTTCTGTCATATAGATTTTGGTAGAATTAATTTCTATTAGTTGGATAGCTTTACAAACATTGCCCTCTAAGAAATTTTAGCTCTTTTCTTGCATCAAACTTAAGGTATGGCAATGTCTATTACAAAACAAAAAGGAAAATTTAAAAATTTCAGCTGAGTTTCCCTTAAATTTGTAGGTTTCTCTAAATACCTGCAAATTTAAATTAAAGTAGGCACACCTCACAAAAACAAAAAGTGCAAAGATAAACCACAAGTGGGTACACCCCACATCCATTCAAATAAAACATGTAATACAAGTGGGTAGTCCCCACATCTAATTAATGAAATAAAAAACAATATGTGGACATACCCTACATCTAGAAAAAACCTATAATTTCATCCAATCTAACTTAAAACATTGAAATTATACCTCTAAGCATAACAGCCTTTGAGTATGCCTGTCATCGATAAACTGTAATTTGAAAAATAGAAGTAATTAAAATGCCAGTAGAGCAAGAGAAACAAATATTGAATGTGTGTGCTTGATTGGTTTATGTTTAGTTATTTTTAATGTATAGAAAATGCCTGTTGTAGTTTAAGTTTCTTAAATTTTAATATGAATTTGATATAAACAGAAATGAATTAAAGCAAACAAACTTTTACTAGCCTTAAATGTCCATATCTACTGCATTTGAATCTATATGACTTTCTTCTATTTATTCTTGGTATGCTTTAGACTGTGCATCAAAATGGTTGCATGGTGTAAACACATTTGTTGAGGGTAAAATGCCTATTCATGCATGTTCCTAGACTTAGATTTGCATTTCATGTTATAAATATTGCATAGCATGCATCATTCTGCATTTAGAGTAGTTATATATAATTTACGTTAATTGCGTCCTTTTTGTGGTTAGGAGAGAAGGCTATTTATTTTAGAGCCTCGGATTGATGTTCTGACCATACGGATCTAATCAAGACGATGATCGGAGTTCAACGCCTCTGAAATAGCCTCGATCGGAGTCTTGTAGCACCATATGCAGTCCGAGGAAGATCAATAGCCAAGGGACTAGGAGACATAATTCGAAGCTTCAAATGACAAATCCAACCGCGTGGATGGATTCCGGTCGACTATCATAGCCTAACGGTGTGAAAATCGACTCAATCCAACCTCTGTAGCAGCCCCTACAACAAGAAGATGGATGACCCAAACTGCACCACGTGGCGCAGCCCAGGCTGCTAGCACACGCATGGAGCACCGCATACGCATAGCAACGCGTGTGCGCACGCAGGGGCGTAGGCACGCATGCGTGCAGCACAGCGCTAGCGTGTGGGCACGCACACGCACGCGGCAAGGCAGGTGCGTGGTGCCAACGCAACATGAGTCGGACCTACAGCGACGCATGAGATAGACTTACAGCGACTCTTACAGCCATCGGTAATTCATCGCATGCCAGCAAAGCCAGCTGTGGTCACCAGCAGGCATGAGTTGCCTATAGGAACGTTTCCAGCGACGATCTGGATGTCACTAATAGTCCCATACCTATTTTTTGCCTCTTCTCCTCCACTATAAAAGGACCTACACCCCCTCCCTTCCAAGCCATCTCTACCTACTCTACTTCCACATACTCCCAAGCTCTAGCAAGCCTACCAATGCTGCATTAGAGCTTTTTCTCAAGCTCCCAAGGTGCCTATTAGTGTAGTGAACCTCTGCCCCACCAAACGCTCCTACTTCCCATCTCCGTTCATAGGTCACCTTGGAGCTTTCCTCTCACCTCCATTCTGGTAGTAGATCAACTCCATCTTCTCACCTCCATTCTGGAGCTACGTCGAAACTTTCCTGAACCTGATGTTCTCCAGCATCTCACCTCCATCGTCCCTCTCCTTACCTCCTTCATTCGAGCTTTCGCCAGGTGCCGTCATCTAATCGAACAACCAATTCGGGAGATTTCCTCTCACCTCCCTCTCTTTATATGCTTTCATAGTTTCTTGTAATTGACATTGGAAGTAGTATATATCATATTTGTTCCACATCTCTATCTTGTGATATGTTTGCTTGTTTTATTTTTTTCAAAAATACAAAAAAATAACAAAACCCCAAAATACCAAAAAGAAACGAATCAAAGCACGATTTTCAATAAAGTAAACGTCACCTCCTTGTGTTCAACCTGGGACTCCCTTGGAGTTTCGGTATAAATTTTATCTGATCGATATGGTTTGCAACTACGACGATGGGTTACTTGTAACCCCAATTTCTAACACGCAAAACACGCCTGACCATTTTGCCGCCGTTGCCGAGGAAGCAACAGAATTTACTTTATTGTTTATTACGTTTCTTTGCATTTACATAGCACTAACCCTACTTTTCTTTGATCGATTGTCTTGCAGGTGCCCTAGCATGAATATCCAAGTGCAGTAGACTAGAGTAAAGTGCAGGTAGAGTGTTTTGTAAGTGTCCCCCACACCACCCCCACCTTAGTTTTCATTCCATAACCTAATAACTCAAACCCAAATCAACTTAGGTGCTTTTTATAAACGCTAAGATAGATTTGATTGTTTGTTTGCCACCTCCACTCACCTCGCCATCCACATAAATAATAAAAAATAAAAAGGTGTTATCTGATTGTGGGATTTTCTGAATGCTACACACTTAACACCCACAACTTCTTATCCTAAGGTGCACAATCACTTTGATTCTACCACTTAACCGGGATCTAACCTATGGACCCAGTACACTTCAACTAAATACACATAAGTGAGTAGAAATCTTAATACGTCAAACATTTCTGTGTGCCTTAACTGAGTGGTATAATAGGCCAATTGATTGAGCTATTTGGGCCGCACCACTCAATCTAAAACTGATTCATTAAGTAGCTTGCCACTTAGGGTTGATTTTTAGGATTGAACTAGGCACTCCACATTTTATTTTTGATTTTTGAAGGAATATATCTACACCAGTGCTTTCGAAACTTGATGTGTTCTACTGATCCTTGATTGAATATACCTAAAGGTTAAACCCTAAAAGCTACTAAACAAGGTTGAACCCTAAAAGACACATCATCAAATAACCTTGTTTGAAAACCTTGGTTGTGCACACACACACATTTTAACTAATCATTAAGGGCACAACCCATCTAAAGGGCCCATCACATTCCTGAAGCACCATTGTCCCAAACCTAACTAAAATTGATTAGACGATAGCCCTAGGGACTAGTTGGATCGTCGGGATCCAGATTGAGATTGAGATTGTTCATGATTAGACGATAGCCTAGGGACTAGTCAATCTGATGTCTAGCTAGGGGAGTAGCATCAAACGACTGCGGTTGGGGGTACATTAGGAACCGGAGGTGCAAGCCAAAGGAAGAACCTTCTCCCCAATCCATCCTTCTAACTGGTTGGATTGCCTGGACATAAGTAGAGTAAATCATCCATAATCTTAGGATGGATTCTGAGAGTTTATAGACCTTCAGGCTACCCAACCTAAGGATAGGCTTCTATTTTTGTATTGCAGGGCTCCTTTCTCTTCTAATTTCCCTCCTTACTCCATAATGTATCCTTCCACTTCTTACACGCATTTCCTATCCTATCCTCCTACCACCACTTATCCCCAAGATGATTACTATTCTGACTTGACTTGTAATTACCCATCCATTAGCCAGGATGACTTTGATTGGGGATATGAATCCGAACCTCTATGTCTAGGGCCTAACCATGGACAACAAGACTATGATTATTTTCCTTCCCAGAGCTATAATGATTATGGATCTCCACCCTTTGATGACCAAACCAACCTGATCTACAATCATGAAGGATATCATGATTATAACACCTACCCTCCCCAATATTCCATTGAATATAGGTTACCACCATTCTTGGAACAACCTAGAACAACCTACTTTCATGGAGGGACCCGAGAACCTCAACATCTTGACTCCGTTAGATTCAATCCAAACCCACCCAAACCTGAATCGAACCAGCCGGTTCAGGTGAACTAGATCCAAGATAGAGTGTTAGTTAATTTGGGGAACACCATAAATCTTTAGAAGCCCAGCCAACACCATGCATTGAAGCACTGGAGCCTATGATCAAAGTGATTGATGAACTTAATAGTTCTCTATTGGATTCGCTCCAAAGTGTTAGGGATAGGGACCTGGGTGAGTTTCTACTTGGGAAGTTGTAGAGGTTAAGGATGAAATTTGTGGTTGTCCTAGTCAAATCTTGGGATGATTCACAAGATGAACCCCCTTCAGGAGATCTAATGTCTGAACCCGCTTAGGTGCCTATTGGGGGGATACATTTTTTGAGATCAGGGATGACAAGGTTGGGCTAGAGCAACTATTTGAGGATGAACCGATTGATTCACCCGAGATCCCTAAGTCAGGAAACCAAGAAAATTATGTCTCCTTTGATCATGAAATGATTTATGATTTTGAGACATATATAAGTGAGGATCATCAATTCTTTGACTCTGAGGGTGAAGAATCTTTAAGTGAAGTCTCACTTGAACATAAGCAAAATTATTTTAGTGAGACAAACGGGCATGAGGAATTTGATGAACCATTTGATAGCCCATTTATTGAAGATTTCGATTCGATTGGGGTTAACTTGGAGGATCCGAATCTTGATGATTCAATCAATGACCTCAGTCCTCATCTACACCCTGAAGAGCTGACTTCTGAAATCATTGTACCCAAGTCAATCTTGAGTCAGCCATGATTTTTGGACTTAGGAGAATCTTATGGGGTGAATGATATGCTAGAGGTCCTGAAACCTGAGCACCTGATGTTGGAGGATAGGAATGTTGAAATGAAAATTTGGGAGGTTAATTTTGAGGGAAAAACAAATAAGGATATAAGAGTACCTATTGACCTGAAACCACCTATCTTCTATACGGACCCTTATGATATGTTTCACGTGCGACCCAAGCCTGGAATAACTGAATATTTTTCTAAGCTAGATGTTAAGTGGACAACTACACCTATTGAACCATCTTTACCCATTATCTGACACTTTGGTCTTGGGTTGCACACCACTAAACCGTAGGCCCGGCCCTACAAACACAACAACCTTCGATTCTGGGTGATTTTCATCCAGAACCTGAGAACCACTCAACCTTGGGGCACGGGTCTTCACCATAATCTTGTCCACATCTGTGGACATCTTCTGCAGACGGGTTTCAGGATCAACCTTTTGATTTTGATTCTGGCCCGCACTTGTGAATTCTCAATTTCTTTTTTGTATGTATGTTATGCCTAGCTGAAGGCATTAAATTTAGCACGTGTTTATATTTCACGTTCTCTACGGAGCTGACTGGATTCCTCACGATGTTCAAGTCATATTCCGCTGAAGGCATTAAATTTAGCACGTGTTTATATTTCACGTTCTCTGCGGAGCTGACTGGATTCCTCACGATGTTCAAGTCATATTCCGTTTACTCCACCCTTTTCATGTCTTTATTTTTACAATGAGGACATTGCATCATTTAGGCATGGGGGGATAGATAATCGATTCCTGAAATCATTATGTTAACTCCATAGAATTTCTTTAAGTTTCTTATAAAATTAAAAAAAAAATTTGAAAATTTGAAGGAAGATAATAAAAAAGAAAGAAATTAGGAAAAGAGAACTTAGGCATTTTGAAGTTATTAACTTTAGGAAATGATACGAGAGGACCTAGACATTAAGACTCTTTAGGTCTTCAGGCTTAATTAGCCCGGGTGTCCACTCGAATGTAGATTTAGTCTCGAGTCCTTGCCAAATAAAATTTATTTTAATTTGGTAAATAATTTGGGATGATAAGTATGTGACTTATCAACCCGCCCTTTGATTTGGGGGGAATTTAAGCCTAAGCATCTACACACATCTTTTTGCATAGACTCACTTTCCAGCGATTTTTATGAAAATTGGGTAGCTAATGGACCAACTTGGGTGGTATGGTTGGCAAGTTGTCGGTGGTAATAGCTCATCGGCTGGTTATCCAAAGCCCAGCCACAAGACCATTTTTGTTGTACTGCCTTTAGGTAAATCTTAGATCAGGGAAGCCACCTACTTAAAAAAAAAGAAAAGAAAAAAAAAGAAAAAGGAGAAAATAAAAAGGAAATAAAACCACACTTCACTGCATGAGTATGGCTGGCAAGTTATCGGTGGTAATAGCTCATTGGCCGGTTGTCCAGAACCTAGCTCACAAAAAAATGCACAATAATTCCCAAAACACTTAGGAAAGAAGTGGGGAAGTAGAATAAACCGGGGAGATATCCACTGGGTTCGCCCTTGTGTTGACCCCATAAATAAAAGTAGGGAGAAAGCTACCGATCGTAAAGATAAACCTTTAGGCAAGGTCACCTAGGGTCATAGAAGCTCGAATTCCGTCTTAACGGCCATTTTGTGAGTCTATCACTTTTTCACAAAGATACTTAGTACTTAGAGTCCTTTTCGAGTCTTGGGTGGGTCAGGTAGTCGTAAAAAGCTATCCTGGAACTCTCAAACTCCAAAAGTACAAAAAAAATTAGAAAAGAAGAAAAATAAAAATATAAATTATCTTCCCTTCTCAAATAAGGCGAGAACTTGGGTGGTCTGCATTCTGGCAGACACCCAGGTGCTGTTGGGTTTTCGTAGTGTAGGACATTAGTTGAAATTTTCTATTGTTAATAAACGAATTAGGCCTAAGTGATCTAATCCTAATTCTACTTTTATACAAAGCATATAGTTTAATTTTGCTAGGGACTAGCAAAAGATAGGCATGGGGGCATCATGTAAACACATATGTTGAGGGTAAAATGCCTATTCATGCATGTTCCTAGGCTTAGATTTTCATTTCATGTTATAAATATTGCATAGCATGCATCATTCTACATTTAGAGTAGTTGTATATAATTTACGTTAATTGCATCCTTTTGTGGTTAGGAGAGAAGGATATTTATTTCAGAGCCTCGGATTGACAATCTGACCATACGGATCTGATCAAGACGACGATTGGAGTCCAATGCCTCTAAAATCGGCTCGATCGGAGTCTTGTAGCACCATATGGACTTCGAGGAAGATCAATGGCCAAGGAACTAGGAGACAGAATTCAAAGCTTCAAATGATAAATCCGACCATGCGGATGGATTCGGGTCGATGATCGCAGCCTAATGGCGCAAAAATTGACTCAATCCAACCTCTGTAGCAGCCCCTACAACAAGAAGAAGATGAATGGCCCAGACTACGCCATGTGGCGTAGCCTAGGCTGCCAGCACATGCATGTAGCACCGCACGCACACAGCAGTGTAGGTTCATTGGCGCGCATGCACGCAGTGTAGCATCGCGCACCCACGCGGCAAGGCAGGAGCGCGACGCCAGTGCAGCGTGAGCGGGACCTACTGCGATGCATGAGCTGGACTTACAGCGATGCTTACAGCCGTCGATAATTCACCGCATGCCGGTAAAGCTAGCTATGGGCACTAGCGGGCATGAGCTGCCTACAGCAACATTTTCAGTGATGGCCTGGATGTCACTAATGGTCCCATACCTATTTTTTTCCTCTTCTCCATTATAAAAGGACCTACACACCCTTCATTCTAGGCCATCTCTACCTACTCTACTCCCGCCCACTCCCAAGCTAGAGCCTACCAATGCTCCATCAAAGCTTGTTCTCAAGCTCCCAAGGTGCCTATTAGTGTAGCGAACCTCTGCCCCACCAAATACTCCTCCTACTTCCCATCTCCCTTCATAGGTCATCTTGGAGCTGTCCTCTCACCTCCATTCCGGTAGCAGATCAACTCCGTCTTCTCAGCTCCATTCCAGAGCTACGCCGAAGCTTTCCTTAGCCTAACATCCTCCAGCATCTCACCTCCGTCGTCCTGCTCCTCACCTCCTTTGTCCGAGCTTCCACCAGGCACCGTCGTCTCACCAAACAACCGATTCAGGAGATTTCCTCTCATCTCCCTCTCTTTATATGCTTTCATAGTTTCTTGTAATTGACATTTGAAGTAATATATATCATATTTGTTCCACATCTCTATCTTCTGATACGTTTGCTTGTTTTCTTTTATTTCAAAAATACAAAAAAATAACAAAACCCCAAAATATCAAAAAGAAATGAATCAAAGCACGATTTTCGATAAAGTAAACGTCGCCTCCCTGTGTTCGACCCGAGACTCTCTTAGAGTTTCGGTATAAATTTTATTTGATTGACGTGTTTTGCAACTACGACGATGGGTTACTTGTAACCCCGATTTCTAACATGCGAAACACACCCGACCATTACACAGTACTATTCTTATGGGTATAACCCATCCCCTTTAGTAATTATTGGGGACATAGAAAACTTATTCCACTTGACATGCCAATGTAAATGGTTCATTAGACTAAGGAATTTGACAATTACGATTTAAACTCAAGAAATTGTATTTCTTATCAATTTTGAACCCAATACCCTCTTTGAAAACATCAAACCAATAACATTTAAATATGACAACTCTACGATCATATTTGAAGCTGATCTCCACAATTTCCTTAATTTAAACATAGTGTCCATCTGGACCGGTAGAAAGATCTAAATCAATAACTCCAACCTATTGTGTAACCTTCCTATCATCAATTTCTTTTATTCTGAATCTGAACCCATTTATTATATACCCATAGTGGTAATGTGCATGTCTGGTATCTATCGTGTGGCGGTATCCTCCTTCAATTGATGAACCTATTCTTTAAACCAATCTAAGAAGCGAAATTCTTTTGTCCTAGAAAGAGGTAATCATTCGAATTCCTCATAAAATGGATCAATTTCTGGAATTTGTTTTAAAATATATCGATGCACGTAACGTTGCCATTTTCTGAAATAACCTTGTACCATATATGAAGGATCAACCTTCCTCTGATATCAAAAATTGACAAACATTCTTTATCAATGTCATTGTATTCCCCCTCATAATTTATTTGAAGTTTATTAAAGAGGTTTTCTATTTCATTCATACACATGGATGTAAAATTAATACACTCGTCCTTGAGATAGCCTTCTATAATTGATCTTTCTCGGTTGACCTTACTCAAAACATAATCTTTAAGCTTTTTCAAAAACGGCTCCACAGGATACATCCAACTGAATTGTATAGGTCCATCGATTCTCACTTCATTTGCAAGATGTAACGTGAGATGAACCATTACATCGGAGAAGGTGATGAGAACCTCATCATGAGCCATAACTAGCTCATTTTGACCTAAGAAAGAGAATAAAAGCTCCTGCATAACCTAAAGAAGGGCCTAATTAAAGGAAGAACTGCTCTAAGAAGAAAATATGAAATAAAGGGTAAAATTGCAATTTGACCATTTCAGTACATCAATGGGATTTCCAAGAGTCTAAACATAGGTCAAATGGTCTAAATAAGATAAAAAGTGACTTGGTTCAGTCAGAAATGGGTTCATGTGCAATCTAAGAATTAAATGACATCTCGTAACCCTAAAACAGACTCACATAATTCAACAAGGTTTTGGTCAAGATAAAAATCAACTAAACCCTCTTAAATTCTTGGAAAAATATCCCCTAGGGCTTAGAATTTTCAAATTGGCCTTTGAAACCTATTTTGACCTACATTGGGGTCCTAGCTCATTATTTAACCTAATTTGGTTTTTGTGTAAAATGTCCAGTCAAATGTGGTCAAACCTAAAATCTAACTTCATCATTGGATTCCTTAGGCCCAAATTAGGTTTGTACCAAAATTTTGACCTAAGGGGAGGTCACCTTGACCTACTTTGCAAAATAGTCCACCCAATTACATTTTGACCACTAGCTTTTGAAATTCATTACGTAGAGCCCCCTAACTTCCTCTCCACTTTTGCAATTAGGTCCCTCTGCCATTAAAGCAAAGGAGTCCTACTCTGACGAGGAATTGAGGGGGATTTCTCCCTGATTCCTCAGAGATCTCCTACAAGATTTGGAAGGGAGATTCTATGAGGAATTCCTTCCATCTGAGCACAATTCCCTGATCTGATTTGCACCCAATCTCTCATGCGAAAGCTCGAGAGATTTGGGTATCTCCCTGAGTCCTACCCCAGCGAGGACTCTTGTAGTTGGAAGCTTGTCTTCCAAGCACAAGAGCCCCTGTCGGCACCTATAAAAAGACCCTCTAATCCAGCCGCTCCCATTCAGCTTGGCTTGGCTAGAGAACCACCTCCAATTCTTCCATTCTCCGACTAGGTGTCCAGCAGGCTCCGGCGACCTTTCTTCCACCTTCTCGTAGCTCTACCACAATACTAGTGGGAGAGACATCTTCACCACCTTCCTTCGCATCGCGCAATACTCGCGTGCGTGCCTCTAGCCCCATCATCGTCGCCGTTCTCCCTCCTCTGGATGCTTCTTCTCCGACGGTGGCAGGTACGGCTAGTTGCCTTTCTATCCCCTTCGTCCACTTAGTTAGGTTAGAACTCTTCCCCTCTCTCCTGACTTTATTTCCCCTATTGTTATTTCTACTTTTATCCCCTCAGCACCGTAGACCACCTCCACCTTCTCCATCTCCAGCCGACCACTGGCGAACGCGCATCCACCGCTCTGCACTTCCACACGCCTCGCCAGACACCTCATCACCTCTGCCATCATCCATTGAGCATTTTTCACACCTTCACTAACCGCCATCACTTCCCTAAATTCCCCCCGACCTAACCCACCTTCACGGTCACAGAGCGACCTAGGCACGCAAGGCTAGGCCACCCCACAGCTAGCCACCAATCGCCTCACCTTCGCCATGACACGACGAAGCTCCCCATCTGGTTTAATGAGGCCTCAAGGCCATATTAAGTGATTTCAGACTTAGCCCCCTTCCACCATTGAAGCAGAAGCAAGGAGCTTGTATCCTCGCTCCAAGTCACGTGCTCCAGGTTGACGAATCCCAAGTGACGCACAAGGAGCGTGCACACACATTTAGCCAAGAGATTGGCTTAGCGAGTGACTGCAGTTGTGGCAATTGAGCAAAGCCTCCTTCGGGCGCACGAGCTAAGCAGGTTGGACTTTTAGTCCCACCACGGAAACTTAGGAGTGAGGTGCACAGCTTATATTGATTTTGTGTTTCTAGCTATTCGCCTCAAGACACAGGGTGAGGTCCCCTTGCCCACGCACATTTGCCTCATCCACGACCTATGCCCCTGTGGGTTTGGTTGACAGACCCATTTAACCACACTCCTTACGCACCACCCACGCCGATGTGCCTCTACCAAGGTGCATAACCCAGCTCGATTACCCGACTCTGAGAGAGCAAACTGAAGAAAGAAATAGAGAGAGAGAGTGTGCATGGGGAGGGTAGTGGATAGGTTTTGCACTCGTCCGCTGTGTGCAGGGAAAAGAAGAAAGGAAGAGGAAGGCGTAGCCACAGAGAAAGAAGGAAAAGGAAGAGGAAGGCATAGCCAAGGCCAAGCAGGGAAGGAAGCTGAAGGCAGGAGCAGATATGGAATGCACAGGGCTAAAGGAAGAAGGACTTGGAAGTAGAAGTTGAAGAAGACAAGGAAGGAAGGAAGGAAGAAGGCACTGTGCAAGAAGAAGCCAAATCAAAGAAGAATAGAAGAAAAGGAGCTAAGGCAAAGACATGCAGAGGAAAGAAGGAAAGAAGAAGGCCAAAGAACAAAAGAAGAAGAGGAAAGGTAGAGAGGGAATGGTTAAGGCAAGGCAAGCCCATGGAGGAAAGGAAGAAAGCTAAAGAATAAGGAAGCACTGTAGATAGAGAAAGAAAGAGGAAGAAGAGAAGCCAAGAAGGAGAAGGAAAGAAGAACCAAAGAAAGAGGTAGCTGAAGAGAGAGCCAAGCCAAGAATCAACCTTTTTATCAAATTCTTCTCTGTTTCTCTTCTATTTTGCTACATTTTAATTCATAAACTCTTACATTATATTCTAAGTTAGATTTTGAGTGGATTTAGGTGTTCAAATTACATTATTGAGATTAGTGAATAAATTCCATTTGATCCCTGTGTTCGACCTCGGATACTTAGGTTTTCGAGTAATAAAAGCTTCTTATTTGTTATCAACACTTTCTCAACTATACTACAATGTGACGTACTTAAAACCTGATCAAGCGTTATAACATTTTGGTGCCATTGCAGGGGAGCAACGCGCAATTTATCAGTAATCTCTGCATTCTTTTTTACTATATTTGAACACTAATTTGCCCTATTTTGTTTTGTTGTGATCTTGTAAGGTGTTTCAAGAGAAGATCTCTCCTGCAAATCAACCACTCTAGGGTAGGTAATCTCTCTTCTTCCCAAAATCCATCTCCTAATCCTTGAAAGACAAAGGGAGCAATTAAATTACAAATCAATTACCTTATTTCTATAGTAATTATCATCTTTAAGGCAAAAGTTTTCTGAATTTTTGAAAATTTTTCAAAAACTTATTGAAGTAGAAGAGATTTTTAGAGCCAACCCCACAAATTCTTGTGCCTAGTAGAAATCACGCTTAATCTCCATGGACTACACACTTGTCTTGAAGTCCAAATAGAACTTTTGTAGAAAGAAAAGAGGATTGGAAATAGAACCAAAGTAGGGTTTTCAACAGTAGGGTTTTTTGGGAGTGTTAGTTGACACATGCTTGCATAAAAACAAAATAAACCCAACCCGCATCAGTGTGCTACCCAAGCACTTGATTGAAAAGATCTAAGTAAGACAAACCCTAAAATCAAGCTTTAAAATCACTTGAATCTTAAAATCTTGGACCTAATAACTTGGGAGTCAAATCAGGGTGATTTCTAGGTCTTGACCTAGAATCATTCAGCCATCTTTAGGGCAAGTCAGGTGAAGTTGACACTTTGGGTCAACCAACCTCCAAATTAGGTCACAACACCAAAACATCTAAAGTTCAAGTGAAAACCCTAAGGCACCTTTGAAATAAAAGTGGTAGACTTAAGAGGTCAAGGTCCCCATTTTGTTCTACTTGGAATCTCAGAGACAAGAGAGGTCAGGTGGGGGAAACCCTGTAACCTGTGGGGGTGCTCTACCATGTAGGGGTGTTTGCGGGACTCTCCCTCTCTGGCTGCCCAGGTAATTCTCAGGTAGATGACTTTCCGATCAAGGGGTATCATCCGCCCCGAACCTCCATAGTCATCCAACATCTTTGGGTCCCCGATTGGGTCAAAAACACCTCCAGTCCCTCATCTCCTCTCTTTAAGAGCACACACATAACATTTCAGTGGGATGCTTTATTCAGATTTAATCACTTCACAACTTGATTCTACATCAAAATTCTCATTCCACATCTGGATTCCACCATTTGATCCAAACATGTAGCCGAACTACTTAGGACTACCTTTCAAAAAACCTGAATCATAGAGATCCATGAGAGATAGGATGGTTGAGGATGCCCTTGAATTCTATGAAATTGAATATAAACCCTCAACACCAATAGAAGACATTCAGGTTGATGTCCCAACAACCACAACCTTCATCATAAACTATGCCCAAGTATTATTGACAAAAGCTACAAACGGATCAACCTAAGACATTCTCATCATAGGATACATTAAGATAGAAAAATTACACAATTTTGAGTACATCTAATGCATGACAAATCCTGTACTTTGGGAACAACAACAAGATGATCTTGAAATACGGGAAGAGATAATGAGATTATTTAAACAAATTATCGATTAGAAATACCTGTACATGCCCAAATAGATGATGAACCATCTTAGAACAATATCAAGGATCAATCTGATTTTTCACATCTCGGGTTTGAGGCACAAAGTGGTTGTGAATTCCCAACCCATATAGAATACAACATGCCTGATATTGAATTAGGTTGGGAAATTGCAGGAGAACACAATGTTGAGCCAACCCTAGACATTGGATCACCAAGCTTAGAATGCCAAAACTACTGCAACAATAAGATTAGCACTGAACCTCTCAAGGGTGTAAATCCCGCCCCTTATTCTGATAAGGTGACCCTCGAAGGTTACTTGGACCTAGATTCTAGTGATTCAACCCACATCTTAAGCCTAGCATCTGGATCTGAAATGTCTTGGGAAGATTACGAGGCCCCGTATGAAGAAGATCAAATTTTCAATGAAGAGTATGATTATGGGCCTCTATTTGATAAATATCCCTCTCCAACATCCTCAGAGAATCAGATTGATTTTTTAGAAGTCATGTGAATTTACGACATAGAAACTGAGGAGTTGGACGAGTGGAGTTTTGATTAGGCCTTTCCCATGAGCCTAGAGCACTAGCCTAGACCAAATATGGACACCTTTTTGAGTTCAGAATTGACATATAGGCTAGACCCCAATCGGGCTGCTGAATCCACATCATGTGATTTATTCTATGGTGGAACCTTTGACCTTGAATCGTAGTCAGATCTTGATTTTCACAATATCTCCGATGATTTTGAATCTGACCATGATATCGGAGAGACTTTGCTTCCTGAATACAACAAGTCAATCTACGACCTCAGCTCACATGATTCATTCTCTGACTCCGACTCTGAGGTCCCGATTCCTGAGATCACTGATTTAAGTTCATGTTCCAGTAACATGGCATCATTTCTTTTCTATCCTCAGGAACCAAAACCAAAATATGCCGAGAATGATTGCAACCCAGAATACGAATCTTCTCTAAATTTGGATTTCCCACATCCTATAGACACTCTCAAGGCAATCATTTTTTATTTTGAAAGTTACTATGAGGTCTCGCTACATGAAACCACCTGTCACTTCTTTATAGAAGAGCCCTCATATGCAATTCTCATTGAAGCCACCTCTTCCACACATACAAAATTGATCAAAACCCGTTTTCAACCTCGACCTGCAATCGGGCTGAATTTATATTCAGATTCCACTCTCACTGAGCGGTTTGCAGATGATTCAACTCCACACATATATCGGGTATCAAACACCGATCAGACTAAAAAACATACTCCATTTTCTGATCACCTCTGTACGGTTTTCACATTTTTCACTGATCATTTTTTGGATCCCTACTCTGACTGGACTGCATCATCAGCCTATTGATCTCAACAAGTACCTGGTTGGACCAACTAGGCTCAATCAAGGTGCTTACTTTACAAAATTCTATTGATTTGACCACTCCCTCTCCATCCCATGTTCCTCTTGGCTGAAGGCGTTGAATTTAGAGCTTAACGGGAGGCAACCCATCATTCCAAAAACCCGAGATCCATCTGATTATCCATTCGTACTCCACGTCTATTGCACCCTGAGTTCAGCCTTAGACAGTCGATCCTGTAGATTCCCTACTAGGAGGCGGTGACCTAAAAAATTGCAGAAATATAATGTAAAACATTATCACAAAATTCAATCACACAATGTACACAATTACTTTTAGGTGGAAACACAAATCGGGTGAAAACCACCACTTAACCCTCTCGAGTTAGGATTTTCCGATCAACCAAGTTGATCAAATCCACTAATCGAATCACTTAAACGAGGGTGATTCAACCTCAATTACAACCACGCTACTTTATACGAGGGTAGCGTACCTCAAACCCCTTCTCTTAACGAGAAGGATTTTGTCCCATGAAGGAGATGGAAATTTGCAAAGCGAATACCCAACCAAAGAACAAAGATAAAAAACAACAATCCTATAAAGCCAACAAAGTAATATTTAACCTAAGCTTCTATAGGAATTAGGAAACTCCCCTTTGATGGAAGTGTGTCAAATCGATGACGCGGGTGCGTGGGCTACACGACGGCGCAACATCGCTCTCGTGAACTATGGTGGGAGAGTGGGAGCGCAAAGGCTTGATGCTCTCAAGATGAAGAACTTGAGCTTAGAGAGCAAGAGCTTTTCTTCTTGGGAACAAGAGACACAAAATGGTGTGAAAGTGTATTACTAGGTGTGTGTTGAGTGGCAAAGGCTCCCCTCTATTTATAGAGGCCTTAGGAAGTCTTTGGAAGGCTTAGGAAAGCTTCCATAGCCGTTGGGTGCAAAGCCCAAGAGAATCAAGCCAAAATCAGGAACAATGATTGTGCTGACGGGTTTATCAGATGTCTGATCCTGGCATCAGACGTTTGGGAAACCAGTTTAAGACGTCTGGGATCAAAGTCAAACATCATATTTTAAGCGAGTTTCTTCCTGATTTGGATCAGATCTAAACAGGGTTCTAGTGTAAGTCCATCAGACGACATACAGGATGTCTGGAACTATGTCTGGACGTCTAGAAACCTACTTTTCTGCGGGAATGGATTTCCAAGAGAGTGCAACGGCTAGAAAATCTCTGAGAAGAGGTTTTCGGGTCAGCCGAGGTAAAACGGTCATTTATCAGACGTCTGGAAATGCTTAAGGACGTCTGATAAGGCTCTAATGGTCATATCCTCCCGTGTTTGCTAAGCCAGCCAACGGTCCACTACTTGGACGTCTGGCAAAGTCATCAGACGTCTTCTAAGATGTCTGGACTGAGGTCTGGACATTTAATTTCATCAGACGGAGCTAACAAGTCCAGCCTAAATGTTATCAGACGTCTGAATCAACAGTCAAATGTCTTAAAACAAAGTATCAAACGTCTGATTTTGGAATTAGACGTCTGAAAAAGCTGTTTGAACCCTATATTGGTTTTCTAAGTTCTCTACAGAAAACCTAAGTATCCTAGGGTTATGCAGGTGTTCCTAGGACTACTATTACAGTACTTTGAGGCACTTTAACATGATGATCTAAGGAACAAAAAGAGCAAGGAAATAAAGATAAAAGTACATGAAAGAAATAAATAGAATTCTATCCTATTCTTCTTGTCCTTCCATCTTCAATCTATCACTCCTCGCGAATCTCCTCTGTTCTCCATCAAGCTCCTTCAATCCATCCTGGATGTGAGCTCGAACTCCGTCTAATCACTTCTCCATTTGTAATTTGCCTGAAATCTAAGACTTCAAGTGCAAATGTTAAATGACATATGTTTTGTTATCACCAAAACAAATGATCAAGGTGCTCTAGTACCAACAATCTCCCCCTTTTTGATGATGACAAAATCATAAATAATAATGCAAAAAAAATCCTCCCCTTTTTTGACATTATCAAAACGTTTGATTGATTTTAAATTTCTTATAACTCCCCCTTAAAACATACTCTTCTATGAATTTCTTTTAACAAAAGTAATGTCCTCCCCCTTTTTATAATAACACGATAGCATTATTTTTCTCCCCCTTACTAAAGGAAATTTAGCTTACTTGCAACTCCCCCTTAAAAATTGACAATTAGCTCATAAATTTTTTTTAACTCCCCCTATCTAGATGCTAATGATAAAAAGATAGGTAAAGAATTTTTACCTCACCTACCATGGCTAATAAAATGATCCAAATGGTGGTGGTGGATGCCACATCGGATGGGGCTCCCATCCGTAGCTTGGAGGCCCAGGCATTGGTGCTAGTCTCCAGTCTTGTGGTTGACGTGCGGCATGTCCATCATTTGTTCACCGTCTCGTCGGTCTTCTTGTTCTCCTCCTTGGTCTACTCCTTGGTTCTCCCAACTCGAGTTGACCAGCTATGAGCTTGTAGGTCCAGTCCTTCGTGTTATAGTTATCCCTAAAACCTACAAAAAAAGATTCCAATTCTTTCTTCGGTATCCAAGTGAGCTTGGATCCTAATCTATTAGCAAGTCTCCTTGACGGAGATCCTTTCTCAATCTTAGGGCTATAAAAATTATCTACTTTGTTGATTAATTTGTTAGAGTTTTCCCTAAGACAAGCGATTTCTTTTTCTATAATATGTATCTTAGTCTTTAAATCAGAAATTTCTAATTTTAGACTAGCATTTTCCTGAATCAATTTAGTATTTTCATTGATTAAGCCTTTATTTTCTAATAACAGGTTATTATCCATAGGACTAGAGTTACTTTCTAGGTCCTTAAGCTTTATTTCTAACCTATCATTTTCAGATTTAAGAAGGCTAAGGTTCTTTTTAATGCTTTTGTTTTCTATTCTTAATGATTTACTAACATCAAATAGTTCATTAAAAGCTTCTTGTAAATCGAAATTTACCTCGTTGTCAGAGTCGCTTCCACTTTCGCTGTCGCCATCACTTCCTCTGGCCATGAAACCAAAGCAAGCGGTTTCTTCTTCTATAGACTTTTCTTCTTCTTCTTCCTCCGAGCTCGAATCGTCATGAGTGTCTTCTAACTTCCTCCATATCTCGTGGGCGGTAGTGCACTCTTGGATTTGCTTGAATTCTTTCGGACTCAACGAACAATACAGGGCATTCATTGCCTTTGCGATGAGTGAAAGCTTTTAAATCTGCAGCTGCGAGTAGCCTCCTTGGTGTCGCTTTGGGATCTCATATGGGGTTTCGCAACATCCCAATATCTCGAACTCAGTGGCTTGAAGCCACGATTTCATCCGCAATTTCCAATATCTGAAGTCCCTCCCATTGAAATAGGGTGGTCGGACGGTAGACTGCCCTTCGGAGATTCTGAATGCGGATATGCTCCCCTCCATGATCTTCTTGCCAGGTGTTACTCTGATCTCGCAAGAACCTGCTCTGATACCAATTGTAGATTCCCTACTCGGAGGGGGTGATGTAATAAATTACGGAAATATAATGTAAAACAATCTCACAAAATTCAATTACACAATGTACACAATTATTTTTAGGTGGAAACCCAAACCGGGTGAAAACCACCACCTAACCCTCTCGAGTTAGGATTTTCCGATCAACCAAGTTGATCAAATCCACTAAATGAATCACTTAAACGAGGGTGATTCAACCTCAATTGCAACCACGCTACTTTATACGAGTGTAGCATACCTCAAACCCCTTCTCTTCACGAGAAGGATTTTGTCCCACGAAGGAGATGGGAATTCGCAAAGCGAATACCCAACCAAATAATAAAGTAAAATAACAACAATCCTTTAGAGCCAACAAAGTAATTTTTTAACCTAAGCTTCTATAGGAATTAAGACACTTCCCTTTGCAAGGAGTGCATCGAATCGATGACATGAGTGCGTGAGCTACACAATGGACAACATCACTCTTGTGAACTACGGCGGGAGAGTGGGCGCGCAAAGGCTCAAAATGAAGAACTTGAGCTTGGAGAGCAAGAGCTTTTCTTCTTGGCATCAAGAGACACAAAATTGTGTGATTGTGTATTACTAGGTGTGTGTTTAGTGGCAAAGGGTCTCCTCTATTTATAGAGGCCTTAGGAAGGCTTTAGAAGGCTTAGGAAAGCTTCCATAGTCGTTGGGTGCAAAGCCCAAGAGAATCAGGTCGAAATCAGGAACAATGATTGCACTGACAGGGTTATCAGACGTCTGATCCTGGCATCAGACGTCTGGGAAACCAGTTTAAGATGTCTGGGATCAAAGTCAGACGTCTGATTTTTGGCGGGTTTCTTCCTGATTTGGATCAGATCTAAACAGGGTTCTAGTGCAAGTCCATTAGACGACATACAGGATGTCTGGAACTATGTTTGGATGTCTGGAAAACTACTTTTCTGTGGGATTGGATTTCCAAGAGAGTGCAATAGCTAGAAAATCTCTGAGAAGAGATTTTCGGGTCAGCCGAGGTAAAACAGTCATTTCTCAGGCGTCTGGAAAGGCTTAAGGATGTCTGATAAGGCTCTAACGGTCATATCCTCCCGTGTTTGCTAAGCCAACCAACGGTCCACTACTTAGACGTCTGGTAAAGTCATCAGACGTCTTCTAAGACGTCTGGACTGAGGTCTAGATGTCTGATTTCATCAGACATAGCTAACAAGTCCAGCCTAAATGTTATCAGACGTCTGAATCAATAGTCAGACGTCTAAAAACATATTATCAGACGTCTGATTTTGGAATTAGATGTCTAAAAAAGCTGTTTGAACCCTATATTGGTTTTCTAAGTTCTCTACAGAAAGCCTAAGTGTCCTAGGGTTGTGCAGGTGTTCCTAGGACTACTAGTAGGGTACTTTGAGGCTCTTTAATGTGATGTTCTAAGGAACAAAAAGTGCGAGGAAGTAAAGACAAAAGTACATGAAAGAAATAAATAGAATTCTATCCTATTCTTCTTGTCCTTCCATCTTCAATCTATCGCTCCTCGCGAATATCCTCTGTTCTCCGTCAAGCTCCTCCAATCCATTCTGGATGCGAGCTCGAACTCCGTCTAATCACGTCTCCATTTGTAATTTGCCTGAAATCTAAGACTTCAAGTGCAAATGTTAAATGACACATGTTTTGTTATCATCAAAACAAATGATCGTGGTGCTCTAGCACCAATAATCTTCCCCTTTTTGATGATGACAAAACCACAAATAATAATTCAAAAAAAATCTCACAATTGTAGATTCCCTACTAGGAGGGGGTGACGTAATAAATTGCGGAAATATAAAGTAAAACAATCTCGCAAAATTCAATTACACAATGTACACAATTATTTTTAGGTGGAAACCCAAATCGGGTGAAAACCACTACCTAGCCCTCTTGAGTTTGGATTTTCCGATCAACCAAGTTGATCAAATCCACTAAACGAATCAATTAAACGAGGGTGATTCAATCTCAATTACAACCATGCTACATTATACGAGGGTAGTGTACCTCAAACCCCTTCTCTTCATGAGAAGGATTTTGTCTCACGAAGGAGACGGGAATTTGTAAAGCGAATGCCCAACCAAATGATAAAATAAAATAACAACAATCCTATAGAGCCAACAAAGTAATTTTTTAACCTAAGCTTCTATAGGAATTAAGTTGCTTCCCTTTGCAAGGAGTGTGCCGAATCGATGACGCGGGTGCGTGAGCTACACAATGACACAACGTCGCTCTCGTGAACTACAATGGGAGAGCGGGCGCACAAAGGCTTGATGCTCTCAAGATGAAGAACTTGAGCTTGGAGAGCAAGAGCTTTTCTTCTTGAGATCAAGAGGCACAAAATGATGTGAAAGTGTATTACTAGGTGTGTGTTGGTGTGCAAGAGGTTCTTCTCTATTAATAGAGGCCTTAGGAAGGCTTTGGAAGGCTTAGGAAAGCTTCCATAGCCGTTGGGTGCAAAGCCCATGAGAATCAGGCCAAAATCAGGAACAATGATTGCACTGATAGGATTATTAGACGTCTGATCTTGGCATCAGACGTCTAGGAAACCAGTTTAAGACATCTGGGATCAAAGTCAGACGTCTGATTTTAGGCTTGTTTCTTCTTGATTTGGATCAGATCTAAACAGGGTTTTAGTGCAAGTCCATCTGATGACATACAGGACGTCTGGAACTATGTCTGGACGTCTTGAAACCTACTTTTCTGCAGGATTGGATTTCCAAGAGAGTGCAACGACTAGAAAATATCTGAGAAGAGATTTTCGGGTCAGTCGAGGTAAAACAGTCATTTATCAGACGTCTGGAAAGGCTTAAGGACGTCTGATAAGGCTCTAACGGTCATATCCTCCCATGTTTTCTAAGCCAGCCAACGGTCCACTAATTGGACATCTGGCAAAGTCATCAGACATCTTCTAAGACATCTGGAGTGAGGTCTGGACATCTGATTTCATCAGACAGAGCTAACAAGTCCAGTCTAAATGTTATCAGACGTCTGAATCAACAGTCAGACGTCTTAAAACATATTATCGGACGTCTGATTTTGGAATTTGACGTCTGAAAAAGCTGTTTGAACCCTATATTGGTTTTCTAAGTTCTTTACAGAAAACCTAAGTGTCCTAGGGTTGTGAAGGTGTTCCTAGGACTACTATTAGGGTACTTTGAGGCTCTTTAACATGATGTTCTAAGGAACAAAAAGAGCAAGGAAGTAAAGACAAAAGTACATGAAAGAAATAAATAGAATTCTATCCTATTCCTCTTGTCCTTCCATCTTCAATCTATCGCTCCTCGTGAATCTCCTCTGTTCTCTATCAAGCTCCTCGAATCCATCCTGGATGCGAGCTCGAACTCCGTCTAATCACATCTCCATTTGTAATTTGCCTAAAATCTAAGACTTCAAGTGGAAACGTTAAATGACACGTGTTTTGTTATCATCAAAACAAATGATCATGGTGCTTTAGCACCAACAATCTCCCCCTTTCTGATGATGACAAAACCACAAATAATAATGCAAAAAAAATCTCACAATTGTAGATTCCCTACTAGGAGGGGTGACGTAATAAATTACTGAAATATAATGTAAAGTAATCTCACAAAATTCAATTACACAATGTACACAATTATTTTTAGGTGGAAACCCAAACCAGGTGAAAACCACCACCTAACCCTCTCGAGTTAGGACTTTCCGATCAACCAAGTTGATCAAATCCACTAAATGAATCACTTAAACGAGGGTGATTCAACCTCAATTGCAACCACGCTACTTTATACGAGTATAGCGTACCTCAAACCCCTTCCCTTCACGAGAACGATTTTGTCTCACGAAGGAGACGGGAATTCGCAAAACGAATACCCAACCAAATAATAAAGTAAAATAACAACAATAGCCAAAAAAGTAATTTTCTAACCTAAGCTTCTATAAGAATTAAGATGCTTCCCTTTGCAAGGAGTGCATCGAATCGATGATGCAGGTGCGTGAGCTACACATCGGCACAACATCGCTCTCATGAACTACGGCGGGAGAGTGGGCGCGCAAAGGCTTGATGCTCTCAAGATGAAGAACTTGAGTTTGGAGAGCAAGAGCTTTTCTTCTTGGGATCAAGAGACACAAAATTGTGTGAAAGTGTATTACTAGGTGTGTGTTTAGTGGCAAAGGCTCCACTCTATTTATAGAGGCCTTAGGAAGGCTTTGGAAGGCTTAGGAAAGCTTCCATAGCCATTGGGTGCAAAGCCCAAGAGAATCAGGCCGAAATCAGGAACAATGATTGCACTAACAGGGTTATCAGACGTTTGATCCTGGCATCAGATGTCTGGGAAACCAGTTTAAGATGTCTGGGATCAAAGTCAGACGTCTGATTTTAGGCACGTTTCTTCTTGATTTCGATCAGATCTAAACAGGGTTCTAGTGTAAATCCATCAGATGACATACAGGACATCTTGAACTATGTCTGGATGTCTAGAAACCTACTTTTCTGCAGGATTGGATTTCCAAGAGAGTGCAACGGCCAGAAAATATCTGAGAAGAGATTTTCGGGTTAGTCGAGGTAAAACAGTCATTTATCAGACGTCTGGAAAGGCTTAAGGACGTCTGATAAGGCTCTAACGGTCATATCCTCCCGTGTTTGCTAAGCCAGCCAACGGTCCACTAATTGGACGTCTGGCAAAGTCATCAGACGTCTTCTAAGATGTCTGGACTGAGGTCTGGACATTTAATTTCATCAGACAGAGCTAACAAGTCCAGCCTAAATGTTATCAGACGTCTGAATCAACAGTCAAACATCTTAAAAAATATTATCAGACGTCTGATTTTGGAATTAGACGTCTAAAAAAGCTGTTTGAACCCTATATTGGTTTTCTAAGTTCTCTACAGAAAACCTAAGTGTCCTAGGGTTGTGCAGGTGTTCCTAGGACTACTATTACGGTACGTTGAGGCTCTTTAACATGATGTTCTAAGGAACTGAAAGAGCAAGGAAATAAAGACAAAAGTGCATGAAAGAAATAAATAGAATTCTATCCTATTCTTCTTGTCCTTCCATCTTCAATCTATCGCTCCTCGCGAATCTCCTCTGTTCTCCATCAAGCTCCTCCAATCCATCCTGGATGCGAGCTCGAACTCCGTCTAATCACGTCTCCATTTGTAATTTGCCTGAAATGTAAGACTTCAAGTGCAAACGTTAAATGGCACGTGTTTTGTTATCATCAAAACAAATGATCGTGGTGCTCTAGCACCAACAGATCCCGCCTCTGGTACATGTACCAAAGCTTGAAATCATTTGCAACAATCACTTCCCATCCCATTCACCCACCCGATCTATCCTTTTCTAAGTCCCTGAACCTAACACTATTTCATACCCTCCATTTACAATGAGGACATTGCAAAACTTTGCCATGGGGAGGTGGTAAAGTGCATACATACAAAACCAAGAAAAGTCATAAGGATTCTCACAAAAAAACACAAAGAAAATAGAAAATTATGAAAAAGAACGAAAAAATGGAGGTGGGACGAAATTTTGTAAGCCATATAATCATGAGGAAAAAAAAAGCAAAATGACAAAAAGGGAGCACAAAAAAAAAGAGATAGTCATTAGTAAGTGATTAAGGTAATAACCAAACTTCTAGACCACATGAAGATGATAAAGAATGAAGAAAAAGTGCTAATGAGACACAAAAAGATATTAGTAGGAACGTTGATCTTAGGCCTTTTGGGCTAGAGTCTTAGGCTTAAAAATTCAAGTATCTGTTAAGATCTGGATAATCCTCAAGAGGTTGCGGAAAATGCAAAGCTTAAGTATTAAGTCTAAGGCTTAGGGAGTATTCAGCCTCATTAACTGAACTTCGATTTGCGGGACTCGGTAACCTAAGCACCCCAACCCACACACAGTCCGGTTCAGTGCACACAACTATCAAAATCATGCAAAAGCATTTTAGTATTCTGAAAAAAGTGGCCTATATTAGGAGTGGCCATTCAACACAAGTTGATTTGGATGAGTTCCTAGCACAGAGCGGGGAGAAATTCCCCTCGAAGATGCGTAACAACATATCATCTCCTCGGTGCTTGTCTCTTAGGATATTTAAATATCTTACCAGGGACACGTAAGCACTCTGCTGGTTCAGATACCACGGATGGCTTTATCATGAAATGTTGATTGCCAGGGTCTGGATTCGATCATGGAATGCCATGATTATCTCGAAATCTCGAAAGCCAGGGTTCTAGGGGCTGCCATGGGTGGTGCCATCATGAAGCATCGATTGCCAAGGACCTTTGAGGATTGATGATGGGGACGAGGAATCGGATGCAGACCTTGTTGAGAAGCCAATCTAAAGCTAGAAATAAACAGAAAAGAGAAAGAAAACTCTCCAAACAAATAAATCCTTTGTCTCTCTCTTACAAAAATGCACTGCAAACTGAACCAAGGCTAAAATATGTCTCAAGCACGGGTGCTTTAACCGCGGAGTCCAACGAACCCTAGGATAGTTTCTGTGGGCTTTAAAAACCTTCGTGGAGGAATGAGCTAAAGCTGGTTAGGTCCAGATTTTGGTTGGTACTTGAGTACATCTAGGCCTACTATCAGCATTCTGACCTAGTCGAAAAGAAAAAGAAAAAGCACTTATCATAACCTGTGAAAGAAACTCATGGTCTAGAACAAAAGTTAAAACCTTGAAATTTCGCTAAGGGACTAGCAAAAGCTAGGCATGGGGTTATGATGAGAACGTCATCATGAGCCCTAACTAGCTCATTTTGACCTAAGAAAGAGAATAAAAGGTCCTACATAATCCAAAGAAGGGCCTAATTCAAGGAAGAACTGCTCTGAGAAGAAAGCCAGAAATAAAGGGTAAAACTGCAATTTTAGCATTACAGCACACCAACAGGATTTCTCAGAGGCTAAACATCGGTCAAATGGTCTGAAAAAGATAAAAAGTGAGTTGGTTCAATTAGAAATGGGTTCATGTGCAATCTAAGAATTAAATGACATCTCGTAACCCTAAAATAAACTCACATAATTCAACAAGGATCTGGTCAGGATAAAAAATAACTAAACACTCAAAAATTCATGGAAAATGTTCCCCAGGGTTTAGAACCTTCAAATTGGCCTTTGGAACCTATTTTGACCAACATTGGGGTCCTAGCTCATTATTTGACCTAATTTCGATTTTTGTGTAAAATGTCTAGTCAAACATGGTCAAACCTAAAATCCAACTCCACCATTGGATTCCTTAGGTCAAAATTAGGTTTGTACCAAAATTTGGACCTAAGGGGAGGTCACCTTGACCTACTTTGCAAAATAGACCACCCAATTACTTTTTAACCCCTAGCTTTTGAAATTCATTGCGCAGACCACCTAACTTCCTCGCCAATCTTGCAATTAAGTCCCTCCACCATTAAAGTGAAGGAGTCCTACTCTGGTGAGGAATTGAGGGGGATTTCTCCCTGATTCCTCAGAGATCGCCTCCCAGATTTCGAAGGAACATTCTCTAAGGAATTCCCTTCCATCTGAGCACAATTCCCTAATCTGATTTGCACCTAATCTCTCGTGCGAAAGCTCGAGAGATTTGGCTATCTCCCTGAGTCCTACTCCGGTGAGGACTCTTGTGCTTGGAAGCTTGTCTTCCAAGCAAAAGAGCCCTCATCGGAGTAGGACTTCCAAGCACAAGAGCCCCTGCCAACACCTATAAAGCGACCCTCTAATCTGGCCACTCCCATTCAGCTTGGCATGGCCGGAGAACCACCTCCAATTCTTCCCTTCTCCTCTGGCCAAGTGTCCAGCAGGCTCTGGCGACTTTTCTTCCTCCTTCTCGTCACTCTGCCCCAATACCAGTGGCAAAGCCATCTTCACCACCTTCCTCCGTGTAGTGCAATACCCGTGCACATGCCTCCAACCTCGTCGCCGTCTCCGTTCTCCCTCCTCTAGACACTTCTTCTCTGGTGGCGGTAGGTACGGCCAGCTACCTTTCTATCCCCCTTATTCCACTTAGTTAGGTTAGAACTCCTCCCCTCTCTCTCATCTTTATTTCCCCTATTGTTATTTCTACTTTTATCCCCTCGACGTCGCAGACCATCTCCACCTTCCCCATCTTCGGTCGACCATCGGCGAAGGTGCATCCACCACTCCACACTTCCATACGCCTCACCAGACCCCCCATCACCTCCGCCATCATCCATTGAGCAATTTCCACCCCTTCACTGACCGCCATCACTTCCCTAAAAGCCCCCAACCTAACCTACCTTCACAGCCACAGAGCGACCTAGGAACGCATGCTTAGGCCACCCTGTGGCCAGCCACCAATCGCCTCACCTTTGCTGTGACACGTCGAAGCTCCCCATCTGTTCAACAAGGCCACAAGGCTATATTAAGCAATTTCAAATTCAGCCCCCTTCCACTATTGAAGCAGAAGCAAGGAGCTTGTATCCTCGCTCCAGGTCGCGTGCTCCGGGATGACGAGTCCCAGGTGACGTGCAAGGAGTGCACGCACACATTCAGCCAAGAGATTGGCTTAGCGAGTGATTGCAGCAGTGGCAATTGAGCAAAGCCTCCTGCGGGCGCACGGGCGAAGCAGGTGGGACTTTTAGTCCCACCTCGGAAACTCAGGAGTGAGGTGCGTAGCTTACATTGATTTTGTGTTTCTAGCTATTCGCTTCAAGACATGAGGTGAGGTCCCCTCGCCCACGCACACCCGCCTCGTCTGCAACCTATGCCCCTACGGATTTGGCTGACCGACCTATTTAACCGCACTCCTTGTGCACCACCCACGTCGATGCACCTAGACCCGGGTGTGCAACCTGACTCGATTACCCGGCTCTGAGAGAGCGAACCAAAGAGAGAAATAGAGAGAGTGTACACGGGGAGGGTAGGGGATAGGTTTTGCACTCGTTCACTGTATCCAGGGAAAAGAAGAAAGGAAGAGGAAGGCACAGCCACAGAGAAAGAAGGAAATGGAAGAGGAAGGCACAGCCAAGGCCAAGTAGGGAAGGAAGTTGAAAGAAGGAGCGGCTAAGGACAGCACAGGCTGAACGAAGAAGAAGGACTTGGAAGCAGAAGCTGAAGAAGACAAGGAAGGAAGGAAGAAGGCACTGTGCAAGAAGAAGCCAAGTCAAAGAGGAATAGAAGAAAAGGAGCTAAGGTAAAGACACGCAGAGGAAAGAAGGAAAGAAGAAGGCCAAAGAATAGAAGAAGAAGAAAGGCAAAGAAGGCAGGGTTAAGGCAAGGCAAGCCCGTAGAGGAAAGGAGGAAAGCTAAGGAAAGAGGAAGCACTGTAGTTAGAGAAAGAAAGAAGGAAGAAGAAGAGAAGCCAAGAAGGAGAAGAAGGAAAGAAGAACCAAAGAAAGAGGAAGTTGAAGAGAGAGCCAAGCCAAGAATCAACCTTTTTATCAAATTCTTCTCAGTTTCTCTTCTATTTTGCTACATGTTAATTCATAAGCTCTTACATTATATTCTGAATTAGATTTTGAGTGGATTTAAGTGTTAAAGAGGAAGTTGAAGAGAGAGCCAAGCCAATAATCAACCTTTTTATAAAATTCTTCTCAGTTTCTCTTCTATTTTGCTACATGTTAATTCATAAGCTCTTGCATTATATTCTGAATTAGATTTTGAGTGGATTTAAGTGTTCAAATTACAATATTGAGATTAGTGAATAAATTCCATTTTCTCCCTATGTTCGACCTCAAATACTTAGGTTTTAGAGTAATAAAAACTTCGTATTTGTTTTCAAGGCGATTTCACCTATACTACGACGCAACATCCTTTATCTTATAAAAGCCACGATCTCGTCTTGTCAAAAGAAGGCTAAGGGAAGAATCTATTCCATCATATAGAGAGTAATGACTATTTGTTTATCCCAGTATTCCAACATATCATTTGTTAGCATCTTCGAAAAAATAGCTTTGAAAACCTACTCATTTCTTTGAATGAATCAACAACTAGCTTACGTAGTATTCCCCGTATTGCTAGTGGAAACAATACTTGCATATAAACATGTTAGTCATGACTTTTCAAGCCAGATATCTTTTTTTGCGCTTCATTCACACAATGGGAAAGTTGCAAGGAAAATCCATCTGGCACCTGAATTTCCTTTAAGGAGAGCAGTCTACTCTTCTGGTCTTGATTCAAGCTATAAATAGTAGGTGGGAAATAGCCATCATCCTCATTAATATGTAGCTCCAGACATATCCCTAAAGTTTTCATGACTTTTCTTATTTTGACTGTGTCCTTTGGATCTTCGGTCAAATTTAAAACGTCTAAGATTTTATCCATCACATTCTTTTCGATGTACATAACATCTAAATTATGACGTATTCTAAGATCTTTTTAGTATGGTAGCTCTAAAAGGAAAATACTTTCCTTTCGAAATCTAGAATTCCTTAAGCCCGTCTGGTCTTCTTTGAATGGTCGACCCAACCGTATCTCTCCCATTTCTTGTAATCTCTCCATTATAACCTGATCTGGCAACTAGATAGAAACTGTACTAAGTTTATTTTTTAGATTTTTCTTTCAATACAAACATGTCCTACCATCAAATTTACTTCTAAACTTTGATGTTCGTCATCTATGTTTAATAGGTAGAATTCTGCGATGTCCTATGTAACAAAACTTCTTACATTCCAGCAGTCGTAGGTGATGAGTGTCTTCCATACAGACTAGGCAAGCAAGCTTTCCTTTAGTGCTCCAACCTAACAAATTTGCATACACCGGGAAGCTGTTTATGGTTCACAACAATGCTGCATGCATATTGTAAAATTCTTTCTTTTCTGCATCATACATCTTCACGCCAGTGAACCACAACTATTTCAGTTCATTAATTAATGGCTGGAGATAAACATCTATTGCATTTCCTGGTTGTTTTGGATCGAGGATTAATAGGATCAGTATCATGAATGATGATCTCATACACAATCATGAAGGTAAGTTATAAGTGACCATTACCACTGGCCATATAGAGTACGACGGGTACATACTCTTAAATGGATTAATGGATTGAATCCATCGCTTGCAAGACCCAACCTCACGTTCATTGCTAATGAAGTGAATGAATTGTTTCTTTCATCAAATATCTTCCACTCCTCTAAATAAGTAGGATGATGTATTCTTCCATCTTGAGATTTACATTCCTGGTGCCATGTCATCTATCGTGCAGTTTTAGTTGATATAAAAAGGCATTGAAGCTAGGTGTCAGTGGGAAGTAATGAAGAACCTTCTAAGGTTGTTTCCTTTTGCTTTCATTTTAACTTTCCTTATATCTCTGAAGTACACATTCAGGATAGTTACTTAAGTTTGTGGATTCATTTCTAAAAAGAATGCAGTCATTCGAACATGCATCGATCTTCTGATAATCGAAACCATGCTTACGATTCTGTTTCCTTGTTTCATACCATGAAGCCAGAAAACCATTAGTATTATTCAATAGCTCTGCAATAAATTGAAGTATTTCTGACATGAATTTAGCACTAGCTCTACTCATAACTTTCAGTTAAAACATCTTCAACAAAAATGATAACTTGGACATTTTTGTAACACCAGAAGCAATAGGATCCTCAGCTGCCTTAATAGCATCATAGAATGGATCACAACTGAATGGATCTTCCTCAACTATATTTATATCCTCTCCTACTCTCATCTCGTTCAACATGTCTTGTATTTCTTCTCCTCCGCTATCACTAATTTCCTCATCTATCTCTTCGTCAATAGTGTTCTCATTGTTTATGGCTTTCTCAGTGAACTCCTCTCCATGAGCTACCCAAGTAGTGTAATACTGCCACAACCCATTACAAATGCAATGCTCAAGCATAGTATTACGATCATGCATTGAACCATTTAAACATCTTTTGTATGGGTAAAAGATATTCTCAAATTGACCTCCTCGCCTAAATTTCTTCCTGTCATCATCAAAGGCCAAATCCAGGAATGAAATTACTCCATCCTTATATCTGGTGTAATCTGAACCCCACAATCCAATCCAAATTTATCCATTGTAACCTAAAATTTAATGTAAACAAATCACCTATGAGGAAGGGAAAGGATCGAATGATGTGTATCTTGATTAAAATTTTCACTTTATAGCCCATCCTCAAAGATTTGATTACAACTTAGGTTTGCTCGTTACATGCGACCTTAGTGCAGTGAAATTTCAACAACATCTCCCTGCATTTCTCCAATATACCCCCCAATACTAACCTTAGTTAGATTTCCTTTAACACCCAACTAAGGGCACCATAGGAAACTAGATAAGATTAGTTGGTATACCAAAGAAGAGCAGGAAGAAGCAATTGAAATTTTACTGCACAAGGTTACACGCAATGAGCAAACCTAAGTTGTGATCAAATCTTTAAGGACCTTCTTTAGTTCGGTACCTCATCGAACTAAAGTCGATCGAGTCTTATGGCATGCTACAAAGAAAACATATCATGCATGTATGTGAGGTATACATACATACACTTCCTGCATTGTTCATATAACATGATCTTAAGTCTCGATGGGTGAGTAATTTGGACACATTTTGACTTGGAGGACTTTTACCCTAGGGGTTAGAATACTTAATGTTTAGCCTTGCGTGCATAAATCTTCTATAGCAAGTGTGTGTATCTAAACAATAACTAATTTAAACATTAAAAAATTTTACCAAAAAACTAAAAAATCATTCAATTAAAATAGAAAGATTGAATGTATATGATGCAAGCATGTTTATATTACATAAAATGTCTATTTATGCATGTTCTTAATAATAGAATTGCATTACATGCTATAAATATTGCATAGCATGCATCATCTTGCACTTAGATTAGTCTGAATAAAATCGAGGTTAATTGTCTCCTTTTATGATCAGGGACAGGGCGACTATTTATCGGGGTCTCGAATCGAAGATCCAACTATACGGATCAAATCAGGGTGACGATTAGAGTTCAATGACTCCAAGATTGCCCTAATCGGATATCCGTAGCATCAGATGGAGATCGAGGAACCCTAGAAGTTTAAATGCCAAGATGGTGTTAATCCACACTTCAGATGACAACTCCGATCACATGGATGGATTTGGATCGACTATCGCAGCCTAACGGTGCAAAAATTGACTCAATCTGATACCCGTGGCACCATCTACATCACCCAGAAGATGGACGGCCAAGATGGTGCCACATGGCACCATCTTGGCTGCCCAACTGGATGCACGCAACTGTTGAAGCCTTAGCACCAACGCGTCTCCACCGTTGGATCAGGATCTAATGGCTGTGAATTGCCGCTCGACACAAACGCATCCACAGCACGTTCGTCGAGCTCCTTATCTCAGTGTTGAGGGGTGGGTTCGAGCTGTGGGGCGCAACTCCTGGAGCGGGCGAGCGGCCACATTCGATCGTGCGATGGAGATCAGGCAACTGTGCGGGTCTAATCGGATCCACGAGTCATTGCACACGGCGAGGCGATGCGGCATCACACACGATGAGGCGCGCAGATAAGGCGGGCGATGGAGTGCTCTCAGCCGTTTGATCTCACGATCGAATATCTGAGATTGGAAGATCGTGGACGCACGTTGAGGCATGGGGAGGTGAGTGTGGGTGTGCGAGCCACCCACTACGGCCACGTTTAGGCCTTTAGTGGTGGATTTATCCATCACTAAAGGTCCTAAATTAATGATTTTCAATATGTAATGACCAAATTTCCCTTACTCCTTGAACTATAAAAGGAGACCCCCTCCATATGATTTTCTCATCCCTTCTTCTCTTCTCTCACCCCTTCCAAAGCTCTAAGAGCTTGTCCACCCAGGATGCTCCTCTAGAGTAAAAATCTTAATTTTTCCACCTTCGTCCCCCTTCGTGAAGCATCCTGTGGTTGTCATCTTTCTATATTCGGGAAGGGGATCCTACGACGACGACGACGTGCTGCTTCATTCCCATTCTATAATAGGGTATGCAACTCTATTAAGTAGGAATAAAGTAGTAAAATGTGAAGAACTTAGGTCCATCCTAGCCCTAAGACAGTCTAGAAGCTTCCCCAAGCCTTAACCACCCTTAGATTAGGTCACCACACCATAAGAAACCTTAAAACCCTAATTCCAACCTTTATCTGGACGTCTAGATGAATTATAGGACATCCAGAACCCTTAGCCAACTCTCGCACACCTTAAACCCACTTTTACAGTGTTATTGGACGTCCAAACACTTGGTCAGACATCCAATTTCTGCAGAATACCTAAGACAGAGCCTAGAATCCTTCCTGACTCTGATTAGACATCCAGACAACAAGTCTAGACTTCTGATTTTTGAGTATAAGTCATTTGATGCTGTATTTGGACGTCCGGAACTGCTCTCTGGTTCCTATTTTGAGATTCAAGCCTTGATCTTGGATCTCTACCTCCCTAAACCCAATTCCAACCCCAAAGGAACTTAAATTAAGGCACCCTAACCCTAGTACATCACCTCTTGACCTCCCTAAGGACATAATTAGGTCCTCACTAAACCTAATTGACTTAGATCATAGTCAATTACCATTGCCTAGTCAATTGGACTCATAGGGTTCAATTAAGCTCAGATCTCAACCCACACAGTCCAATTGGACTCAGGGAGAGTCCAAATGACCTAAGCCCAACCTAATTGAGTCATTTCACTCTCAATTAGGTTCACACCCATTCAATTAAACTTGTGTTAAGTTTAATTGCAATTCCCGCTTAGCAATTAGGGTTTGCAACCATAATTTAAGGCCTACACCAACCTAAACCCCTTAAAACCTAACCTATATCACTTAGGCACGTAGGGAACAACCACACACACACACACACACACACACCCATTCATGCACTCCCACACAACCTAGAGTATTCTAGGCTTTTCCAAAGGTGGTGCCACTCTTGGTTGCCAAAATTAGCAACCAAGAGCCATTCAAATTGAGATCCACTTTTTATGGATCAAAGAACCAGCTCTCTCTCACCATGGCTGGCCACTCTTGGGGCTCTCTCTAGAGAGTTCCACACTTCTCTAGAGAGTCTCCCTTAGGTCTATATAGACCTAAGGGGTCGCCATTTTCCCCCATCCATCTCTTGGCGTTATTCACTTCCATCTAGGTTAGCTACATTCATCTTCACTCAACCTCCACGAGTTGCTCACCATGGCCACCACCATCTCCATGCCAGGATGCTGGATCACCTCACCAACCTCTCTCCAAGGGCCAGCCTATGCACCACTGGCCACCCCTCCTCTCAACCATTCAAAGGCCATCGCAGCCCACCTCTGAATGCCCTTATTTATGCTAGATTAGCTTAGTTCTTCACATTTACATGCTTTTATAACTGCTTAGTAGTGTAGCTCTTTATTCTCCCCCAATGATGCATGCAAAATCCTCCCATAGATTCATGTATGCGATCATTTTCTGTTAGTTAGATTTATGTTTTTAAGCCTTCCTCTATAAGCTTTCCTCTAGTTCCATGTTGCAAACACCCTCCTAAATGAATGAAAGAAAATTTTCTATATATATATGTCTATGTGTTGAGAATCACCATGAGCTTATTGAAATATATTTTGTGTGATTAAAATTGCCTGCTTTTAATTCCTGATATTCTTGCAACTAAGCATGTCGTGCTTAAATACGTAATAACCATAAACCGCCATGCAATTTTTAAGCAAGTGGAGTGATAAAAGATCAATTTCAAATTTGCATAAATGTCTCCCAGAGACGAACGACCGGGACTCAAAGTCTCGTTATCTTTAGAAATTATTTTTGACGAATGCTTAGTGCGACTATACTATGATTTTCAACCACTTTAAAATGCAGAAAAAAATGAGTTTGTCACAGGTACTCTTTTGAGATGAGCAAAAGCAATAGATTGGAGCAAAGTGCTGTTGAAGGTTCTGTAAGTTTTTCCCCACCGCCCACCCATTAGTTTTCATTCCACCACATAATAACACAAACATAAATCAACGTAGGTGTTCTTATAAACTCTAAGGTTAGTTTTGCTTGTTTGTTTGACACCAACACCCGCCACAACCTCCCCATTTAAAAAGAAAAATTTAAAAAAAAGTCTCACAGAGGTACACAACCTCATTTGATTTTTCAAACTGAACCAGTAAACCAATCTTTGGAACTGGTACACACATCCAAACACATAATTGAGTAGAAATCAGATTAGGTAATCATTTGTGTGCCTAATTAAGTGGTACAACAGGCCAATTGTTTGAGTTGATTGGGCTGCACCACTTTAATTAAAATCAACTCATCAAGTAGCTACCATATAGGTTCAACTATTAGGGATTTACCAGGCACTCCACATTCTTTTAAGCTTTAAAGGAAAACATCTTCACCTGTGCTTTCAAAACCCAGTGTACCAACAAAACTTGTTTAAAAACACCTAAAGTTGAATCTTAAAAGCTACTAAGTAAGATTTGAATCGTAAAATTCACTACATCAAAAATAATCTTGCTTGAAAACCACTAGTTGTGCACGCACACACACATCAATCAATCATTAAGGGAACAACCATCACATTCCAAAGCATATTCAAACCTAGTCCTAAATAAAATAGAGTAGACGTTGGCCATAAGGATTCGACTCGCTCTTCGAATCCCAGAATGAGATTATTTTCAATTAGTCTATTTCTACTGTTCAATCTGATGTCCAGCTAGGGAAGTAGAATCAAACAATCACGGCTGGGGTGTACACTAGGAACCGTAGGTGCATGATGTAAGCATGTTTACATTACATAAGATGTCTATTTATGCATGTTCTTAAGCATAGAATTGCATTGCATGCTATAAATATTGCATAACATGCATCATCTTGCATTTAGATTAGTTTGAATAAAATGTAGGTTAATTGTCTACTTTTATGTTCAGGGATAGGGCAAAATTTTTTTCGGGGCCTCGAATCGAAGAACCAAATATATAGATTTTATCAGGGCAACGATTGGAGTCCAATGACTCTAAGATCACCCTAATCAGACATCTATGGCATCAGATAGAGACTGAGGAACCCTAGAAGATCAAAGGCCAAGATAGTGTGAATCCGCACATTAAGTAACAAATCCAATCGCATAGATGGATTCGGATCAACGATCGCAGCCTAATGGCATGAAAATCGACTCAATCCGACAATCGTGGAACCATCTACCTCATCCAGAAGATGGATGGCCAAGATGGCACCATGCGGTGCCATCTTAGCCGCCCAACCGGCCGCCCTCAACCTCTGAAGCCTCTAGCGTCCACGCCTCTTCACTGTTGGATCACGATCCAATGGCTAAGAGTGGATCTCAGACCAGCACCTTCGTTCTCTGAAGCTAAAGGAAGAAGCAATCTCAACCATTGGATCTCAATCCAACGGTCCAGATTGCATGCTACGAAGATGCACCGTCCGCCCATCCACGCACGCAGCGCAGTGGATAAGGTGCTCGGTCGCCTTAAGGAGCAAGTTCGAATCCGCGAGATGTTGCAGTTGGGTGCGAGCGAGCAGGCGCATCCGACCACGCGATGGGGATTGGGCGTCTACACATGCCCGATCAAGTCCATGTGCCATCGCACGCTCGCGCGTCATGCGAGATCGCATGCGGCGAGCATGTGATGAAGAGGTGGGCGAGGAGCGCTCTCAGCAGTTCGATCTCATGATCGAACGACCGAGATTTAGAAGATGTGAGCACACGTTGCATGCATAGAAGTTGAGCGGATGGCGCACATCGCCCACGATGGGGCTTTAGTGACGGTTTTATCCATCACTAAAGACCCCTGATTTAATGCTTTGAGATTCAAAAGACCAAATTGCCATCATTCCTTGCAACTATAAAAGGAGACCTCCTCCATACGAAATCTTCATCCCTTCTTTCTCTTCTCTCCCTCTCTAAAGCTCAAGAGAAGCTTGTCCCACACCCGTCCCCATTTTGGAAGTGGATCCCGCGATGACAATAACGTGCTACTTCGCTCCCATTCTTCCAGCTTCATTCTCCTTCTTCCTACTCCATTCCCCTTCTTCCAGGCATCGTCCCATCCGGCTTGTCCTCCAAGCGATCGTCAAGGAGGATATCTCTCTCCCCATTCTTTTTACTGCTTTTTAGAATAGATTTACTGCTTTCTAATGTAGATTTACTGCTTTCTAGTGTAATCATTTTCCCACTTTCTAGTCGTAATGAGTAGTGTAACAAACAATCTATTTGATAATGAATTTCATGTTCACTCTACATCTCTTTTTTGGTTTTTGTTTGTAATATTCTCTCTCTCTCTTCTAGTTATTGTAAATAGATAGATAGTTTCTAATCAATTAATCGACTTCGTGACAAATAAAATAAATGCATATTTTTAAATCAAACGTTTGCCTCCCTGAGTTCGACTCGGGATTTCTATTCGGTATAAATTTTATTTGTTGAACACTAGTTCTTCACTTTCAAACTATAAAGACAGGTTTTTCAAAACCAAATATGTTAGTGTAGTAACTTGCAGCTTCAACATTTTGGTGCCGTTGGCGAGGAGGCGGCACTCTTTGATTTTCTTCACGTTTTATAACTTACAAAGCATTTACCTCACTTCTTTCCTTTCTTATTGTGATTGTAGGTACACTTTTGAGACGAGTAAAAGAGGTAAATTGGAGCAAAGTGTTGTTGAAGGTTTTGTAAATTGTTCCCCACCTCCCACCCATTAGTTTTCATTTCACAACATAATTACACAAACATCAATCAACCTAGCTATTCTTGTAAACTCTAAGGTTAGTTTTATTAGTTTGTTTGACACCCACACCAGCCTCAACCTCCACCTTTAAAAAGAAAAATAAAAAAAAATCTCACAGAGGTATACAACCTCATCTTATTTTCAAACTCAACCGGTAATCTGATCTTTAGAACCGGTACACACATCCAAGCACATAATTGAGTAGAAATCAGATTAAGTAATCACTTGTGTGCCTAATTAAGTGGTGCAACAGGCCAATTGTTTAGTTGATTGGGCTGCACCACTTCAATTAAAATCAACTCATCAAGTAGCTGCCGATTAGGTTCAACTCTTAGGGATTTACCAGGCACTCCACATTCTTTTAAGCTTTAAAGGAAAATATTTTCACCTGTGCTTTGAAAACCTGGTGTGCCAACAAAAGTTGTTTGAAAATAACTAAAGTTGAATCCTAAAAGCTACTAAGCAAGATTTGAACCTTAAAATTTACCGCATTAAAAGTAATCTTGCTTGAAAACCATTGGTTGTGCACGCACACACACATCAATCAATCATTAAGGCCCATAACATTCCAAATCACATTCAAACCTAACCCTAAATAAAACAGAGTAGATGTTGGCCTAAAGGATTCGACTCGCTCTTCACAGCCCAAAATGAGATTATTTTTAATTAATATATTTCGACTGTTCAATCTGATGTCTAGCTAGGGGAGCAGAATCAAACGATCGTGGCTGGGGGGTACACTAGGAACCGGAGGTGCAAGCCGAAGGAAGAACCTTCTCCTCAGTCCCTCCTTCTAACTGGTTGGATTGAACAGACAGAACTAGATCAAATTGTTCCTTTATCTCAAGACGGGTTTTGGGAGTCTGTAGGTCTTTAGGCTAGCCCACTTAAGGACAGGTTTGATTGGTTGTATTGCAGAGTGCCTTTCTTCCTCCCGTCTCTCATGAATCCTTCCACATATTATACGCATTCCGCTCTTTCCCTCTTGTCTTGAATTATCCTCAACATAACGATTATCCCGACTCGTACTGTAATCAACCATCAGTTAGTTGGGCAAACTCAGATTGGGGATACAGTTCTGGACCTCCGTGTTTAGGGTCTAACCCTAAACACTATGATTGTAATTTCTATCCTTCTCAAAGCCACATCAATTATAGATTGTCAACCTTTCATGGACAACCTAATACGATCTACGATAAAGAAGGATACACTAGTCCTTACCCATCCTTTTGAACAATCCGAAATGACCTATTATTAGGAAGGGTATAACGAATCTCAATTCGTTAACTCCTTTGCATTGATCCCAAACCCACCCAACCCTGAACCAAGTCATTTGGTTCAGGTTAACCAGGTTTAAAATAAGGTTTTGGCTAACTTGAGGAATATCATACAATCTTTAGAAGTTCAGCCAATACCTTGCATTGAAAAATTGGAGCCTCTGATTGAGATGATTGATGATTTGAATAAGTAATTGTTGGATTGGCTCTAGGATGTTAGGGATAAGAACCCAGGTGAGTTTCTACTTGGGAAGTTAGCGAAATTGAGAATGAGATTTGTGATTGCTTTAGTTCAATCGTGTGATGATTCCCAGGATGAACTCCCTTCAGGAGAGACAATGTTAGAACCTGCTCAGGCAACTGTTGGTGGGGACACGTGTTGCGAGGGTGACCAGATTGAATTAGAGTAACTAATTAAGGATGATCTGATTTCTTTGCCTGAAATCCCTGAGCCAGGGTACGAGGAAACGTATGTCTCCATGGGCCTGAAAATGATAGATGATTTTGGGACATAAATTAATACGGATTTTGATTTCTTTGATTCTGATGGTGAAGATTCAAGTTGCAAAGTCTCACGCGAGTTTACAGAACACGAATTCTGTGAAACAATTGGGCTTGAGGAATTTGATAGATAATTTGATAGCCCAATAACTGTGGAAACTAGTCTTATTGGGGCTCCCATTACGGATCCAGAATCACATTTTCTGGAGGATTCAATCAAATGCCCTGATTGTCAGTTACACCCCATTGAGGTTACCGATGATTCTATTTTTGAGAAAACTAGACCCAAGTCAATTTTGATTCAGCCACATGTTTTAGACTTGGAGATTTCAGACGGGGTGATTAATATGCAAGAGGTCCCAAAACTTGACATTCTGAATGAGGAGAACAAAAGCTGGGAAGTTCTAATTTGGGAAGCAAACTTTGGAGGAAATAAAAGATTAAGTCTAAGGGTTCCAATTCATCTGAAACCATCAAACCAGGACCCTTATGACATCTGTTCTGAGGATGTCCAACCCAAGCACACATTCATTGATTACCTTTGGAGCTTGAATTGTCTATTACCTTACCTTTTGGTCTTGGGTTGCATCCTCATAAATCGTAGGCCCGACCACACTTGCATACTGATTTTAGGTTTTGGGTAATTTTTATCCAGAACCTTAGATATTCTCAATTATGGAGTATGGGTCTGCACCACAATCTGGTCCACATCTGTGGACATCTGTTGGTAGGTCAGAGGTTTCATCTTTTTATTCTGATTTTGACCTATACCTATGAATTACAGTTCCTTTTAGTTTTTATCTCAGAGCTGACCCGACATTCACTCAATTCAGGTGCTTTCTACTCCAGTCCACTCTATTTTATGTCTTTTCAATACAATGAGGACATTGCATTAGATAGGCATGGGGGGTGGATATTCATCTCTGAATTAATTCGTCAGCTCTATATATTTATTTTATTTTCTTTTGTTTATATTAAAAAAAAATTATGGAATTAGGAAAGAGAACTTGGGTTTAAGAAAATTTTCAATCTTAGGAAATGCTACATTATGATCTGAACACAAAGACCCATCAGGTCTTTGGATTTAATCAGCCTGTGTATCCATTAAAATGTGGATTTGTTTTTCGAGCTCTCGCCAACCTGAATTCTATTTTAATTCAAGTAAATAAGTTTGGGTGATAAGTACACGACTTATCAATCCACCCTCTAATTTGAGGGAACTTTGAGTCTTAAGCATCTACACACTTTCTTTACAATGACTAATTATTCGGTGATTTTAACAGAAATTGGGTAGCTAATGAATCTTCTAGGTTGATATGGCTGGCAAGTTATCGTGGGTAACAACCCATAGGTAAGTTGTCCAAAGCCCAGTCACTGGACCTTTCTCTTTTTACTGCCTTTAGGTAAATCTTAGACTAGGGAACCCACCTACTTAAAAAAAAAAGAGAAAAGAAAGAAAGAAAAATAAAGAAAAGGAGAAAAGAAAAGAAAATAAAAGAAATAAGCCACACTTCGCTGCACGAGTATGGTTGGCAAGTTGCCGGTGGTAACAGCTCATCGATTGATTGTCCAGAACCTAGCTCAATAAATGCACTGAAAATTCCCAAAACACTTAAGAAGTGGAGAAGTAGAATAAATCGAGGAGATATACACTAGATTCACCCTTGTGTTGACCTCGTAAAAATAAAAGTAGGGAGAAAGCTACCAGTTGTAAAGATACTCCTTTAGGCAGAAGTCTTTTTTTAAGGTCACCTAAAGGCGTAGAAATCTGAAGTCCATTTTTACTGCCGGTCAATGAGTCTATCACATTCGCAATAAGATGCTTAGAACTTAGGGTTCTTATCAAATCTTAGGTGAGTTGAATGGCCATAGAAAGCCACTCTTAAACCCTAAAGCTTGAAAATCCAAAAAAATTAGAAAAGAAGAAAAAGAGATAAAGAAATTTCTTTCTTTGAATAAGGCGAGGGCTTGAGACGGGTTGTATTTTGGCAGATACCTAGGCACTGTTGTGTCATTCAATTTTCAGATCCTAGGTAGACATTTTCTTAATGATTGAAAATAACTCATGCCCAAATAATCCAACCTAATTCTTTTATAAATAGCATATAGTTTTTGCTAGGGACTAGCAAAAGATAGGCATGGGGGTGTGATGTAAACATGTTTACATTACATAAGATGTCTATTTATGCATGTTCTTAAGCATAGAATTGCATTGCATGCTATAAATATTGCATAACATGCATCATCTTGCATTTAGATTAGTTTGAATAAAATGAAGGTTAATTGTCTCCATTTATGTTCAAGGATAAGGCAAAATTTTTATCAGGCCTCAGATCGAAGATCCAACCGTACAGATTTGATTAGGGCGACTATTGGAGTCCAACGACTCCAAGATCGCCCTAATCAGACATCTGTAGCATCAGATAGAGAGTAGGGAACCCTAGAAGATCAAGGGCCAAGATGGTGTCAATCTGCACTTCAAACGACAAATCCGACCGCACGGATGGATTCGAATCGACAATCGCAGCCTAATGGTGTGAAAATCGACTCAATCCGACAACTGTGGCACCATCTACATCATCCAGAAGATGGACAGCCAAGATGGGACCATGTGGCGCCATCTCAGCCACCCAACCGGTTGCCCTCAACCTCTGAAGCCTCTAGCGTCCATGCCTCTCTACCGTTGGCTCATGATCCAATGGCTAAGAGTGTATCTCAGATCAGCGCCTTCATTCTTTGAAGACAATGGAAGAAGTGATCTCGACCGTTGGATCTCAATCCAACAGTCCAGATCATGCGCTACGAAGATGCACCATCCACCCATCCACGTGCGCAACGTAGTGGATAAGGCACTCGGTAGCCTTAAGGCACGGGTTCGAATCCGTGAGACGCTGCGGTTGGGCGCGAGCAACCAGGCGCATCCGACCACGCGATGGGGATTGAGCAGCTACACGTGCACCCAATCAAGTCCACGCGCCATCGCACACTCACACATCACACGAGATTGTACGCGGCAAGCACGCGATGAGGAAGTAGGCGAGGAGTGCTCTCAGCCGTTCGATCGCTGAGATTTAGAGGACATGAGCACGTGTTGCATGCACAGAAGTCAAGCGAACGGCGCACGTCACCGACGATGGGGCTTTAGCGACAGTTTTATCCGTCACTAAAGACCCCTGATTTAATGTTTTGAGATTTAAAAGACCAAATTGTCCTCATTCTTTGCAACTATAAAGGGAGACCTCCTCCATACGAAATCTTCATCCCTTCTTTTTCTTCTCTCCCTCTCCAAAGCTCAAGAGAAGCTTGTCCCACACCTGGGATGCTTCTCAAGAGATAAAGTCCAATTTTCGTCCTCCTTTCTGAAGAAGATCCCGCGACAACAACGACGTGTTGCTTCGTTCCCATTCTTCCAACTTTGTTCTCCTTCTTCCTACTCCATTCCCCTTCTTCTAGGCTTCGTCCCGTCTAGCTCATCCTCCAAGTGATCGTTGAGGAGGATATCTCTCTCCCCATTCTTTTTACTACTTTTTAGAATAGATTTACTACTTTCTAGTGTAATCGTTTTCCCGCTTTCTAGTCGTAATGGGTAGTGTAACAAACAATCTCTTAGATAATGAATTCCATGTTCATTCTACATCTCTTTTTTGGTTTTTATTTGTAATATTCTCCTTCTCTCTCTTCTATTTATTGTAAATAGATAGATAGTTTCTAATCAATTAATCTGCTTCATGACAAATAAAACAAACACGTATTTATAAATCAAGCATCCACCTCCTTGAGATCGACCTGGGATTTCTATTTCGGTATAAATTTTATTTGTTGAACACGATTTCTTCACTTACAAACTACAACGACAGGTTTTTCAAAACCAAATATGTTACCGTAGTAACTCGCAGCTTCAACAGCGTAAGCTAAAGGAAGAACCTTCTCCCAAGTCCCTCCTTCTAATTGGTTGGATTAAATAGACAGAAGTAGATCAAATCGTTTCCTTATCTCAAGATAGATTCTGGGAGTCTGTAGGTCTTTAGGCTAGTCCACTTAAGGACAGGTTTGATTGCTTGTATTGCAGGGCACCTTTCTTTCCCTCGTCTATCATGAATCCTTCCACATTTTATACGCATTCCTACTCTTTCCCTCCTATTATGAGTTATCCTCAACATGATGATTATCCCAACTCGTACTGTAATCAACCATCGATTAGTTTGGGTAATTCAGATTAGGGATACATTTCCGAACCTCCCTATTTAGGGTCTAACCCTGAACACCATTATTGTGATTTCTATCCTTCTCCGAGCCACATCGATTATAGATCGCCACCCTTTCATGGACAACCTATTACAATCTACAATCACAGAGGATACACTGATCCTTACCCATCCTTTGATTACACTGCCTTTAGGTCATCACCACCATTTTAACAATCTGAAATGACCTATTATCAAGATGGGTATTATGAATCTCAATTCGTTAACTCCTCTGCACTAATCCCAAACCTGCCCAACCCTAAAACAAGTCTTTTGGTTTAGGGTAACTAGGTTCAAGATAAGATTTTGGCTAAGTTGAGGAATATCATACAATCTTTAGAAGTTTAGCCGATACCTTGCATTGAAAAATTGGAGCCCTTGATTGAAATGATTGATGATTTGAACAAGTATTTGTTGGATTGGCTCCAGGATGTTAAGGATAAGAACCCAAGTGAACTTCTACTTGGGAAGTTAACAAAATTAAGAATGAGATTTGTGGTTGCTTTAGTTTAATCATGGGATGATTCCCAGGATGAACCCCCTTCAGAAGAGCCAATGTCAGAGCCCGCTCAAGCACTTGTTGGGGGCGACACGTGTTACAAGGCTGACTAGATTGAACTAGAACAACCAATTAAGGATGATCTGATTTCTTCACCTGAGATCCTTGAGTGGGGGTATGAGGATACGTATGTCACCATGGATCAGAAAGTGATAGATGATTTTGGGACATACATTAATTCAAATTTTGATTTCTTTGATTCTGTTGGTGAAGATTCTGTTTGCGAAGTCTTACGTGAGCTTGCAGAACATGATTTTTGTGAGACGATTGGGCCTAAGGAATCTAATAGATCATTTGATAGCTCAATAACTGAAGAAACAAATCTTATTGGGACTCACATGACAGATCCAAAATCACATTTTCTTGAGGAGTCAATCCAATGCCTTGATTGTCAGTTACACCCCATTGAATTTACTGATGATTCTGTTTTTAAGATAATTAGACCCAAGTCAATTCTGATTCAGCCACATCTTTTAGACTTGGAAATTTCAAGTGAGGTGATTAATATGCAAGAGATCCTGAAATTTGACATTTTGAAGGAGGATAGGAGATGGGAAATTTTGATTTCGGAAGCAAACTCTGGAGGAAGCAGAAGACTGAGTCTAAGTGTTCCAATTAAGCTGAAACCATCAAACCAGGACCCTTATGACATTTGTTTAGAGGATGTCCAACCCAAGCACACATTCATTGATTATCCTTTGGAGTTTGATTCCTCTGTAGCCCAACTCTTCGGTCTTGGGTTGCATCGGCACAAATCGCAGGCCCGACCCTGCTTGCATATTGATTTTAGGTTTTGGTTAATTTTTATCCAGAACCTTAGATATTCTCGATCATGGGGTATGGGTCTGCACCACAATTTGGTTCACATTCATGGACATCTGCTGGCAGGTCAGAGGTTTCATCTTTCTATTATGATTCTGACCTGCACCTGTGAATTCTTTATTTATCTTCTTTATATAGTGTGCCTAGCTGAAGGCACTAAATTCAGCACATATACAGTTTTTCTTTATCTCGGAGCGGACTCATCATTCACGCAATTCAGGTGCTTTCTACTCTATTCCACTCTATTTTATGTCTTTTTAATACAATGAGGACAATGCATTAGATAGGCATGGGGGTGGATATTCATCTCTGAATTAATTCGTCAGCTCCGTAGATTCGTTGTATTTTCTTTCATATAAAAAAAAAAAAAAATTTTGGAATTAGGGAAGAGAACTTGGGCTTAAGAAAATTTTCAATCTTAGGAAATAAAACTATATGATTTGAACACGAAGACCCTTTAGGTCTTCAAACATAATCAGCCCGTGTATCCACTAAAATGTGGATTTGTTTTTCAAGTCCTCTCCATCTTAATTCTATTGTAATTTGATTAAATAAGTTTGGGTGATAAGTACACGACTTATCAACATATCCTCTGATTTGAGGGAACTTTAAGTCTAGAGCATCTACACACTTTCTTTTCACTAACTTGTTGTTCAGTGGTTTTAATGGAAATTGGGTAGCTAATGAACCTTCTAGGGTGATATGGTTGGCAACTTATCGTGGGTAATAGCCCATACGTAGGTTGTCCAGAGCCAAGTCCTTGGACCATTCTCTTCTTGCTGCCTTTAGGTAAATCTTAGACCAGGGAAGCCATCGACTTAAAAAAAGAAAAAAGAAGTCAAAATGTAAAGTAAAAGAAAAGGAGAAAAGAAAAAGAAAACAAAAGAAATAAGCCACACTTTGCCGCGCAAGTATGGCTGGCAAGTTGTCAGTGGTAACAGCTCATTGACCGGTTGTCCAGAACCTAGCTCAAGAAATGCACTGAAAATTCCAAAACAGTTAGGAAAAACTGGAGAAGTAGAATAAACTGAGGAGACATACATTTGATTCACCATTGTGTTGACCCCATAAAAATCAAAGTAGGGAGAAAGCTCTTGGTTGTAATATGACATGTAAGACGTCTGACTTACATGTATATCAACACATTGTCAGACGTCCACAGTGATTTAGTATGTCAGACGTCTAATACTAAGATTCTTTCCTTCTTATTTTCACAAGATCGAAATAGGGTTCTAGATAAGTTGCCCAGACGACATGTAAGACGTCTGACAATGTGTCGAATGCCTAGATAGAGAAATCACTATGGAAATGGATTTAGGACAAACGAATACATTCTTTTACCATCGCTTACTACATTAACCGACGAAAAAAGTATATTTACCGTCGGTTACTAAAGCGACATCGAATATTAATGATAGCCACGCACTCGATTACTTTTCTTCAACCGACATTCGGTAGAGTACAAGCATTCGGCGTCACTTATTTTAATAAGCGACAGTAAAAATATTATTACCATCGGTTACTAAAGCGACGACAACTATTAATGATAGCCGCACACCCGATCGCTTTTCTTCAACTAGTGGTTGGTTGATTATAGGCCTTCGTCATCCATATTTGAATAAACGACGGTAAAAATATTAAGGCGAGGAACCAATGGCATATCACATATTTCTAGTAATGTCCTTTTGATATGTTTAGGAAAACTTATAGAGAAAAGTGATGTTTATGCATATGGTATTGTCCTGTTGGAACTTTTGATGGGAAGAAAACCTACAGAAAAGTTGGCACCTTCTCAATGCCACTTCATTGTTACATGGGTAATTACAGATATTTTTCACTGCGTCCTAAATAAGCCATCTCTTCTTTGTTCAAAAAGTCATATTTATATAGTAAATTAATTGTGTGCTATTTATTTTACAGGCTATGCCACAACTAACAAATAGAACAAAGCTTCCAAATATTGTGGATCTTGTGATTAGCGGCACAATGAATCTGAAACATCTGTACCAGGTATCAACATTGTATGCTTGTTATGTTCCTCTAAGTTATATTCTTAAGTGGAAATGTGATCTTACAGGTTGTATCTGTTGCTATTCTATGTGTCCAGCTAGAGCCAAGTTATAGGCCACTGATTACTAATGTCCTGCATTCTCTCATACCCCTAGTACCTAATGGGCAAGTTTACTCATTTACATTTTTGGCTACCCTCACCAGCTGTAGCAGAGTAGCAGCAACAATAGGCTAGATGATCATTCACCTCTAGCAGTAGCAAGTGAAGCTCCAAGACATGTTCAGGGGGGAGTAGCAGCTTAGCCAATTTGTGCCTTCAGCCCGCTTGAAGTTCCTCCTTCTACAGCAGCTGCAGCTACAGTAAAGTAGTAGAAGCAAAAACTAGTAGAGGGTTCACCTCAAGCAATAGTAGGGGATAAGGGGGCTTGTACAGGGATCAGGAAAGAAGTACTCTAGGTAGACACTATTGCTAAACATCCTTCGAGAAAGGGCAAATTGGAAATTTCGTAGATATCTGAGTAAATGAAGATCCCTTATCAGAGCAATGACTTTCTTCTAGAGCTTCTTTGTGGTGTTAGATTGGAATAGTTTTAACTTCTATTATAAAGAGGAAACAACGAGTTGAGTGCACTTTTTGTATTATGATGTACTTTTTTATTGTTCTTTTTTGTAATTTCTTCATAACATTGTAACAAGTACTTTGTATTTTAATTTCAATAAAAATTTCTTTTTTCAAAGATCACTTTTGCCAGGCTATGCATGTTATATGTGTTACTATAATTAAGAATGTTATGATGTTTTATCTTAATAATTAACATTCACAATTACATATTCCTTAAAAGATTATGAGGAGTACATATTTTTGTTCCTAAAACTTGCAGAGATAGAGTAATCCATCCCTAAAAAAGATCAAATGCCAAGTCATTATCTTCTTTTGTGTGTAATCTATTGTGAATAATATTTTGTCCCAATAGTTTTAAGGATGAAAAATCTGTCCTCAAAACTTTTAGTGACCCTCATTTGAGGGACGGATTTTCCATCCCCTGCCTTAAAATCTATCCTCATAGCCTTCAATTCCATCCCCAAAGACCATCACTACAAGTCTACTTTTTTTTAGTGATTGCAATTCCTTGATTGGTTTAAGGATCGTATAAATAAACTGAAAGAAAAGGGGATCTATTGTGGGTATAGGATTTTGATGTAATTGCTGATATACCTTTTGACATATGGACATTACTATTTGGGTTACATAATTAATGGATTCAGATTCAGAGTAACATCCATTGATGATACAAAGGTCATGAAACAGGCATGAGTCATTGTTAGTTGTGACCTAAGTGCTGGTTGTGATGGGTATTATGGTCAAATTGAGGAAATTATGGAAATGAGTTTCAAGTTTGACCGTAGGAAGGTTCTATTCAAGTGTTATTGGTTTGATGCTTTCAAAGAAGGCGTTGGATTCAAAGTGGATAAGAAACATGATTTCTTGAGTTTAAGTAAGAACCATCAGATTCTTTAGTGATAAGAACCATTCATATTAGCTTGTCAGGTAGCACAAGTATTCTACGTGTCTGATAAAAGCAGAAATGGGTGGATAATACTTGTTAGAGCTCTACCGCATGAACAATACGATGTGGGAAAAGATGTTGACCCAAATTTTGAATCTGAAGTATATCAGGAAAACCCACAAAATGAGGAAGTTGCCCCTAGTGCAATGGACATTGATATATAAGGTAATTTGGTAAAAGATTAATTTGTAACATTGATGTGTGATTATTTATGCCTTGTAAATTTGCAATCCAAAATGGTAGGTACATACCTCCTTGAATGTCAACTGAGGTTGTTACCAACTAAACTAAAGATCCAAATGGTTTCTAGGCCTCCATTTTAATTTAGGAAGTTAATTAATTCCGAATACAATGAAGGATTAAATAAGGGTCTATTTTCATTGCGATGATGAGTGGGACAAATAACCTAAATCTAAATCCTTGTTTATAATTCAAATACTTCCTAATGTTTAAATCATTGAAAATGTTAGGTACTACTGAGTGGAGTTTCACTTAATGATGTGCATACATCTGAATAGCCAAAAATGTCCATTAATGCATGTTCTTAGTATCATATAAGCATCATGCATTGTAAATATTGCGTAACATGCATCATCACGCATTTAGTTCAAATTGTACAAATTGTTGAGTAATTTCTTCTTCTTGGTGGCAAGGGACAGGGTGACATTTAATTGGGGCCTTGGATTGAAGATCCAACCATATAAATCTGATCAGGGCGACAATCAGAGTTCAATGACTCCAAGATCTCTCTTATCAGACTTTCGTAGCATCAGATATAATCCAAGGAAGATCAAAGATCAAGGGCTAAGATAGTGTAAATCCACACTTGAAATGACAAATCCGACTGCACGGATGGGTTCGGATCGACGATCGCAGCCCAACGACATGAAAATCAGTCCAATCCGACATCTGTGGCACCATCTTCAACACATATAAGATGGACAGCCAAGATGACACCACGTGGTGCCATCTTAGCCGCCCACGTAGGCCAAAGGTACCCGCTCCCTCTCAATCCTCGCACGCGCAATCAGATCTGGGCCGTTGGATCTTGACCAACAGCCATGGATGCCCAACCCTTAAAACATAAATGCGACCATTCACAATGATAGCACAGCGGTAACACGCCTGTGGGCAAACCATAGGTCACGAGTTCAAGCTGTGTGGCACTTCAAATCAAGATACGGGTGTGGGAGCTACTCAATTCGGCTGTCGGATGGCGATTGTGCTGAGGGAGATGCATGACATGGCAGCACGGATGGGCATAGATTGCGCACACGTGCAATGATGCATGTTTGCATGCACGATCGTATTCACATGAGTTGAGGCATTGAAGAGGAAGCAGGCGCGAGCATCTCTCGGTCGTCCGATCACTGAGATCATCTTATAGTGGGTAGGCGTTGAAGCTCGAGGAGATGAGGAGGAGTGGGTGCAGGTGCATGTTTAGCGATGTGGGGTCTTTAGTGATGTTTATATCCATCACTAAAGACCCCCTCATTTAATGTTTTTAACTTGAAATGACCTTTTTGCCCCCAACCTCTACACCTATAGAAAGACCTATGCCCCCCACATTTCAATCATCCCTTCATTCACCTCTCTCCCTCTCAAAAGCTCTAAAGAAGCTTGTCCCAGACCCAGGATGCTCCTCTAGAGTTAAATTCAAAGTTTTCTCACCCACAATCCAGAGTGGATCCCGAGACGACGACGCTCTGCCTCACCCCCGGTTCTTCCCTCTTCGTTCTCTATCTTTCGTCTTTGCCCCCCGTCTTCCAGGTGTCGCCCCGTCCGGCTCGTCCTCTAAGTAGCCGTCGAGGAGGATAATTTCTCACCTCCTTTCTCTTTACTGCTTTCTAGAGTAGATTTTACTTCTTTCTAGTTGTAATATTTCCAACTTTCTAGCTATAATATTTCTTACTTTCTAGTTGTACAAACATTATCCATATTATAAAGTGTTTGTTCTCCCTCTCTTTCTCTCTCTCTCTCCCTCTTATTATTAATATCGAAATCATTGTGATTATCTCACTTTCTAAACAAAAAAAAAAAAGTATAATTACAGATTTCATATCGACGTAGCCTTCTGACCTAGAATTCTTTTCGAGTTTCGGTAAAATTTATTTGTTGACGAATTTCCTCGCAAGTCACACTACAAGGATAGGTTTTCAAAACTCAACCTTTTTGCGACGATTTTCCACTTCAACACTTAAGTAAAGAAATTTTTTTAGATATATGTTTCGTTTATCTGTCCTTTAAATTTGACATTTTTTTCAAAGCTTATATTTATTTATTATTCAAACTGGGCTTTATTTTATTACCTTCACACATAGATTTCTCGCATTCTTTGAGGTTCTTGCCTTGTGTTCACATGGTCAGGTTCTTCTACCACTCCCTTCAAAATTTTTAAGTAGTCTTTTCATTTTACATGTAGGGTATGTCCACTTAGTTTAATTTATATGTAAGGTGTAACCACTAAATATGATGCATGTAAATTTTATTTTTGTGATTTTGTGGGGTGTGCCCACTATATATGATACATGTAAATTCTTTCTTTTTGTTAGTACGTGGGATATGCCCACCTTTCTTTTTTGTAGGTTGAATGTGGGGAAATGAATGTGGAGGAAAAACAAGAAGGAAAGGGAGGGGGGAAAGAAGAGGAAGGGAAAAGGGAAATGGATAGGGAAAGGGGAAGGAAATGTAATGAAAAGGAAGGGGAAATGGAAATGGATGGGTAAAGGGGAAGAGAATGTGAAGAAGAGTAAGGAGAAAGGAAAATGGAGGGGGGAAAGGGAATGAAAAAGAAGAGGAAGAGAAAGGGGAAGGGAAAAGGAGTGAGGGAATGGAAAGGAGAAAGAAGAGGAAATAGGGGATGGAATTTTCTTTTATTCGATGATTCTTTTATTTGATTTATTTCTTACAGGATTTTTGAAAAGTCATAATATATAGGGGACATGCTGCAGAATTTTTTTCTACATATCTGATTATTTGTTTTGTTCTTGCACAGGTGAATGTTAAGAAGAAGGCCAATAGGGGTTGTGGGGATCAGGCCACATCCCAGCAATCTCAGTCTCAAGCCCCTCTCCATCATCACCTGGCTCAACCCCCCCGTTAGGTGCCCTAGGCACCCAGCCAGTAGTTTCTGAAGACTGGAGATGTGGGTCAATATCTCCAAAGTCAAGAGAAGGGGGCAAGGGGAAGTGGAAGAGTTCGATGCCTCCTTCGATGGATTTCGAGGAGGAGGATCTTGACTACGAGGAGGAAGACGCACCTGCCGATGATGATGAGGACGAGGACAGTGCTTCATTTGATGAGGGGGATGCTCCGACATGATTAGCCAGAGTAGCTGGCTGACTTAGATCCATCCTAGCTTGAATCTTTTGCACCATGCCCTCGTCGTACTAGTATGAAAGTTTAATAAATAGTATGGTTTATTTCTTTTTTTGTTATTTAATATTATGTTATAATTTTGTCTTTCAGGTATGACACATAGGCTAAGAGGTCCGATGCAAAATAGGGACCTAGAGAGAACTCCACATGGGGTCCACATTTCAGTCAGGATCACACCAACGGGCTGAGGCAACAAAGGACTATCCTCCATTCATCAGCAAGCTGGGTACGTTGACAAAGGTGATCATCCCACACTCCTACTTCAAATGGAGGAAGGTGCCAAAAGAGCTGAAGAGGCAGCTCATTCAAGAGTTAGAGGTAATTGGTAAAAAATTATAACTTATTTACGTTGCTTTATATAAGTTTAAATTGCATAACAATTACTGCTCTCCTACTAATGCAGGAGATCTTCGATTGGGACGATGATTCGAACGTCCCCAAATATATCCTCAAGCATGCAGCTAATATTCACAAAGATTTAAGATTAGAGATGAAGACCAAGGTAAAAGAAAATTTCAACTTTATATATATTTTTTTCACCATAATTGTAATATTATTTCCAACATTAAAAAAATATATTTTAGTTTTATAAGAACTGGATGACCCATGATGAGGCATTGCATAATAGGCCTCTGTTAATACAGCTGCACATTTGGAAGGAAGCGTGAGAGCATTGACATGTTCCAGCAACGTATGTAAAAGTATTGTATATATGATAATTTAACTATTTTTGAAGTTAATAAATTCTACCGTTATTTCAGGAGCAAGCCTAGAAGAATAAGGACAATAGAGCTAAAGCTCCAACGAAGACCCATGTCTTGGGTAGAAGGAGCATAGGCAGGATGAAATCCCTATACGTTAATATTTTTAATCTTTTTTTTCTTTTACACCCTACAAGATTTTTAATTTGTTTCAATTAACTCCTTCAAATTGCAGTCCTAAATGCATCAAGGTACCCAACTTGATCTAGTGGGAGTATTTGAGGCCACTCATAGCAAGCTAAGTCATGAGGGAAATAAAGAGTGGCTTCATGACACATACCAGCATAGACACGTAAGTTAAATTATAAAAAAATTTATTTCATTTCTTAATTAAATTTTCATGATATTGCTTAATGTAATTGAATTTTTTTAGGATAATATGGTCAACTTAATGCATCCTCCTGAAGATGCCAACTCTAGTACAGTTCAGCAGCCACTGATAGTAGAGGTGGTGTTTCGAACCGTCATGCCACCTAAGCATGGCTAGTCCGTGCCTAGTACAGGGAGGAGTGAGACCATCTCCACCTGGTATGGGAGAAAGGGGGCATCATCCTCTTCAGCTGAGGTACTGGAGATGAGGAAGGAGATTGCAACACTACGCCACCGAGTTGAGGAGAAGGAGCAGCAAATTGAGGATCTAATCACGCAAGTCAGGGACTCCGTGACATAATTCAAGAAGTTAGTTGCGCAGTTGCAGTAGTGACTTAGACTATTTAGGAGCTCTTGAAGGTACTTCAGCAGGGAGGTATTGATCACCCATCTTTTCACCAACATAGAGATCGTCGCGATGATGATGATTTAGATGGTGCTGGAGGTGTTGGTGTCCCAGCAAGATTTCTGTGTTTTCATAAATTACTATTTTTACATATATTGTGTAGACATTATTACATATATGAAATTTTGATTTTGAATCTCATTTCTACTATTTGAATGATTGCCTTGGTCTTGGTTGTGTGATTTTTGTCTACAAGATTTCTATTTTTTTATAGGCTTCCACATAGCTAAAACTTTTAATTAAAAAGAAAACAATATTTTCGTCCATTTTAGAACTGATGAGAATAATTGTCATCGAATTATGGTTCATTCTCGACCATTATATAACGGACAAGAATGTTATTGTTCTCGCCCATTTTTATTGAACGGTCGAGAATAACTCCTTTATCAACTGTTATCCAACTAAAGAGGATGTGCTTATTCTCGTCCGTTTTTGATCCACTGACAAGAATGAGAACATCCCCATCCGTTGTTTTTACTGAAGATGTAAATGTTTTTGTCAATGGTGTATTTGAAATGGTCATAAAAAATCTTCCTCCACCACTGGAAATAGTCAAGAAAAACACCCAAACATCGAATGAGGGGCCACTTTTGTCCCATCGGTAACGTTGTAAATCGGTCGAGAAAACATGACAACGACACAACATTCCTTGACCCTTTTTCTCGGTCATGATTTCACATTACCAACCATTTTTAACAGTCGATAACAATGAATATTCATGTATTGATGGTTCCAAATGTTTGGTATTTGAATGTTAGGATTTAAATCTCCAAATCTTTTTGTGTCATATATAATCTTGCTTTCCACTAACTAAAGAATGTTGTTGACTTGTTTTTAAATGTAAGTCATTTAATTTACTGTCTAGATGTCTTATATTCTAATCCATTCCCATCAGTACGAGTCTAGAGTATTAAGCAAAACTTGATCTACCTTTCCATACATCTGATTCTTTATAGCCTACCAAACAAAACTCATCCTTGGTTGACCAACCACTAAGTTTATCCCATTTCCAAACATCTTATTATCACCCCAAACATCTAATATTGCTATTAGTGCTTACTTATTCTATACTCAAAGAGATTTTGATCAAATATTCTTGGATTTGTTTCCAATAGCTAGCAAACCTTTCTTAAGCCTCCTTGAACCTTCCTTTCGCCTCTATAAATACCTTGGAACCCCTCTTTGCAACATACACCTACAAAGTCATTCTATAACTCTATTTTCTACGTACCAAGTATATTGCTCTAAGCTCTACTTTCATCATGAGCACTACTTCAAATATTCTCTCTTTCACAGTCTCACTCTATTTTATCTTCATATCACTAAGTACAAATTCCTATAGTTCCTTTGATTCTTACCTATATCTATTGGGCTCTATTGGATTGGGTGTTAATTTATTTCTTATTATTACTTTTTGTACTGGGTATCTAGATTGTTGGATCCCATTGTCTTCCTTGTGGAAGGGTAGAACCTCCAGTTCGATATTAGAGTTGAGATTGTACATGAGGGACACCACTATTGTGAGTGGAAAACTACGCGATCGAAGTTGGTTTTGAAAAAACCATCGTTGTAGTTTGAATTGCGAAGAAATCCGTCAACAAATAAATTTATACCGAAATTCTAAGAATTCCAGGCCGAACACAGGGAGGCTACGTCGATCTAAAATCCGCGATTTATATTTTTTGTGTTTTTATTTGAAAATGAAATAATTACAGTGGAATTGATATAAACAATAAGAGAGAGATAGAGAGAGAGAGAAAAAGAACAATCATTTAATATAATCAAAATATTTTTTACAACTACATAGTAGGAAATGATTACAACTAGATAGCAGAAAATTCTATTCTAGAAAGCAATTAAAAAGAAGGGAGAGAGATGTTATCCACCTCAACGAATGCTTGGAGGATGAGCCAGACGGATCAATGCTTGGAAGATAGAGGACGGAGAGGGAAGGAGATGAAGCAAGAAGAAACAGGAACAAGGCAACATGTCATCGTCGTCGTGGGATCCACTTCTGGAACGAGGGCAAGAAAATTAGATTTAGCTCTAGAATAGCATCCCAGGTATGGGACAAGCTTCCTAACCTTTGGAGAGGTAGAGAAGTGAAGGAAGGGATGAAGAAGAAGTGGAGGTTGGGTCTCCTTTTATAGTTGTAGGAATCGAGGGAAAATTAATATCAGGTCTTTAGTGACGGATTTATTCATCACTAAAGGTCTGATCGTGGCCGATGTGCACCTCCTTGCCTTCCACGCTCAAAATGCCCATGCACGTCTTTCAACTCTTAACCGTCTGATCATCATTTGATAGCTGAATTGTGCCCATGCTCGCACCCCCGTCTGATTTGAGGCGCACTGCATTTCGAATGCGTGCCTCGCGCTCGCGAAAGAGTGACCGCCCGCTGTGCTACGGTTGACTTTGTGTCGCGCTTTTGATTTTAGGCACGCGTGCACGCAGTCATTGGATCAAGATCCAACAACCCAAATCATGCATTGGAAGTCCTTTGGAGTTGCAGCGGTGGTCCTAAGGGCCGATTAGGCAGCTGGGATGGCACCACTTGGTCGTCCATCTTCTGCATGTTGTAGATGGTGCCACGGATATTGGATTGAGCCGATTTTCCCGCCATTAGGTTGCGATCATCAATCCGAACCCATCCGTGCAGTTGAATTTGTCATCTGAAGTATGGATTGGCACCATCTTAGCCCTTGATCTTTAGAGTTCCTCGATCTCTATCTGGTGCTACGGATGTCCGATTAGGGCAATCTTGGAGTCGTTGAACTCCAATCATCTCTCTGATCAGATCCGTATGGTTGAATCTTCTATTGGAGGGCCAGATTAAAAATGGCCCTTTCCCTGACAATAAAAGGAGACAATTACAATACAATATATACAACTTGACCTAAATGCATGATTATGTATGTTATGCAATATTTACAATGTATGTTGCTAATATGACAATAAGAACATGCATTAATAGACATTCTTGGCTATTTAGATGTATGCACATCACACCCCATGCCTATATTTTGCTAGTCCCTAGCAAAAACTACATGCTATTTATAAAAGAAATATGTTGGATTACTCGGGCACAAATCATTTTCAACATTATGAAATTTTTACTTAGGACCTGAACTTTCAAAGACACAACCGTGCCCGAGTATTTGGCAAAATGTAGACCGCCTCAAGCCCTCTCCTTATTCAAAGAAAGATCTCTTTTTTTTGCTTTTTTTTTCTTCTTTTCTACTTTTTTTGGATTTTTGAGTTTAGGGTTACAGAGTGATTTTTTTCTACGGCCACTCAACCCACCCAAGATTTGATGAGAACCCCAAGCTCTAAGCATCTTTTTGTGAAAGCGATAGACTCGTTGATCGACAATCAAAATGGACTTCGAGTTTCTACACCCCTAGGTGACCTTAAAAAGAATTCTGCCTAAAGGTGTATCTATATGACTGGTAGCTTTCTCCCTACTTTTCCTTTTATGGGGTCAACACAAGGGTGAATCCAGTGTATATCTCCCTGGCTTATTCTACTTCTCCGCTTCTTCCTAAGTGTTTTAGGAATTTGACATGCATTTCTTGAGGTGGGTTCTCGACAACTTACCAATGAGTTATTACCCATGATAACTTGCCAGCCATACTCGTGCGGTGAAGTGCGGCTTTTGTTTTCTTTTTCTCCTTTTCTTTTTCTTTTTCTTTCTATTTCTCTTTTTGACTTTTTTTGTTTAAGTAGGTGGCTTCCCTAGTCTAAGATTTACCTAAAGGCAGCAAGAAAAGAATGGTCCAGTGGCTAAGCTCTGGACAACCTACCCATGGGCTATTACCCACGATAAATTGCCAGCCATACCACCCTAGAAGGTTCATTAGCTACCAAATTTTCATTAAAACTACTGAACAACGAGTTTGTGACGAATAGTTTGTAGATGCTCTAGACTTAAAGTTCCCTCAAATCAGAGGGCAGGTTGATAAGTCATGTACTTATCACCCAAACTTATGTAATAAAATTAAAATAGAATTCAAGATGGTGAGGACTCAATACACAAATCCACACTTTTGTGGATACCCAGGCTGATTAAGCCCAAAGACCTGAAGGGTCTTAGTGTTCATATCCTACTATAATATTTCCTAAGATTGAAAAGTCCTAATGCCGAAGGATTCCTTCCTAATTCAATTTTTTTTTATATATGTATATATAAGAAAACAAGTAGAATTTATAATAATTCCACAGAGCTGAAAAATTGATTCAGAAATAAATCCACCCCCCATGCCTAGCTGATGCAATGTTCGCATTGAGAATAAAAGACATGAAAGGAAGGTAGAATGAAGAAGATATCACTTGAATGTGATGCTTGGGTTAGCTCTGAGTCAGACTGTACAACTGTTGAGTTTAATGCCGTAAGCGATGTGAAGTCCAGCCAAAGAGATCACATCATGATGAGGGCAACCATGTCAGAAACGGGTTCTAGAGCAATACGGTCAATAAAAGGCTTTAGACGTTGACCATTGACTTTGAATAAATTACCCATATTTGGGTCAGAAATCTGAATGGCCCCATTTGGAAAAATGTGATCGATGATGAACGGGGCATTCCATTTTGACTTAGGTTTACCATAAAGTGCTTAAGTTGAGAATCGAAGAGACAGACCTTCTGATTCGACTCAAAGCTCTTGTGGGATATCAATTTGACAAGAAGAGCTTTGGTCCAAGCCTTGTAGATCTTGGCATTCTCGTATGCATCATTTCTAAGCTCCTCCAACTAAGATAGTTGGAGCTTCCTGGTCTTTCCAACTAAACTTAAATCCATATTACACTGCTTGATTGCCCAGAATACCCTATGTTCAATTTCTATGGGTAATGGCATGCCTTTCCATACACTAGACGAAATGGTGACCTGCCAATAGGCATTTTATATGTCGTACGATAGGCCTAAAGAGCATCGTCAAGTTTTTGAGTCCAGTCCTTACGATCAGGCCTAACCATCTTCTGAAGAATATTCTTGCTCTTCTGATTGGAGATCTTGGCTTGTCCAATCTTCTAGGGATGGTAAGGTGTGAAGATTCTATGATTTACCCCATAATTTGCCAGTAAATTATGAAATTGGGCATTAGTGAAGTGAGAACCACCATCGCTGATGATGGCCCTCGGAATCCCAAACTGGCTGAAGATGTTCTTCTTGATGAATCGATGACCACCTTATGGTCATTGGTTCGGGGAGGAATGGCCTCGATCCATTTGGACACGTAATCAACAGCGATAGAATGTACTCATGTGCAAATGAAGGGAGGAAAGGTCCCATAAAATCGATGCCCCAAACATCGAAGATTTTGATGGGAAGAATCAGGTTTAGGGGCATCATGTCTCTCTTGGTTATGCTCCTAAGTGCCTGGCATCGAGAACACGACCTCAAGAATTCTTGGGCATCCTTGAGTAAAGACGGCCAAAAGAATCCAGATTGCAAAATTTTTGTAGCCATCTTTTTCTCGAAGAAATGTCCACCACATACAGATGCATGGTAGAAGTTGAGTATACTTTTGAATTCACCCTCAAGAACACATCGGAAAATAATCTGATCAAAGACGATGAGATATAGTTCAGGGTCCTCCCAGAAATAGTATTTGGCCACAGATTTGAGTCTACCTCATTCTTGCTTGGTTCAACCCTGAGGGATTTGACCAATCGCCAAAAAGTTTATGATGTTTGCAAAACATGGAGTTTGGACACTTAAAACTGTAAGGATAGTCTCATCAAGAAAAGTATCAACAATCGGAATATCCAGAGAAGAATCACTCAGGAGTCTCAAAAGATGATCCGCCACCACATTCTGTGCCTCGAATTTATCCTTGATTTCAAGATCAAATTCTTGAAGCAGAAGGATCCATTGAATAAGTTAGGGTTTGGCATCCTTTTTGTCCAAGAGATGTCTCAAGGCCGAGTGGTCGATATAAATTATGACATAAGACCCTAAGAGATAAGCCCTAAATTTCTCCAAAGCAAATACTATAGCTAGTAATTCCTTCTCAGTAACAGTATAATTTCTCTGGGCCTCGTCTAGAGTTTTACTAGCGTAGTAGATGGCAGAGGGCTTCCTATCAATCTTCTGACCCAAAATAGCCCTGACTGAGTAATCAGAAGCATCGGTCATGATCTCAAATGGGGTTGTCCAAACCGGTGGTTGCAACACCAAAGCACAAGTGACTGCCATTTTAAGAAAATCAAATGCCTTACGGCATGATTCGTTGAAATCAAATGGGGTATCTTTGGCAAGAAGGTTGCTCAGAGGGCGAGCAACCTTAGAAAAGTCCTTGATGAACCTCTTATAGAATCCCACATGACCAAGAAATGATCGAATTTGTTTGACAGATGTGGAAGGAGGAAGTTTCGAGATAGCATCAACCTTAGCTTTGTCAACTTTGATACGCCATTCAGAGATTACATGACCCAAGACGATGCCATCATGTGTCATGAAATGACTCTTTTCCCAGCTAAGGACCAGTCTTGTTTTGATGCATCTTTTAAGAATCATTTCAAGATTAGCCAAACAAGAATCAAACGATTCTCCAAAAATAGAGAAATCGTCCACGAAGACTTCCATAAACTCTCCCAACTTGTCAGAGAATATGGCCAGCATACACCTTTGAAAAGTTGCAAGTGCATTGCATAAGCCGAATGGCATCCTATGGAAAGCAAAGGTTCCGTAGGGACAGGTGAAAGTCATTTTTTCCTGATCCTCGGGATGGATAGGGACTTGATTGTATCCTGAGTAACCGTCAAGGAAACAGAAGTACTTCTGCCTAGCTAGTCTTTCAAGGATTTCATTTATAAAGGGCAAAGGGAAATGATCCTTTTTCGTGGCTGTGTTCAGCTTCCTGTAGTCAATACAAACTCTCCAAGAGGAAGCTGAATGAGTTGTGACAGATTCTCCTTTCTTGTTAGTCACAACAGTAATCTCAGCTTTCTTGGGAACAATTTGCACGGGACTTACCCAAGGACTATCAGAGATCGGATAAATGATTCCTGCATAGAGCCACTTGATAATTTCCTTCTTCACCACTTCATTTGGGTTTAATCTCCTCTACATTTCGTGGGAAGGGCGGGATTCATCTTCCAAAAATATTCTGTATTTGCAGTAAGATGGCTCGATCCCCCTAAGGTCATGAATGGTCCAACCAATTGCCTCCTTGTGTTCCTTAAGGACCTTTATCAATTTAATCTCCTACTCCTTAGTTAATCTGGCACTGATAATCATAGGGAGTGTCTTTTAAGGTCCCAAAAACTAATATTTCAAATTCTCAGGCAATGGTTTCAGTTCAAGCAGGGGCAGGTTTTGGATTGAAGATAAGGATGATGTTGATGAAGATTCATCAAGCGGAAGAGGTTGAAAGTGAATAAAATCAATAACCTCTTTAGAATATGACGAGTTTGCCACAGAGGGTTGCAGTTTAGATCTTTCACAATAGGAGGAACTTTCAATTGCAGAAACCACCATACAAGTTTCAATATTCAAACTATCTTCCTCAAGTTCCTCTATAAATCAATAATCTTCAAATTTGTTAATCGCTTTAAAAATATCCAATTTCAATTTATGATCCCCAAAGGCGATTTCCATTCTACCACTTTCACAATTGATATTGGCCTTTGTGGTAGCTAGGAATGGATGCCCAAGAATGATGGGCATGTTCCTCAGATTTTCAGGTACATCCATGTCAAGGAGAAGGAAACCTACAGGAAAATAGAAATTCTTAACCTTAACAATAACATCTTCAATAATGCCTCGTGGATTTGTGACCGAATGGTCCACTAATTGCAGCGTTACTTAAGACTACCGAAGTTCACCTAATCCAAACTTCTCATAAAGAGAAGTCGGAATTAGGTTAAAAGATGCACCTTGATCGAGAAGTGCTCTATCCAAAGTGTAATCTCCAATGACACATGAAATTAAAGGAGCACCTAGATCTCTCTTTTTCTGAGGGAGGTGATGAACGATAATAGAACTAGCCTGCTCAGAGAGTACCACCTTCCTCGAAAAAGATTCTCTCAACTTACACTTCTGTGTGCATAAATCCTTCAAAAATTTAGTGTAAGCCGATATGTGTTTGGTAGTGTTGAGGAGCAGGATATTGATCTTGACATTCTTGAATATGTTCAACAGCTCCTTGTTACTATCAACAAGCTTCTTCTTCCTAAGTTTAATCAAGGCCTCAGGAAAAGGAACATGAGTCAGATCTTCGGATCTGGTTCCTGAGCCTTGATTTCTTCTTCGGAGCTCTCCTTTATCTCCTCAGACTTTCCAGGAATAGAATAGTGTAGTTGTGGATCCTGAGTTTGTTTTCCACTCCTCAAAGTAATTGAATTAGCAGATGCATACAGGTTTGGGTCTTGGGGAGGGGTAGGAAATATTGAAGGGGCTTTATTAGCCAAAAACCTTTGATTTGAGGAAGAAGCAGAAGAGGAAGGACCCTGCTCAACCACCTGAGCATGTGTGTGCAGGTCCCTCTAATTCCCGTACCCTTGGGCATGATTGCTTGGATTCTGGATATTATGCGGGTTGGGTATGGGTTGAGATGGTAGAGATTCGGGTTGACGAGAATTAGAAATGAACCCATTTTTCAAGTTGTCTAGCGAGGTTTTCATTTGCTGCATGAGCTAGAGCATAGATCCTTGCATTTCTACCATATGTTCAAATCAGGCTGCCCTACAGGTTGACGGGCATTCCAAGATGGCTAATTGACCTGATTCGGGGGCAGTTGAGTGTAAACATGACCCTGACCCATTGGTCGTTGCAGAGCATGATTGCTGGGTTGGAATTGGGTTTGCTGCCCCAGGTTTTTCTAGGAGAAGTTAAGGTGGTTCCTCCAACTCGGATTATAAGCATTGGATAAGGGTTGGACCTAACTTCCTCCTATACAGCATAGACATCCTCATAGGGTGAGGATGGAGAGAAAGAATGAGAGGGATCAGAGAAACTGGGATCAAAGGCCCCAGTTTGGAACCCGTGGGGTTCCAAATAATGCTGACTCACAAGTTGAGCCACATCAAGCTGATTCACGAACTCCCGTCCAGAAGGATCTTGCAACGAATGGAATCCTGAATTTTGGGATTGAGTGGATCGAGAATTATTCATTGAATTTCCAGCCATCCACTCCTCCATCCTTTTAGTAACCAAGTCCACCTTGTCTAGTTTATTACAAATCAATTCCATATCGAATGAATGAGAGTCGTGGACTTCATTAACATTCTATCTGGGTTGTTGGGACTGGTTAAAGGTATCCATGGAGGAATGATTGATCAAATTCTCACTCATCTCCTCAAACAAATAGTGCATGCTATCTGCATCTTTGTTGAGCAAATTGCCTCCGTAAGAAGCATCCACATGATTTCTGAGTTGCTCAATCAACCTGTGATAGAAGATCTGCATGAGTTTCCATTTCGACACCTCATGGTGTGGACACCTCCGCAATAAGTCCTGGAATCTCTCCGGGGCAACATGAAACTGCTCCCCCGGGCGCTGGGTGAAGGTAGTAATCACCCATCTCAAAGCATTGGTACATCCGACAGAGAAGAATTTCTTCAAGAAGGCTGATTTCAATTCATTCCAAGTTGCAATTGGCCTTCCTATAGTCCGATGCCAATGAGCAGCTTTATCCTTAAAAGAGTGAGGAAAGAGCCTCATGATCAACTGCTCCTCATTCATGTTTCATGCCTTGGTGGTCCAGACCAAAGTGGTCAAGTCCTCCAAGTGCTAAAACAGGTCTTCAGAGCCAAGCCCATGGAAATGTTTGATCAGCCTTAACACCTGGGGCTTGATTTCTACGTCTCTGGTAGGAATCTAGATGCTGGGATGTTCCCTGTAATTTGAAGGATCATAAAAATCCTTTAAGGGCTGAGTGCCCTGCATTCTCTGCATTTGTTCTAGCTGCCTTTGAAATACCTCCTGTGGATTCTGAGGCAGAGGAGGTTGTTGATCGGCCATGGGGTCAATTTGGCCAAAATTCAATATACGCCTCCTAGAATACTCTAGTGGTCCTTCCAATTGGGGATTCAATGACCTCCTTCCCAGAATAAACTAGGAAAAGGTTGGAAGGACTGGGGATAAGAACCCTGCAGCACAAAAAAACAAGCCTATCGTTAAGTTGGGCAGCCTAAGGATCTACAAACTCTCAGAATCTGCCATAAGATTATAAACGATTTACTCTACTTGCGTTTGCTCAATCCAACAAGTTAGATGGAGGGACTAGGGAGAAGGTTCTTCCTTCGGCTTACGTCTCCAATTCCTAGTGTACCCCCCAGCCACGGTCGTTTGATGCTAGTCCCCTAGCAAGACATCAGATTGATCAGTACAAGCAGGTTAATCGTAAACAATCTCAGACTGGACCCTGAAGAGCAAATCAGTCCTTAAGGCCAACGTCTACTTGATTTTATTTAGGCCTAGAATTGTAGTGCTTATGGAATGTGGTGGGCCCTTAAAATGGGTTGTGCCTTTAATAATCAATTAAGAATGTGTGAGTGCAAGCACAACCAGGGTTTTCAAGCAAGATTATTTGTGATGAGTAGATTTTAAGGTTCAAATCTTGCTTAAGTAGCTTTTAGGGCTTAGAATTAGGTTTAATTCAATCAAGTTTGAGGCCAACTAGGTTTTCAAGCATGGGTGAAGATCACTTTCCTTTTGTATTAAAAAATAAAGTGGAGTCCCTGGTATTAACCGACCTTGAAAACCCTAAGGGGAAGCTACTTGGTGAGTTGATTTTAGGTTAAGTGGTGTGGACCAAAGAACTCAAACAATTGGCCAAGATTGCACCACTAAGTTAGGCACACAAAATGATTAACCAAGACTGATTTCTACTCTTTTATATGTTGATTTGTGTGTACCGGTTCCACGCATCAAAATCCGGTTGAGTAGATGAAAATCAATTCGATTAAGTGCCTTGAATGTGGGTGTATGTAGTGTGTATGTTGAATTACCCCACAAAAAATATCTTTTTGTTATTTTTTTTATATGCAGGTGAGATGAATGTGAGTGGAAATCCAAGCAACCAAACTAACCCTAGTATTTATGCAAACACCTAGGTTAATTGGAATTTAAATTAATGTGGTGAATTGGAATCTATGGAGGGGGAAGAATGGGGAGCACTTACAGTTGTCTTCAATTGCACTTTTCTCCAATCTACCACTTGAAGATTCCCTGTCAGGGTACCTGAAAAATAATAGATAGGAAATAAAGCAAGTTAGAAAATAATAAAGTGTGTAAAATGTGGAAAGAAAATCAAAAATCGTTGCCTCCTCGGCAACGATGCCAAAATGTTGAGAGTGGAAAACTATGCGATCGAAGTTGGTTTTGAAAAAATCGTCGTTGTAGTTCGAATTACGAAGAAATCCGTCAACAGATAAATTTATACCGAAATTCTAAGAATTCTGGGTTAAACATAGGGAGGCTACGTCTATCTAAAATCTACGATTTGTATTTTTTTGTGTTTTTGTTTGAAAATGAAATAATTACAATGGAATTGATATAAACAAGAGAGAGAGAGATAGAGAGAGAAAAAGTGAACAATCACTTAATATAATCAGAATGTTTTTTACAACTACAAAGTGCGAAATAATTACAACTAGCAAGCAGAAAATTCTATTCTAGAAAGTGATTTAAAAGAAGGGAGAGATGTCATCCTCCCCGACGAATGCTTGGAGGACAAGTCGGATGGAGCGATGCCTGGAAGACGGAGGATGGAGCGGGAAGGAGGATGAAGTAGGAAGAAACGGGAACGAGGCAGCACATCGTCGTCATCGCGAGATCCACTTCCGGAACGGGAGCGAGAAAATTGGGTTTAGCTCTAGAATAGCATCTCGGATATGGGACAAGCTTTTCTTAAGCTTGGGAGAGGTAGAGAAGTGAAGGAAGGGATGAAGAAGTGGAGGTCGGGTCTCCTTTTATAGTTGTAGGAATCGAGGGCAAATTTGTCATTTCAAGCTTAAAACATTAATATCAGGTCTTTAGTGATGGATTTATCTGTCACTAAAGGTCCGATCGTGGCCGACGTGCATACATCGCGCGTGCCCCCTCACCTTCCATGCTTAAAATGCCCGCGAACATCTTTCCAATGTTAGCCTTCCGATCATCATCTGATTGCTGAATTGCACCCACGCCTATGCTGCCATCTGATTTGAGGCACGCTGCATTTCGAATGTGCACCTCGTACTAGCAAAAGAGTGGTTGCCCGCTGCACTACGGTCGACTTTCTGTCGCGCTTTTGATTTCAGGTGTGTGTGCTCACAGTCGTTGGATCAAGATCCAACATCCCAGATCATGTGTTCGAAGTCCTTTGGAGGTGCAGCGGCAATCCTGAGGGCTAATTAGGCGGCTGGGATGGCACCACGTGGCACCATCTTGGTCGTCCATCTTCTACATCTTGTAGATGGTGCCACGAATGTTGGATTGAGTCGATTTTTGCACCATTAGGCTGCGATCATCGATTTGAACCCATCCGTGCAGTCGGATTTGTCATCTAAAGTGTGGTTCGCACCATTTTGGCCCTTGATCTTTGAGGTTCCTCAATCTCTATCTGGTGCTACGGATGTCCGATTAGGGTGATCTTGGAGTTGTTGAACTTTAATCGTTGCCGTGATCAGATTCGTATGGCTGGATCTTTGATCCGAGGCCATGATTAAAAATCACCCATTCCCTGACCATAAGAGGTGACAATTACTATACAATTTATACAACTTGACCTAAATGCATGATTATGCATGTTATGCAATATTTACAATGTATGATGCTAATATGACACTAAGAACATGCATTAATAGATATTTTTGGCTATTTAGATGTATGCACGTCAACCACCCACATTTCAAAGTGGTGTGGCTAGTGATTTGTTGATCACATGGCAATCGGGAAATCCTAAGTCGACCTGACTTAAGTGGTGGCTTTCTACCCAATGGGTTTTCCCCCTAAAAGTTTCTTTGTCCTTTTGTGGTTGTCTTGCAATTATTTCATTTTCTATATTTTTTACAATTACACTATTCACTCCCACCCCCCCCCCAAGTGTACATTCAAAAGTAATCATTACAAAAGATAATGGTGTATTGAACAAAAGTACGCAAAATGAAAATGCTAGAACAAGAAGAGCATTGGTTTCCGTATACTCGGAAATGCCATAAATGATTATAATAACATTGATTTGTAAACTTTCATATATAATGTACTAGTTTTTTAAACCACCAAAAAAAATGCTCAGTGGTATCATCAAGAGAAAAGATGATCCGACGGTTGAATTGAGTGCTTTTTTAGGGGTTTGTGAGAATTGTGCGTAGATAATACTTTTCCTATATATATCTATATGTATGTATGACCATATAAAATACAAGGTGGTTTACAAAAAGTTTCCTCTCTGCTCTACTAAATGTTGCAAGATCGATCATGCTTTTTCTTCTTGGTCCTTAAATGTCTCCTTTATAGGTCATCCTTCAGATTCAAATCCATCTAGGGAGTCTCATCTGGTAAACTATGAAGGTGACTCTCCCTGTATGATTGTTTGTAGGGACCCTTATTCCCAATGACTCTAGGGTCCCTCTCTAAGGCCATCCTTGGAGAAGGATGGTTCAAATTATGTTCCTCTAGAGGACTTCTCTAATAGGGTGAATAATTTGAATGCTTCAATCTGTAATAATTCCTCTTCTTCTCCTTTCTTAGGGGGATCTCTGTCTTTTCATCCTTTAGAGGGTAAGAAAAAGAAGACCTTAGTCCAAAGAAATCATGTCATAGTTGTGACATCCATTGTGGCCAATGTTAAGCAAATCCATGTTGGCTTTACTCTCGAGCCTTCTAAACCTCCCCAGGGAGGTCCCTCTAGTCTTGTCACAGAGGGAGAAGGCATCGACTCCTCCAAAACATTAGTTTCATCTGAGGATCTGAATGGTGTGGATGATATTGTTTCTTCTCAATCTATTCCTAATGATGTTGAATCTCGAAACTACTATCTAGAAACAAACCAATTTCTTAAAGGTGATACTTCTCTCCAAAATGATTGCCAACTTGATAGTCATCCTCCTAGTGATAAATCTCCCCTTACAAACAGAGAGGACCTATCCCCATAAAAAATGAAAAGTATACTTTTTGAGGTGTTGGGTGGTGATGATGGAACTATTCTTACTTCCCATAATTCTGTGGCTTTTCAACTCACATTTTCAATGGTATTTCCACTGAAGTTTTCGCCGACTTCATTATTGGGCCTCTCTATCCTATTCTTGTTTTGCTCGTGAACATTTTCCAAAGTTAAGTGACATAGATGATAGTTTTGTTGTTCATGCTAGTGGGACTTTGAACTAAGGCATGTATCTTCCTATTGAGGGCCCTCCCCCCTTAATTCGAACCCACCATTTGTTGTGGAGGTTCTTGGCATATAAGAGGAAATAGCAACAAGCGATGATGTTTTTGACAAGGGTTCTAGGTCGCATGAGAGTGTTATTCATTCCACTGAGGCTTCCATTATCCTTGAAACCCAACCCCTTAGTGATTTAGCATATCTTGCTTGCTCTCTTGCTTCTAATGGGAGAGGGTCACGGAGTGGTCATTACATGAGCGGCACAGGAAGGATTACTGTTACTGTGCTATCGAGGGGTTTTGAGGAGTAATCATCATAGCAAAGACTCAATCGCTCCAAAATAATTAAATTTATAACTTAGAATCGAAAAAGAGTCTGAGGTCGATTACAAGGAGCAACTCATGACAATTCAATCTCACTAATCATAAGAAATATAAGCAATTATGACCAAAGATTCATTTAGAACAACTCAAAAAGATATATACATGAAATCAAGTAGTAGAGTGCAAAAAGAATGGGTTAAAATGGTGATTTAAATTACCAAATTATCCCCTTAAATTAAGCTAAAGTATCTCAAACAATTGCACAGTATATCTCAACCAAATATGCCACGTCAACCAAGTTTAATATCTCAAGAGTAGCTTCAGAACATAGGCACCAGGGCACAGCTCCAACAGAAGAGGCAAAGGCCTCCTCTTTCCTTCATGCTTTAAGAGAAAGGCAAGCATAGCACAAAGGTGAAGGCCTCAGAATCGGCTAAGTGTAGAGAGCAAAGGCGCAATTGGAAAAACCCTCCCCCTTTCTCTTCTTTTTCTTTTTCTCTCAGAATAGACAGATTGGACCTAGGTAGCCAGGTAAACATATCCACACCAAGACCCACGTGGCTTGTGCACTAATAGCGGATTATGCGTGATTTGTAAAAGCGGGTTTTCAATGTCGTTGTAACACGTGAATTCGCATACGCTTTTAAATTTATAAACCTAGATAGGGGAGTATCTAGGGTTGTCCAAGGAGGCCAAATGCTTGCAATAGTGATTCTCTTACTTGGAATAAATCTCAACTTTCTTTTTGGTATTTTTCAATATATGATTTTTTTTTGTTTTTCAATTAAGACAACATGCGAAATGGTGGCGAGAAGGTAATTTACACTTCAATTTAACTACTACTTCTAACTGGCAAGTGAATCCTCTCCCTAAGCTCACTCTAGGTAAGTGGAGGCCGAGAATAATTAGGGAGAGGGAGTGGAAAATGCTAAAGAAAGCAAGTAGAAATGCAAAATAGAAAATTGCAAAGAAGGCAACTTAGATTGATGAAAAGTGTTTTACAAAAAAGCCCTAGTAGAGGAATGCTTCTACTACTAGAAAAATTAAAATAAAGAAAAGCAAACACAAATCCTCTAGATAGATGGTGAAGAAGAGGGCTTCTTGCTCCAAGGTTGGTGGCTCCCACGCTTGAAAAGAATCCTTCAACTCCTTCCTTGTTGTACTCTGCCAAGGTAATGTCCTCCAAGGCAAGCCCTAGGGGGCGTGCCCTAAGCTTCTCTCCAAGGGTGGACGTCCACCATAGGTCCTTCTCCCTTGCCTGGCCATCCTCCTTGAAGTGGAAGAGTCCTCCTCCTTGGCGTGGCCCAAGTTGAAGAGAGTGGGGAGAAGAAGGCACCAAAAGGGCTAGTGATGTGCCCCTTTAATCTCCTTCTCTACTCCTTCTTCTTGGCCGTAGGTATAGGTGGTTTAGGTAGTAAAATACACTAATGGAGGATGCCCCAAAATGTGGTAGGTGGTGGGCTTTTATAGAATAGGAAGGGGGCGAAGGTGACCCTTGAAATGGAGGGCTACGATGGAAGGATGGAGGTGGTTAAGGATCCAATGGCCAAGGGTGTTTGGCGCCACCTTCGGGGACACCTAAGGGGTGGTTATGTGTGTTGGCACCCCTTGATATTGGCACCAAAATGGCTTCTAGAAGAGGGTCTAAGTTGTTGCCAAGAAGGATTCTAGAAGGGGGGGTTAGGTGGATGGCTAGGATGGCTTATGTGGGTAGGTGTAGGGTGTATTAAGGGCAGAAAGTTGGCACCAATATAGAGGTGGTTAGGGGTAGTTTTTGGTGCCAACCTTAGGTGTCTTTTGGTGGTAATAATGGGGTGAAGGGATGGCTAGGAGGTGGCACCAACTTGAGTAGGGTAGCTAGCTTAGGTAGGCCTAAGTTGGTGGAGCTAGCTAGGGTTGACTTTGAAGATGGTGGATGGCCAAGGAGCTGGTCGTTAGCTAAGCTAAGCTAAGCTAAGCTAAGCTAGCTTAGCTAATGGAGGAGTAGAGGAGAAGGTGTTGGAGCTAGGGTTTGGAGGAAGGACCTGAGGAGGAGAAGTCAGGAGCTGAAATTGGAGCTGGCTGCTGCTAAAGAGGCTGGCAAGGAGCTACTCTAGCTGGCTTAGCTTGCTAGTTCTTTGCTAGCTGCTAAGCCAAGCTAAAGTAAGCTAGCTTGTGCCACAATGAGCTAAGGTGAGCTGGGTCTGGTGCTCCCAGGGAGGGTCAAGCTGGTTGAGGCAGCTAAGGTAGCTTAGCTCAACTAAGTTGAGCTAAGCTGAGTCCCCGGGAGTTGGACTTGAGCTTCCTGAGCTGGGATGAGTTCTTCTTCAGCTGGCTGGAGTTGAGTGGAGCTGGATGTAGCTGGATCTGAGCTGGGTTGAACTCCTGTCAACTCAGCTGAGCTAGCTAGAGCTCCCTGTGGACTAGTGGGAGCTGAGATGAGCTAGACTCAGCTAAGTTGAGCTGGATTTGAGCTGACTTGAGCTAGGGTGAGCTAAGATGAACTCTCTTGAGCTGCCATTCAGCTGAGATTAGCTGAATGGAGCTGGGATGAGCTAACCCTAGTTCAAGTGAGCTAGGTTCCAACTGCGGTGAGCTGGATCAAGCTGAGGTGAGCTGGATCAGGCTGAGTTCCAGCTAGTTTGGGCTTCTCCTTCACCATTTGCCTTCTTGAGTGCTAGGGTTTTAGGGATCTATATATCTGTACATCCCTAACACTCACAAAAACATATTAAAAAGACAATAAAAAATGCAATGCATGCCAAACCTATTTTATGCCTAAATACAGCCCAAAAACCCATTTGCGGAGTAAAATCCTAAGAGCGAGGTTTGTTTTAATGCATAAGAATGATGATAAACTGGCGTTTATCACATCCCCATGCTTATCTTTTGCTAGTCTCTTAGCGAAACTTAAAACGGAATTTTTGGGAAATCTAATTTTTTCAACTTTTGAGGAGAAAAAGAGATTAAGGGACCTTTGTAGATTAAAACACAGGAGGTACGGGATTTGTTAAAGATAAACATCGGGATTTGTTTTTGGATTCAACCATTAGACAGAACGGGATCAATATATCCTCTAGAAAATTCTCAAATTAACCCCTTGTTAATTCAGATGACTTGAAATGTTTATTTTTAGGATTTTTTTGGCTCATGAATCTGATTCTCAACTTGCAAAATCCTTTAAAACCTTGTGTCTGTGCTTGTGAAAAGCCAACATTTATAAGGGCATGTTAATTTATTTATTATTACTTCTTTTTTTTTCCATGCTTATTTTTAGCTTAGTCTTACAACAGATGTGTCGGGATCATCATTCCCGTTACCATTCCTCGAGGGAGCTCTAGCGCCAGTACTTCGGGATAATTGCAAGGTAACCTCGACGGGTTTTAATTCACCAATCTGAAATTCTTCAAATAAACTTGTGGGAATAATATTAACTGAGGCACCAAGATCAAGGAGGGTGCGATTAAATGTAATGTCATCAATAATTACAGAAATTAAAGGCACCCCCGGATCTTTCATCTTAGGAGGCAGCTTACTCTGTATGACAGAGCTTACTGTCTCCGAAAGATGTACCTGTCCTAGATTTTTGGCCTGCCTTTTAGGACTACAAATCTCCTTCAAAAATTTAGCATAGGCAGGTATATATTTAATGGCATCTAAGAGAGGAATATTGATATGAACTTGCCGAAATAGCTCCATGAGTTCTTCTGTAGTGGGCTCAGATTTCTTTTTTTTGTTTGTGGTAGGGTAGAGAGCTTGTAGGAAAGGGACAGGAATCTTGTCTTGAGATTTTTGTTTTTCTTTTTCTTCCTGATGGGGAGGTGGGGAGTCAATTTGCACAGGTATTTCACCAGGTTTGTGTGAAGGCCCGGGGTCAGTGGTAGTTTTCCCACTCCTCAAAGTAACTGCATGTGCAGTCGGATTATTAATTGGAGGATGTGGGGGGCCTGTGATTGTTGAAACCTGGGAGGCTGCTGAGGTGGTGGATTAGGAGGAGGCTGATTCGGATAGTGTGGAGTTCTGCCTGTATAATGGTTTCCTTGGTGATTAGGGTTGGACATGGGTTGGGATGGAATATGTCCTGCAGGTCTTTGCGTGGGAGTAACCCCAATCTGATTGTTCAGATTTGTGATGGTGCGGGTTACTTCCATCATTTTTGTTTGCATATCCTGCAGGGTTCACATCATCTCAGCATTGATGTCATGTTGGGATGGCCCAGGATGGAAGTTTGGATTCGACCCATACCCATTAAAATGATATGGTTGGGAGGAAACTTGATTATTCCAGGAGTAGTTCGGGTAATTTTTCCAATTGGAAGAATTTTTAAAGGGCTCCTGGATGGCAGAAATATTTTGAGTGGGGTTAAGATCTGGATAGTTGTAATTCCCCAGTGAATCATGGGCAACCTCAGAATAATCAGCAGGGGTAGTGTTTAGATTGTGCAAATTTTCTCTTCGTGAAAAGTTAGGTTGGGTTAGGTGTGGGTGTGGAGCTTGAGTTGATGTGGCCATTCTTTCCTCAATTTTCTTTTGATTAATATGCATCTGGTTGAGCTTTTGAGCAATCAATTGAAGATCGTCTTAGGTGACAGGGATAGATTGAGTGCCTATTTCATGAACACCGAACAGCGGGTTTTGAGTTCTGCAAAATGTGTTCATGGAAGCTTGATTAAATGAGTTTTCACTCATTTCTTCAAACAGGTCATAGGCACTTTTTGCATCTTTATTTAAGAAGTTGTCGCCACACGAGGCGTCGACAAAATGTTGGATTTGATCTTCTAATCCATGATAGAAGATTTGCACGAGATGCCATAAAGGAATCTCGTGCTGCGGACTTCTTAAAAGATCTTGAAATCTTTCCCAAGAATCATGGAAAGTCTCACCAGATTTTTGGTGAAAGGTCGTAATAGATCTTTGCAAGGAATTGGTACGACCTATGGGAAAGAATTTCTTGAGGAAGGCACTTTTGAGCTGAGGCCAACCAATAAGCGGCCTTACATTAAGAGATAATGAAAAAAGCCGCATCAGCCATATGTCTTCTTGCACATTTCGGGAACGGGTTGTCTGTGCAAGAAGAGTTAGCTCTTCAAGGTGGCTGAAAGGGTCTTCCCTAGGAAGGCCATGAAAGTGTTTAATTAGGTTCAAGACCGCAGGCTTGATCTCAAAGTCCCCCTTCGGTATGAGCACCCCTGGTCGTTCCTCATGATAAGACGGATCATAGAAATCATTTAGAGGAACAACAGGCTACTGACGGGGTGGTGGGTTTGGCCTTGGATTGGCTAGGTTTTGGATGTTCCTAGTCAATGTTTGTTGATTGGAATTTAATTTATTAATCTGATCAGCCATCAATTTTAAAAGATCAGGTAGGGGGTCTTGATGTTGTGTGTGGGGCAACTCAAGATTAGGGAGCTCCAAGTGTGGGAAGTTAATGGTTGATGGGTTTTGGGTGGAAGGGTTAGAATTAGGGTTAGTGGTGGGGTTAGAGGTGGAAGTGGAAGGGTCAGTGGACCTATTTTGTTGTGTTTCCATTTTTTCAGGAGAAGAAGACAGAAAAAGTGGTCTTTTTGCGTGGGGGATGAAATCAAATGGTCCTTCCAAGTGCGGATTTTGAGACCGTCGCCCGTGCATAAAATGGAAGAACGGGAGGGGAGGAGAAGAGAAAGAGATGAGAGAAAGTGTGCAATTCAAACAAATAAAACTAGACGTAACTTAAATGTGACTCCCTAATAATAACCTAAGACTTGGTCTATATAGGAAATAAGTAGTCAGTAGTGAATACTCGTTCTATCAACAAATCTGGCCAAGTTGCTTAAGGAGAGGTTTGGGCCCAAACATTTCCAAGGGAAAACCCCAGGTGCTTGTACAAACCCGAGCCTGGTCGTTTGACACGGCCCCTCAGCCTGAACACCAGATATAGATGACAGAATTGGTACTAACTAAAGAAAACGTAAGACCTAAATAGCAAGCCTAAGTTGATAAAGCCTTAGGGGTCAAGTTGCTATAAATTTTAATTAGGTCTAGGATGCTATAGTGCACACGGAATTGGGAAGGCGTTTATTGGGATGTTGCCCTATTATTTTTATTTTTTGTGTGTGTGCAGGAATTGGAGAGTGGCTCCAATGAAAATCAAGTTGTCACGAAATTTTTTTTTTGTATTTTTGTCTTTTAGGATTTGATTTAATTAAATGCATTTTAGGGTTTCTCTAGTTAAATTTTCAAATAAGTTTGAAAATCCACAATCAAAGGAAAACAAGTTGTATGGGTGATTGTATATTTCCTTTAAATTGAGTCTCTAGAGAGAAAGAGGAAACCCTAAGCCAATTGTCCCTAAGATGGAAATTTAACTACCAATGTGTTATTTTTAAGCTTTCTGAATAGATAGTGGTCCAATCAATGCAACCAACACCACCACCTTGAGTGAAATCAAACAAGGATTCCAAAAAAGATTTTTATAAGATTTTAGGAATTTGTTTGGTAATTGTTTTGAATTTTTAATTGTACTGGTGTCAAAGTTTAGAAATGATACCCATGGGTATTATGGACTTTTCAGTATTACGACTGACCTCAGAAAATTCTCGTGATTTTATGTGATGTGTAAAATTTCATAAGGATTCCAGAAAGCTAAATTTCACAAAAATTAGATGAGTATAAAAATTTTAAAAATTCACGGACAGCAGCAAATAAGGAAGATTAGAGGGTGTGACCGTTCTGCAATCCATGAATTTTTATAAATTAAATACAAATCCAATTGATCTGAAATTTGGAACAGATGTTCCAAACTTAATTGGAAATCATTGTATGATATTTTATGATTTTTGGAGGCCTGTGGTGCTAGGAATCAATTTTTTAAGTCCGGACAGAAATCTGGACCCGAAAAACAGAACACCAATACTTGTAATGGAGTGGTGCTAAAGAAGCATTCAAGCAAACAATGGATTTTATATGGCCACCACTCCACTTAATTAAATTGTTTGGGATCTTGAAAGCCAAGTTTAATATGTTTTTGGTAGTTTTAATTAATTATGTGGCTAAAAAGAGGAACCAACCTGAATTTTGCGGGAAGAAAAGGAACTTTGACCTCTCGCTTCCAGATTCCCGCCTTCCCACTGTAATTCCTGCACACACAAAAGAAAGAAAGAGAAGGGGATGAGATCCACTTCAAGAAAGAGAAAATTAATTAATACAAAGCCGTGCCTCCCTGGCAACGGCGCCAAAAAGTGATAGCGGATTACGCATGATTTGTAAAAGCGAGTTTTCAATGTCGTTGTAACACGCGAATTCGCATACGCTTTTAAATTTATAAACCTAGATAGGGGAGTATCTAGGGTCGTCTAAGGAGGCCAAATGTTTGCAATAGTGATTCTCTTGCTTATAATAAATCTCAACTTTCTTTTTGGTATTTTTCAAAATATCATTTTTTTCGTTTTTCAATTAAGACAACATGCGAAATGGTGGCGGGAAGGTAATTTACACTTCAATTTAACTACTACTTCTAAGTGGCAAGTAAATCCTCTCCCTAAGCTCACTCTAGATAAGTGGAGGCCTAGAATAATTAGGGAGGGGGAGTGGAAAATGCTAAAGAAAGTAAGTAGAAATGCAAAATAGAAAATTGCAAAGAAGGCAACTTAGATTGATGAAAAGTGTTTTAACAAAAAAATCTAGTAGAGGAATGATTCTACTACTAGAAAAATTAAAATAAAGAAAAGCAAACACAAATCCTCTAGATAGATGGTGAAGAAGAGGGCTTCTTACTCCAAGGTTGGTGGCTCCCAGGCTTGAAAAGAATCCTTCAACTCCTTCCTTGCTATACTCTGCCAAGGTAATGTCCTCCAACGTAAGCCCTAGGGGGCATTGATGAGAGCCTCATCATGAGCCATAACTAGCTCATTTTGACCCAATAAAGAAGATAAAAGCTCCTACATAACCTAGAAGGTCTTAATGAAGGAATATGTGCTCTGAGAAGAAAACATGAATTAAAGGTTAAAACTGCAATTTTACCATTGCAGTGCATAAACGGGATTTCTCAAAGTCAAAACATAGGTCAAATGGTCTAAATAAGATAAAAAGTGGGTTGAGTCAATCAGAAATGGGTTCATGTGCAATTTAGGAATTAAATGACATTTGGTAACCCTAAAACAGACCCGCTTAAATTAACGAGGTTTCAGTCAGGATAAAAATCAAGTAAACCCTCTAAAAATCATGGAAAAATACCCTCTAGGGTTTAGAACACTTAATTTGTCCTTTGGAACCTAGTTTGACCTGGATTAGGGTCCAAGCTATTTAATTAACCTAATTTGGGTTTTTACGCAAAATGTCTGGTCAAACGAGGTCAAACCTAAAATCCAACTTAACCATTGGATTCCTTAGGTCCAAATTAGGTTTGTACCAAAATTTGGACCTAAGGGGAGGTCATCTTGGCCTACTTTGTAATTTAGTACACCCAAATCACAATTTGGTCCCTATCTTTTGAAATCATCCCAGAGAGCCCCCTAACTTCCTCGCCAACCTCACAATCTGGTCCTTCCACCATTATTGGGGCAGAATCCTGCTCCGGCGAGGATTAGAGAGGGAATACTCTCTAATTCCTCAGAGATCCCCTCCCAAAAATGGAAGGGAGATTCTTTGAGGAATTCCCTTCCATCTAAGGCCAATCTTGATCCCTGGTGTGAACCCAATCTCTCGTGCGAACACACGAGGGATTTGGGTATCCACCCTCTTTCCTTCTCCGGCGAGCCGGCGGAGGTATTGGCATGCCCTCCACGCTCTGAAAGCACGGCTCAGTGCTTATAAAAGAACCTCCAAACCTGGCTGCCCAATTTCAGCTTGATTTGGCCGGGCTTCCACCTCCAATTCGTCTCTTCCTTCCGGGCCAAAGTACCCAGCGAGTTCCGGCTAGCCCCCCTCCCCTCCCTCTTCGCTCTGCCACAAAACCAGTGGCAGGGACTTCTTCCTGATTCTCCTCCGCGTCGCGCAACACCTGCGCACGCCGCCTCAGCCCCGTCGTCGCCGCCGTCTTCCTCCACTGGGCAGCTTCTTCTCCGGCGACAGCAGGTACAGCTATCCGCCTCCCCATCCACCTTCATCCCTATAGTTAGGCTTAATACATTCTCCATCTTCCCCTCTCTCTTTTCCCCCTTTTATTTCATTTAATTGCCCCTCGACCATCGCTGACCACCTCCATCTTCCTCGTCACCGACTGACCTCCGGCGAGCCGCTCCCACCATTCCGCCCCTCCACACGACTCGCCAACCGTCTCGTAAGCTTCGCCTCACCACAAGGAACAACCTCCGCCCATCCACCATCCCTCTACGCCTCCACCATAACCCCCTGAACACCCCCACACTTCTGGTCACAGGACGGCCTAGGCACGCACGCCTAGGCTGTCCCACGACCTGCTTCACCGTGCACGACCTTCACCATGCCACAGCGAAGGTCCCCAGCTGGTCTAATTGAGCCGAGAGGCTTGTTTTGTGTGTGACAGTATCGAAGCCCCTGCCGCCATTGACGATGGTTGAAGAAGCTTCAAAGCAGCTCCAAGCGTCAGCAGCTCCAGGCTTCAGGTGCAGCGGACTCGGGCAAATAGTGCGAAGTGATCTGGCTCAGCAAGGAGCGCAGCGACGTCCGCAGCCTTGGCAATCGAAGAAGAATCGTCTGCGGGCGTGAGAGAAAGAAGGTGGGACTTTAGTCCCACATCGTTGAAATACGAAGTGCAGGTGTGGTATAAATTATTTCTGTGTTATCTGCTATTCGCCTCCGAATGAACAGGGGTGAGGTCCCTCACCTTATCCCACGCTCGCCTCGTCCGTGGTTTCACCTCGCGGATTTGGTGGGCTCCGACCCAACCCAACCTGAGCACTCCTCGCGCATCACCCACCTGCCGGTGCGCCTGGTCCCGGGTGCGAAATCCGACCCGATTACCTGTGGCTCTGGGAGAGCATCCTTTGAGTGAATTGCAGAGAGAGAGAGACGTGCGGGTAGAGAGAAAAGGGTAGGTTTTGCTCTCTGTGCAGGCAGGATGTGCGAAGAAGAGACGAAACTTAGCTAAAGAAGGATTGCAGAGAGAAAGAAACAAAGGCAGCGACGAAGCCTTCGCAGAAGAGAGAAGACAAGGAAGGAGAGGCTGCTGAGAAGAAGAAGACAGAAGAGAAAAGCAGCAAAGGCAGGAAGAAGAGAGATTGCAGAGAAGAGAAGAAAGAAGAGAGGCCAAGACAGAAACCAAAGAAGAAGACCAAGGAAGAAGAAGCCTTCGCAGAAAGAGAAGAGAAAGAAGAAGAAGACAGAAGAGAGAAGAAGCAAAGGCAAGGAAGAAGAAGTCTTCGCAGAAGAGAGAAAGAAGAAGAAAGGCAAAGTGAAGACTACAGAAAGAAAGAAAGCAAAAGAAAAAGGGAAAACACTTTTAAGACGTCTGATCACAAGATCAGACGTCCAATTTTACTCTTTTCTCCTAATTACTCTTTAACTGCATACATTCATATTTGAATTAAAGTTGAGTAAATTAGAGTGTTCAATTACATTTGAGATTAGTAGTAGATTCCAATTTTTCCCTGTGTTCGACCTCGGATACTCCGATTTTCGAGTAATAAAAACTCTTTATTTGTTTTTAATGCTTTTTCGGCTATACTACAATGTGACATTCTTTAAACCCGATCGAGAGCGACAAACAGGCGTGCCCTAAGCTTCTCTCCAAGGGTGGACGTCCACCATAGGTCCTTCTCCCTTTCCTGGCCATCCTCCTTGAAGTGGAAGAGTCCTCCTCCTTGGCGTGGCCCAAGTTGAAGAGAGTAGGGAGAAGAAGGCACCAAAAGGGCTAGTGATGTGCCCCTTTAATATCCTTCTCTACTCCTTCTTCTTGGCCGTAGGTATAAGTGGTTTAGGTAGTAAAATACACTAATGGAGGATGTGCCAAAATGGTGGTAGGTGGTGGGTTTTTATAGAATAGGAAGGGGGCTAAGGTGACCCTTGAAATGGAGGGCTAGGATGGAAGGATGGAGGTGGTTAAGGATCCAATGGCCAAGGGTGTTTGGCGCCACCTTAGGGGACACCTAAGGGGTGGTTATGTGTGTTGGCACCCCTTGATATTGGCACCAAAATGGCTTCTAGAAGAGGGTCTAAGTTGGCGCCAAGAAGGATTCTAGAAGGGGGGGTTAGGTGGATGGCTAGGATGGCATATGTGGGTAGGTGTAGGGTGGATTAAGGGCTGAAAGTTGGTGCCAATATAGAGGTGGTTAGGGGTAGTTTTTGGCGCCAACGTTAGGTGTCTTTTAGTGGTGATAATGGGGTGAAGGGATGGCTAGGAGGTGGCGCCAACTTGAGTAGGGTAGCTAGCTTAGGTAGGCTTAAGTTGGTGGAGCTAGCTAGGGTTGACTTTGAAGATGGTGGATGGCCAAGGAGCTGGTTGTTAGCTAAGCTAAGCTAAGCTAAGCTAGCTTAGCTAATGGAGGAGTAGAGGAGAAGGTGTTGGAGCTAGGGTTTGGAGGGAGGAGCTGAGGAGGAGAAGTCAGGAGCTGAAACTGGAGCTGGCTACTATTGAAGAGGCTGGCATGGAGCTACTCCAGCTGGCTTAGCTTGCTAGTTCTTTGCTAGCTGCTAGCCCAAGCTAAAGTGAGCTGGCTTGTACCACAATGAGCTAAGGTGAGCTGGGTCTGGTGCTCCCAGGGAGGGTCAAGCTGGTTGAGGCAGCTAAGGTAGCTTAGCTCAAGTGAGTTGAGCTAAGCTGAGTCCCCAGGAGCTGGACTTGAGCTTCCTAAGCTGGGATTAGTTCTTCTTCAGCTGACTGGAGTTGAGTGGAGCTAGATGTAGCTGGATCTGAGCTAGGGTGAACTCCTGTCAACTCAGCTGAGCTTGCTAGAGCTCCCTGCGGACTAGTGGGAGCTGAGATGAGCTAGACTCAGCTAAGTTGAGCTGGATCTAAGCTGACTTGAGCTAGGGTGAGCTAAGATGAACTCTCTTGAGCTGCCATTTGATAGCGAAATACGCGTGATTTGTAAAAGAGGGTTTTAAACATCGTTGTAACACGCTAATCTGCTTTCACTCTTAAATTTATATTCCTAGATAGGAGAGTATCTAGGGTCGTCCAAGGAGGCAAAAATTGGAAAATTAATCCTCTTGCTTATAGATATATCTCAACCTTCTTTTTGATATTTTTCAATTTGTAAATTTTTTTTTGTATTTTGAAAAGACGAGGGCAAACTGCAGATTGTAGCGAAAAGAACTAACACCTACAAATGATTAACTAAAATCTAAAAGATAGAAATATCTTCTTCCTAAGCTCACTCTAGGAAAGTGGAGGCCTAGGGTAATTAGGAAGAAGAGGTGAAACAAGTGCTAGAACCAAAACAAACAACTGCAATAAAAAGCTAAAAGAAGGCAATTTTGATTGAGTAGAATGAGTGTTCTTTTCAAGGACAAGTAGAGGAATGCTTCTACTAGAATTAAACAATCTAAAAGCAAGAAAAGAAATACAAATCCTCTTGTAACAATGGTGAAGAAGGTTGTCTTCTTGCTCCAAGCCTAGCTGCTCCTTGGCTTGAAAAGAGGGCTTCCTTCTCCTCCTTCCTTGAGAGCTCCTCCAAGGTGGAAGCTACCACCTTTAATGCTCTCTCCAAAGGGGTAGGTGTGCACCACCCTCAAAAACTCCTCCAAGGTGGCGTGAACCACCTTCAAGATCTCCTCCAAGATCTTCCTTGCCTGGTTTCTCCTTTGGCTGGCGTGACCCAAGAGAGAAGGGAAGAGGGGAAGGCACCAAGGGGACAGAATATCCCCTTAATCTTCTTCTTCTTCTTCTCTCTTGGACGTGGGCTTCTTGGTGGAATATGAGAGTGAAATTGCTAGCCAAGGATGACTTGAATGGTGGTGGGTAGTGGTCTTTCTATAGGGTAGGATGGGGGGTTAAGGTGCCCCTTGAAATGGAGGGCTAGGATGGAAGAATGGAGGTGGTTGGTGATCCTATGGCTAAGGAGAGTTGGTGCCAACCCAAGGGGTGTTAAAGGGGGTAGTTATGGTGGTGTTGGTGTCTTTTGGTGGTGGAGAGACACCACCATGTTGGCGCCAACATTGGGTCTTCTAGAAGGGGGGTTAGGTGGATGGTGGAGATGAATTCAAGGGAAATTGTGTGGTGGAGATGAGGGGGGATTTTGGCGAGAAAAATGGTGCCATTAATGGGGTGGTTAGGGTAGTTTTTGGCGCCACTTTTAGGTGTCTTTTGGAGGTGGTGGGTAGGTTAGGTTGGTGCCAAGTAGGTTAGCTTATGTGGAGCTTAGGTGGAGCTAGTTGGGTGGAGTTGTTAGGTGGGTTTTTGGGGTGGTACAAACCAAGGAAGTTGAAGCATAGCTAAGCTAAGCTAAGCTAAGCTAAGATAAGCTAGCTTAGCTAATGGAGGAGTAGAGGAGAAGCTGTTGGAGCTAGAGTTTGAAGGGAGGAGTTGAGGAGGAGAAGTCTGGAGCTGAAATTTGGAGCTGGCTGCTACTGAAGAGGCTGGCATGGAGCTATTCTAGATGGCTTAGCTTGCTAGTTCTTTGCTAGCTACTAAGCCGAGCTAAGGTAAGCTAGCTTCTACCATAATGAGCTAAGGTGAGCTGGGTGTGGTGCTCCCGGGGAGAATCAAGCTGGTTGAGGCAGCTAAGGTAGCTTAGCTCAACTGAGTTGAGCTAAGCTGAGTCCCCGGGAGCTGGACTTGAGCTTCCTGAGCTGGGATGAGTTCTTCTTCAGCTGGCTGGAGCTGAGTGGAGCTTGATGTAGCTGGATCTGAGCTGGGGTGAACTCCTGTCAACTTAGCTGAGCTAGCTAGAGCTCTCTGTGGACTAGTGGGAGCTGAGATGAGCTAGACTCAGCTAAGTTGAGCTAGATCTGAGCTGACTTGAGCTAGGGTGAGCTAAGGTGAACTCTCTTGAGCTGCCATCCAGCTGAGATTAGCTGAATGGAGCTGGGATGTGCTTACCCTAGTTCAAGTAAGCTAGGTTCCAGCTGCGATGAGCTGGATCAAGCTGAGGTGAGCTAGATCAAGCTGAGGTGAGCTGGATTAGGCTGAGTTCCAGCTAGTCTGGGCTTCTCTTTCACCATTTGCCTTCTTGAGTGCTAGGGTTTTAGGGATCTATATATCTGTACATCCCTAACACTCACAAAAACATATTAAAAAGATAATAAAAAATGCAATGCATGCCTAACCTATTTTATGCCTAAATGCAGCCCAAAAACCCGTTTGCGGAGTAAAATCCTAAGAGCTAGGTTTGTTTTAATGCATAAGAATGATGATAAACTGGCGTTTATCACACCCCCAAGCTTATCTTTTGCTAGTCTCTTAGCAAAACTTAAAATGGAATTTTTGGGAAATCTAATTTTTTCGACTTTTGAGGAGAAAAAGAGATTAATGGACCTTGGTAGATTAAAACACTGGAGGTACGGGATTTGTTGAAGATAAACATCAGGATTTGTTTTTGGATCCAACCATTAGACAGAATGGGATCAATATATCTTCCAGAAAATTCACAAATTAACCACTTGTTAATTTAGATGACATGAAATGTTTGTTTTTAGGATTTTTCTGGCTCGTGAATCTGATTCGCAACTTGCAAAATCCTTTAAAACCTTATGTCTGTGCTTGTGAAAAGCCAACATTTATAAGGACGTGTTATTATTATTATTATATATATATATATATATTTTTTTTTCCCCATGCTTATTTTTAGCTTAGTCTTATAACAGATGTGTCAGGATCATCATTTCCGTTACCATTCCTCGAGGGGGCTCTGGCACCAGTACTTCGGGATAGCACTGTCCATGACACCACCCAGGAGCTCACAACCCCAAAACACAATGCGGTGAAAAGGGGCGCTCCAAGCAAACTCAAGCTCTTGCTCCGACGCTATAGGTAGAGCACTGTCCAAGACACTTGAGCTGCTAAAATGCACTTTAATGCTCCGTCTAAAGATATGAAATATAGATATAGAGCAGTGCCAAGGCGGACGTGTGGAGCTTGTTTGTTTGTGAGCTTTTCTTCCATTTTCTTTTGGTGAATATGCATTTGGTCCAGTCGTTGAGCTAACATATATAAATCATCATGTGTGACTGGAACAGAGGTGGTTTTGGAGTCAATTTCATGGACTCCATGTCTGGGGTTTTGTGATCTGCCAAAAGTGTCCATTGAAGTCATGTTGAATGAGTTTTCACTCATTTCTTCAAAGAGAAGATAGACACTTTCGGCGTCTTTGTTAAGAAAATTGCCCCCACATGAGGCATCCACAAATCGTTTTAATTGATCTTCTAATCCGTGATAGAAGATCTGCACTAGCTACCATTGTGGAATTTCATGGTGGGGATAACTTCTTAGAAGTTCCTGAAATCTTTCCCAGGCTTCGTGGGGGGGTTCACCAATTTTTTGTTAAAAGGTTGTTATAGATCTTCTTAATGCATTTGTTCGACCGATTAGAAAAATTTTTTTAAGAAAAGCACTTTTTAATTGGGGCCAGGTGGTAATAGGATGCCCAACTGTTCTAAACCATTGTGATGCTTTGTCTTTAAGAGAGAGAGGAAAGAGTCTCATTAACCACATGTCTTCCTGCACATTGCGGGAACGAGTGGTTTGAGCGAGGACAGTTAATTCCTCGAGATGACAAAAAGGGTCCTCTCTTGGAAGACCATGAAAATGTTTGATAAGGTTTAGAATGGCGGGTTTGATTTCAAAATCCCCTTGTGGTATGACCACCCCTGGTCTTTCCTCATAATTGGAAGGATCATAGAAATCCTTAAGAGGAACGACAGGCTGTTGGCGGGGTGGTGGATTTTGTCCTTGATTAGCTAGGCTCGTGACAGTCCTAGCTAGATCTTCTTGATTTTGTTGTAGTCAAGCCAAATGGTCAAAGATTAATGCAAAGGGATTTGTATTATGGGTTATAATTGGAGGGCCACCTGGCCCTGCTGGGATTTCTTGTTGCTCCAAGTTAGGAAGGTGAGGGAGGGTGGAGTCAGCTTGTGGGTCGGCTGACGGGTTAGAAGTGGAAGCAGAATTTTTTTGACAGCTTCCTAGGTTTTCCATTTTTTTAGAAGATGAGGGGGAAGAAAACAATGATTTCTTGCTGCGGGGGGCGAAATCAGATGGTCCCTCGAGCTGTGGTTTTTGGGACCGTCGCCCGTGCATACACTACTTGGAAGATTTGGAGGGGAGGAGAAGAGATAGAGTTGAAAGTGTGCAAATCAAACAAAAAAAACTAGACCTAACTTAAATGTGACTCCCTAATAACCTAAGACTTGGTCTATATAGGAAATAAGCAGTCAATAGTGAATACCCGTTCTGTCAAAAAATCTAGCCAAGTTGCTTAAGGGGAGGTTTGGGCCCAAACGTTTCCCAGGGAATACCCAAGGTGCTTGTACAAACCCGCGCCTGGTCGTTTGACACAGCCCCTCAGCCTGAACACCAGATACAGATGACAGAATTGGTATTAACTAAAGAGAACTTAAGACCTAAATAGCAAGCCTAAATTGGTAAAGCCTTAGGGGTCAAGTTGCTACAAATTTTAATTAGGTCTAGGATGCTATAGTGCACACGGAATGTGGAGGGCGTTTATTGGGTTGTTGCCCTATTATTTAATTTTTTTGTGTGTGTGCAGGAATTGGAGAGTGGCTCCAATGAAAATCAAATTGTCACACAATTTTCTTGTATTTATGTCTTTTAGGATTCAATTTAATTAAATGTGTTTAAGGATTTTTCTAATTAAATTTTCAAACAAGTTTGAAAATTCACAATCAAAGGAAAACAAGTTGTATGGGTGATTATATATTTCCTTTTTAATTGAGTCTTTAAAAAGAAAGAAGAAACCCTAAGCCAATTATCCCTATGACAGAAATTTTACTACCAATGAATTATTTTTAGGCTTTCAGAATTAAGTAGTGGTCCAAACAAGTCAAACAACACCACTACTTTGAATAAAATCAAACAAGGATTCCAAAAAAGATTTTTGTAAGATTTTAAGAATTTTTTTGATAATTATTTTAAATTTTTAATTGTACTGGTGTCAAAGTCCAGAAATGATACCCGTGGGTATTGTGGACTTTTCAGTATTACCACCGACCTCAGAAAATTTTTGTGATTTTATATGATGTGTAAAATTCCACAAAGATTCCAGAAATCTAAATTTCACAAAAATTGGATGAGTATAAAAATTCTAAAAAGTTTCGGACAGTAGCAAAATAGGAAGATTAGAGGGTATGACCCCTCTACAATCCATGAATTTTTAAAAATTAAATACAAATCCAATTGATCTAAAATTTGGAACAGATGTTCCAAACTTAATTGGGAATCACTCTATGAAATTTTATGATTTTAGGAGTCCTGTGATGTTAGGAATCGATTTTTCAATTCCGGACAGAAATCTGGACTCGAAAAACAGAACACCAATACTTGCAATGGAGTGGTGTTAAAGAAGTATACAAGCAAACAATGGATTTTATAATGCACCACTCCACTTAATTAAGTTTTTTGGGATCCTGAAACCCAAGTTTAATATATTTTTGGTAGTTTTAATTAATTATGTGACCAGAAAGAGGAACCAACCTGAATTTCGTGGGAAGAAAAGGAACTTTGAGCTCTTGCTTCCAGTTTCCCGCCTTCCCGCTGTAGTTCCTGCACACATAAAAGAAAGAAAGAAGAAGGGGATGAGATCCACTTCAAGCAAGAGAAAATGAGTTAATGCAAAGCCGTGCCTCCCCGGCAACGGTGCCAAAAAGTGATAGCGAAATACGCGTGATTTATAAAAGCGGGTTTTTAACGTCTTTGTAACACGCGAATCCGCTTTCGCTCTTAAATTTATATTCCTAGATAGGAGAGTATCTAGGGTCGTCCAAGGAGGCAAAAATTGAAAAATTAATCCTCTTGCTTGCAGATAGATCTCAACTTTCTTTTTGATATTTTTCAATATGTAAATTTTTTTCTGTATTTTGAAAAGACGAGGGCAAACTGCAGATTGTAGCGAAAAGAACTAACACCTACAAATGATTAACTAAAATCTAAAAGATAGAAATATCTTCTTCCTAAGCTCACTCTAGGCAAGTGGATGCCTAGGGTAATTAGGAAGAAGAGGTGAAACAAGTGCTAGAACTAAAACAAACAACTGCAATAAAAAGCTAAAAGAAGGCAATTTTCATTGAGTAGAATGAGTGTTCTTTTCAAGGACAAGTAGAGGAATTCTTCTACTAGAATTAAACAATCTAAAAGAAAGAAAAGAAACACAAATCCTCTTGTAACAATGGTGAAGAAGGTTGTCTTCTTGCTCCAAGCCTAGCTGCTCCTTGGCTTGAAAAGAGGGCTTCCTTCTCCTCCTTCCTTGAGAGCTCCTCCAAGGTGGAAGCTACCACCTTTAATGCTCTCTCCAAAGGGGTGGGCGTGCACCACCCTCAAAAACTCCTCCAAGGTGGCGTGAACCACCTTCAAGATCTCCTCCAAGATCTTCCTTGCCTGGTTTCTCCTTTGGCTGGCGTGACCCAAGAGAGAAGGGAAGAGGGGAAGGCACCAAGGGGACAGAATATCCCCTTAATCTTCTTCTTCTTCTCTCTTGGATGTGGGCTTCTTGGTGGAATATGAGAGTGAAATTGCCAGCCAAGGATGACTTGAATGGTGGTGGGTAGTGGTCTTTTTATAGGGTAGGATGGGGGGTTAAGGTGCCCCTTGAAATGGAGGGCTAGGATGGAAGAATGGAAGTGGTTGGTGATCCTATGGCTAAGGAGAGTTGGCGCCAACCCAAGGGGTGTTAAAGGGGGTAGTTATGGTGGTGTTGGTGTCTTTTGGTGGTGGAGAGACACCACCATGTTGGCGCCAACATGGGGTCTTCTAGAAGGGGGGTTAGGTGGATGGTGGAGATGAATTCAAGGGAAATTGTGTGGTGGAGATGAGGGGGGATTTTGGCGGGAAAAATGGTGCCATTAAGGGGGTGGTTAGGGTAGTTTTTGGCGCCACTTTTAGGTGTCTTTTGGAGGTGGTGGGTAGGTTAGGTTGGTGCCAAGTAGGTTAGCTTATGTGGGGAATAGGTGGAGCTAGTTGGGTGGAGTTGTTAGGTGGGTTTTTGGGGTGGTACAAACCAAGGAAGTTGGAGCATAGCTAAGCTAAGCTAAGCTAAGCTAAGATAAGCTAGCTTAGCTAATGGAGGAGTAGAGGAGAAGGTGTTGGAGCTAGAGTTTGGAGGGAGGAGCTGAGGAGGAGAAGTATGGAGCTAAAATTTGGAGCTGACTGCTGCTGAAGAGGCTGACATGGAGCTATTGTAGATGGCTTAGCTTGCTAGTTCTTTGCTAGCTACTAAGCCAAGCTAAGGTAAGCTAGCTTCTACCATAATGAGCTAAGGTGAGCTGGGTGTGGTGCTCCCAGGGAGAATCAAGCTGGTTGAGGCAGCTAAGGTAGCTTAGCTCAACTGAGTTGAGCTAAGATGAGTCCCCGGGAGCTGGACTTGAGCTTCATGAGCTAGGATGAGTTCTTCTTCAGCTGCCTGAAGCTGAGTGGAGCTGGATGTAGCTGGATCTGAGCTGGGGTGAACTCCTGTCAACTTAGCTGAGCTAGCTAGAGCTCCCTGTTGACTAGTGGGAGCTGAGATGAGCTTGACTCAGCTAAGTTGAGCTGGATCTGAGCTGACTTGAACTAGGGTGAGCTAAGGTGAACTCTCTTGAGCTGCCATCCAGCTGAGATTAGCTGAATGGAGTTGGGATGAACTAACCCTAGTTCAAGTAAGCTAGGTTCCAGCTGCGGTGAGCTGGATCAAGCTGAGGTGAGCTAGATCAAGCTGAGGTGAGCTGGATTAGGTTGAGTTCCAGCTAGTTTGGGCTTCTCCTTCAACATTTGCCTTCTTGAGTGCTAGGGTTTTAGGGATATATATATCTGTACATCCCTAACACTCACAAAAACATATTAAAAAGATAATAAGAAATGCAATGCTTGACTAACCTATTTTATGCCTAAATGCAACCCAAAAACCAGTTTACGGAGTAAAATCCTAAGAGCTAGGTTTGTTTTAATGCATAAGAATGATGATAAACTGGCATTTATCACACCCCCATGCTTATCTTTTGCTAGTCTCTTAGCAAACCTTAAAACGGAATTTTTGGGAAATCTAATTTTTTCGACTTTTGAGGAGAAAAAGAGATTAATGGACCTTGGTAGATTAAAACACTGGAGGTACGGGATTTGTTGAAGATAAACATCAGGATTTGTTTTTGGATCCAACCTTTAGGTGGATGGTGTAGATGAATTCAAGGGAAATTGTGTGGTGGAGATGAGGGGGGATTTTGGAGGGAAAAATGGCGCCATTAAGGGGGTGGTTAGGGTAGTTTTTGGCACCACTTTTAGGTGTCTTTTGGAGGTGGTGGGTAGGTTAGGTTGGTGACAACTAGGTTAGCTTATGTGGAGCTTAGGTGGAGCTAGTTGGCTGGAGTTGTTAGGTGGGCTTTTGGGGTGGTACAAGCCAAGGAAGTTGGAGCATAGCTAAGCTAAGCTAAGCTAAGCTAAGATAATCTAGCTTAGCTAATGGAGGAGTAGAGGAGAAGGTGTTGGAGCTAGAGTTTGGAGGGAAGAGTTGAGGAGGAGAAGTCTGGAGCTGAAATTTGGAGCTGGCTGCTGCTGAAGAGGCTGGTATGGAGCTATTCTAGCTGGCTTATCTTGCCAGTTCTTTGCTAGCTACTAAGCCGAGCTAAGGTAAGCTAGCTTCTACCATAATGAGCTAAGGTGAGCTGGGTCTGGTGCTCCCGGGGAGAATCAAGCTGGTTGAGGCAGCTAAGGTAGCTTAGCTCAACTGAGTTGAGCTAAGTAGAGTCCCTGGGAGCTGGACTTGAGCTTCCTGAGCTGGGATGAGTTCTTCTTCAGCTGGCTGGAGCTGAGTGGAGCTGGATGTAGCTGGATCTAAGCTGGGGTGAACTCCTGTCAACTTAGCTGAGCTAGCTAGAGCTCCCTGTGGACTAGTGGGAGCTGAGATGAGCTAGACTCAGCTAAGTTGAGCTGGATCTGAGCTGACTTGAGCTAGGGTGAGGTAAGGTGAACTCTCTTGAGCTGCCATCCGGCTGAGATTAGCTGAATGGAGCTGGGATGAGCTAACCCTAGTTCAAGTAAGCTAGGTTCCAACTACGGTGAGCTGGATCAAGCTGAGGTAAGCTAGATCAAGCTGAGGTGAGCTGGATTACGCTGAGTTCCAGCTAGTCTAGGCTTCTCCTTCACCATTTGCCTTCTTGAGTGCTAGGGTTTTAGGGATCTATATATCTGTACATCCTTAACACTCACAAAAACATATTAAAAAGATAATAAGAAATGCAATGCATGCCTAACCTATTTTATGCCTAAATGCAGCCCAAAAACCCATTTGCGGAGTAAAATCCTAAGAGCTAGGTTTGTTTTAACGCATAAGAATGATGATAAACTGGCGTTTATCACCATTCAGCTGAGATTAGCTTAATGGAGCTGGGATGAGCTAACCCTAGTTCAAGTAAGCTATGTTCCAGCTGCGGTGAGCTGGATCAAGCTGAGGTGAGCTGTATCAGGCTGAGTTCCAGCTAGTCTGGGGTTCTCCTTCACCATTTGCCTTCTTGAGTGCTAGGGTTTTAGGGATCTATATATCTATACATCCCTAACACTCACAAAAACATATTAAAAGATAATAAAAAATGCAATGCATGCCTAACCTATTTTATGCCTAAATGCAGCCCAAAAACCCATTTGCGGAGTAAAATCCTAAGAGCTAGGTTTGTTTTAATGCATAAGATTGATGATAAACTGGCGTTTATCATGCACGGGCGATGGCGTGGATGAGTGTGTGAGGCGCACGTGTGGAGGGGCGTGGGGTAGGGACCTAACCCTAGTGTTCGAAGGCGAACAAGCTACGCGACATTTTTCCTTTATCTGTTGTACTACCTTCCTAAATCAGCGATGTGGGACTACCCATAGAGTCCTTGTCACAACGTAGTAGTAGGAGATGAATCTTCAAATTGGAGGCGAGGGAAGCACCTGCTACTTCGATTGGAAGTTTGGAGCACTTCCTGGAAGTAGTCCGTAGCACCTAGGAGTCTCAGCATGGATGAACTCAGTTGGACAAGGTGGACAAAGCTGGAGAAGATGGAGGTGCGATGATGCTCCTGCAATGACCTGAAAGCAAGAACATGCCCTAGTGTCTCAATTAAATTGGCTCAGAAGCTTTTTCGGATGTTGATGAGTGTAATGGTAGTGGTGGCGTTGCGTGAAAGTGCGTGTAGAGATCTGGCGACCTTGGAAATGACGTGTGCAGGTAAGGAAGTTCGGTGGGGTGAGTGAGTATGCGAACCCTCAAATTAGGAGAGGGAAATGACTAGGGTGGCGTGTCGAAGCTTGTGGAGGTGGCGGTGAGGCATTTGATGGTCTGTAGCAAGTAGGAGGCTACGGCGGAGCATCACTGGAGTGGAGAGCAAAGGTGGTGTTGAGGGCAGTATGGTGGTCATGAGTGAGTTGTGAGTGTGGGGAAAGAAAGTAGAGGGAGAGAGGAAGGGATAGAGAGACTTATAGGGGAAGGAGATGGACAGAGAGTGTCGGTTGTGTCTGACTGAAGATGGAGGTGAAGGTGAAGTCGGCGAGTTGGAGTGACGAGGATGAGAAGGAACGAGGCCCCTACTTTGGCTGGTGAGGAGAGGAGTTGAGAGGGGAAGGTAGAGGGTTGTCTAATTTGATTGTTGGATGGCAAGATGAGGGGAGTGGAGAGGGTCACCAGAGCAAGGTGTGAAGATGGCCGGAGAGGGAAGGAGGAGAGATTTCTCTTGCCAAAACTTGCTGAGCAAGGATTCTCGTCCTGGGTCCTTTTATAGGCCTAAGAGAGGAGTTCCAAGCTTGGAAGCAAGATTGCGAACTTCGACTATTTCATGCAAATAGGATACCCTTCTCTTCAAACCATTTGTATGAACTTTTGGGGAAGAATCAAGGTCCAAGATTGGGTTCATTTGGTTGGGAATTACTAAAGGAATCTTACGTTCAAATTTGGAAGAGTTTGATTGAGAATCGAGAGAGAAATCCTCGCTCAAACCTTAATGGAGCTCCTCTGTCCATACCATTGGTGGTAGGGACCAATTTTCAAAGAATGATGAGAAAGTTAGGGACCAATCTGCAAATAATTCAAAAGTTGAGGGTCTGATTGAAAGGAAAAGAGTTTAGCTAGACTAAAATGCAAACTAGGTCAAGATGGATTCTGATTGGGCCTAAATTTTGGTACAAATCTAATTAGGATCCAAGGAATCTGATGGTGGGGTCAGATTTCATTTTGACCAAGTTTGATTAGGCAATCTACATAGAAATCCAAATTAGGGCAACTTTTTATCTGAGACTTTGTTTGAGGTCAAAATGAGTTCCAACGGTCAAATCAAGGATACCAAACCTTAAGGACTATTTTTCTATGAATTTTTGAAGGCTTAGATGAATTTTTTCTTGACCAGAACCTCTGTAATTTAAGCAAATATAAAACTAGGTTTTTGGTGCTGTATTAGTTCCCGAAATACGTGAAACCCTATTTCTATCTGTGTGGACCTACTTATTAGTCTTCAATTCTCATTTGACCTCTATTTCACCCCTAGAAAACCCCTTGGTTATTCTATGTTCATGATATGCTATTAAAATTATAGAATTAACCCTGATTTCTTGTTCTCTTCTTAAAACATATTAAGGTGGAGATACAACCCTCAGATGAATATGTAGGAGCTTTTATCTTTTATTCCAAACTAAAATGGGCTACTTAAGGCTCATGATGGTGTTCCCATCAATTACCAAAAGTCAATCTAAATCTCTCTCGTTATCTAATCCCTAATTCATTGCCTCTTCGTACACCCCACTAATGTGAACCAACTTAATACACCCTACTTTAAACCAACTTAACTACATGACCTCTAAGTCTTATTTTGATTTGATTTTTATCCTTGAACTATTTACTGACATTCTTTAGATTTCTGATGTTCGAAGCTATCCGATTTGATCATTGCCTTATTAACACTTGTTGCCCTTAAATTTGGTGTCTCTGGTGTAACTTTGTTTCTGTTTCCTTCTTGGATGCTTTTCCCCAGGTCATTTTTGTCCAATGTTTCTTTGATAATAAGCATATTATTCTTTCTAAGGTTTATCCCTTTTATGACTTGAATTATTGCCAAGAACTTTGGTCCCACTTGTTCATGCTTTCATCTACCCTCTCTTCTCCCTTAATGCTAGGTGATGACTTCAATTGCATTATCAACCACTCAAAGATGATTAGTGGGTTTACTGATGGGAACACCATCATGAGCCATAACTAGCTCATTTTGATCTAATCAAGTCAGTAAATGCTCCTACATAACTGCCAAAGAACCATAAGTCACTACATAAACATTTTGAGGGAAAGTTAAGAAATCAGGGTTAAAACTGTAATTTTACCATCATAACTTAAATACAGTACAACCACGAGCTTTCTCAGGAGTTGAATGACAATCAAATGGTCTTAAAATGATAACAAGTGGGTTAGAACAGATAGAAAACGGTTTGCACGTGTTTTGAGAATTAAATGACTTTTGAAACCCTAAAAACATACCCACTTAATTAACTGAGGTTTTCGTCAAGATAAAATTCACCTAACCCTCTAAAATTCATAAAAAAATATTCTTTAGGGTCAATTTGACCATTAGAACCCATTTTGGCCCAAAACAGTCTAAGGTAGACATTTACCCTAATTTAGGTTTTTGCATAAATTACCTAGTTAAACTTGGTCAAAACCTAAATCTAACTTCACCATTGGATTCCTTGGGTCAAATTATGTTTGTACCAAAATTTGGATCTAATCTAAAATCATCTTGACAAAGTTTGCATTTTGGTCCAGTCAAACTCTTTCTATCTCATTCAGATCCTTAACGTTCAAATTCCTTACAAAAGGGCCCCTATCTTTGTCATCACTCTTTGCAAATAGGTCCCCCCGCCATTATCGCGGAGAAATCCTACTCCGGCAACCTTCAACTAGGGATATCTCCCTGATTGATTGGCGAATCCCTTCCAAAATTGGAAGGGAGATTTTTGACAGATTTCCCTACAAATTAAGTCGCATCTTGGGCTCCAATTCTTGCCCAATTCCTAAACCAAACTCATGGAAAAAATGGGTTTCCTACTCTAGCGATAATTCCTAGCTTGGAAGCTTGTCTTCCAAGCTCAAAACCCCCTCCTGAGCCCTATAAAGAGATCCCCAGGACACAGCTGAATCTCTCAAGCTTGAATTCCAGCTGAAAACCCACCTCTTCCTCCCTCCTCTTCGGCCGCGAAGCTCCTCAAGCTCTAGAGATCCCTCCTGACCTCCTTCATCATCTGGTAACAAAACCAGTGGCTGGATTCTCTTTCTCTCTCTCATCCGCTCTTAGCCGTACCAGCAATAGCCCTTCTACCTCCGTCATCGTCGTTGCTCCCTTCATCGGAGCACCTTCTTCCGTAGCTCTGGCCTACCAATGCCGATGTTGCCCTCTCCCTTCTGTCCACTTAGCGTAGGTAATTAAGTTCCCTTAAGGCCCCTAGATTAGTTCCTTCTACCAAAAGCCAAAAATAAATCCCTTGATACTGTCGCTCAACTCCATCTTCTCCATCTCCGGCAGCATCTCCAGTGAGGTCCTCTGCATGCTACACCCATCCACACGCCTCACCACAACTCGTAAAAGCTCCACCATCCCTCTGTGCACAAAACCCCTATCCCTATTCACCTTCCCATCCACCCAAACATGCCCCCGAACAAACCCATCATCATGCACCAACTCCATCATCGACCGTCCACCACAAACCACCATCCTCCACAAAATCACCATCAGCACCTTCGCCATGCCTTGGCAAAGCTCTTGAACTATTCTAATGTGGTTGTGAGGCCTTATTCAGTGTTTCAGGTGTTTGCCGTTCTCCACCGTCGCCTTCATCTCCTCCTTTGTTCACAGTCCTCTAGCCGCCAAACCATCTACCTTTAGCATCAGGAAATGTTGTTTCACCTCATGACTCCAACTGCATTCCCAACTGGCTTCCCAGGAATAGCAGCATCAGCAATTGAAGGGCTTCACCTCTACTGCAGATGCACAAAGAAGACATGAGTGAATAGTCCCACATCGTGGGATTTGGAAGCAACACAAGCGCATAGGTTGCAAAAGTGTTCAGAGCTTATTATCTCAACACTTGAGGGGTGAGGCCCCTCACACCCTTCACGCTCCTCGTCCATGACCTCTCCTCTGTAGACCTAGTGCACCCGACCTGCCTAAGCCTTCACTCCTCAATCACTACACCACGCTAGTGACCCTGGACCCAGGTACGCGGATCCTCTGATTACCTAATAACCCGATGTGCATGACTTTAGGAGAGAAGAACTTAAGACAGAGGAAGGAAGAGAGTGTGCGGGGTAGGGGAGGGTTTTCTTCTTCTGTGCATTGGCTAACACTTAGCCAAAAATCCAAGCCCTTTCCCTTGTGCTTAAAGAAGGAAGAAGACGGGTAGTAAAAGAAGGCCTGAAGAGGAGGAGAAGGAAGAGAAAGCATAGAGGACAAAAGAAGAAGGAGAGTCACATAAGAAGAAAGCATAAGAAGGAGAAGGAAGAAGAAAAGAAAGAAACAAAGGAGAGGGCCATTTAAGGCGTCTGATCCCTAAAGGAGATGTCTGATTATTGTAGCATTCAAGCTACTGTGCAGATATTTGGTCCTAACTACTGTGGCATTATTTAGTTTACAAATAACTATACTAAATAATTGGTGATCGAAATCACCATTATTTTGTTATAGATTTCTTTTTATCATGTTGAATTCTTGTTATACTCATGTTCTACACTAATTATCATTTTTGAATAGCTTATTTGGTTTAATTTCTTATGCTCATTCGCATTATTGAGATTAGTATGTGAATTCATTTTGCTCCCTATGTTCGACCTCGGACTTAAAATTTGAGTAATAAAATCTGTTTGTTTTCAAAATGATTTCGACTATATTACAATGCTTTATTTTAAAACTCAATTTCGCCACGTGAACAATTCCTTTTAAGGATCGAACGGTGGCATCGCAAAAGCATGAATCGAGCATTTCAAAAATTGTAAATCATGATTGAATCATTGCTAAATTTCGATCAAGCAATTAAACTAAACACTCTAAATAAAAAACACATGATTGAAACTAGTTTCCAATTGTTCCTAGATCTCATGACTTAGGAATTATACTTTTGTGGGTGGCATACAATACCACCACACAATCAGTGCCTCCTATAATAAATTCTGACATGCCCCTAAACCCTCCTCAATTGATGGAAGAAGCCCTTTGTTTTGAGGATGCTCAATCACAATGAACCTGCAAACTTCGCATGAATCCAAGACAACATTCGTCCTACCTCCTTCCTTGGCATGTTCTTGTAATGATCAGTAGAAGGTGAAAGAGATCCTGATAGATCAGACATCTAGAATGACTTCAGGCAATCTGATGCTTTCTTTCTTGGACATCCAAAAGGGTGATTGGATGTCCATGAGACCTTTCGAACTTCTAATGTGAAGTTTGGAAGTATGATGTTGAAGGAAGAAGAAGATGCTGCATCTCTCTTCTTCTCTTTCTCTCTCTCTTCAAGATAGAAAGGATTTTGTGTAATTAATTGACCTTCAGGGTTTGCATTGGGAGATACTTATAAAAATTACCAAAATAAATCCTAATATGATGGGGTCACATGGATCTCCATCCAAGATATGGGATTAAATCCTACTTGAATTTTGCAAGACAAGCCCATAATAGCTTATGGCATATTTGGATTTAGTTTCCAAGCATTAATTAATTGCAATCCAAACCCTTTGATCAAACCTTAGCAAATTAGGCTTAATTATATGTCAAATCAAGTGCATTTTAACTCTTTTTATAACATTTGATTTATCCCCTAGGTACGAACCAATCAAAATCAATAACGATGCATTTAGGATTTAAGGAATTAAGGCTCTACGTCTCCCTAGTATTCTAAATACCTATGAATCATTCATACATGGAGGATAATATTTTCCTCGAGGTTTAATCACATTAGATAGTTGTCATTCCCTTTTGAATAATATTATTTCCTACATCTCTTTGTATCATTGGGTTGAGGATGAAAACCAGTGCCTTTCCCAAAGAACTATCTTCTTCTCTTCTTGCTTAAGTCTAATCACGATTCTATGCCCACATGTGGAATTGTCTTGCCCAATATATTTAAAGTGAGCTCATTCCTTTAATCTATCGCATACACTTATGGGACAAATTTGTGTGAACCCTTCGAAAGATCATGTACCTCTTGTCCGTTCCCACATTCACCAGCTTTCCAATATTAGCACCAAAGTGGATGCATATACTATCAAATGCAGTAAATGCATGCCTTCATAAATAGAGGAATATATCTGTCTCAGGTCAAAGGATACACCTTCTCTATTACAATATTGGAGAAGGACTTTGGCTATCTCATGTTTCATTAGGTTAACTCCTTAACCCGACCAACGTAATAATTCTAGATCTCCATTAATCAAAAACATCAATCAAGTTGCAATCTCTAGAGAAGCTTTCCATTGCAACTTAGAGTAGAACCAATTGATCGAATTGGATGGCTTCTTGATATGTTATTGGATCCTCTGAACCATTTAGATCTCCAAGTCATCACACATCGGGTTTATTCAATCTAGCTTTGTTACCCTATTTGTACTATGGGACCCAATTCTTATACTGAAAATTAATCTAACTCTTTTATTTGGATGTAATGTAATCATATTGCATTATTCGAATGGCCCACTCAGGGCATACAACATCTAACATCCATGATGGTTGAGCTCCTCGATGTTCAAATTCAATTGGATGATGCTTCCACTAAACTTAATGATTTATTTATACAAAAGCTAAGGTTAATTGGTTGGTTAGTTGGGAAGGGAATAACAATTTTTTCTTTGCTATCATTAATCGTAGATCATGCAAAAACATTTGAACCTTTCTTACTTCTACCAATGGGAATGGCTCCTAGGAAACAGCTACCTAAAACTCCATTGGCTTCTTCAGTACTCTTGTTTATTCATAACTAAACCCAATCCCACAGAATTTCTTGGATTGTATTCCCCCTCCCCCCTCCCTCCCTTCTTACCTTTTGAGAACTACGTATTTCAAAACTCTATCACCTTAGAATTCTAAATCTTCTCGATCCTCTCCCAAATGCCCCCAATAAGTCTCTTGGTCCTAATGATTTTGAGCTAAATTCTTAACCACCTCTTCCTTTCCTGAAACAACCCCTCCCCCTCCCCACCCGATGCTTTCAATAATACCTTCATTTCCCTTATCCCCAATTAACATCAAATCACTTCCCTTTCTAATTATCACTCAATTAGTCTTTGTTATGATGTCTACAAAGTGGCATTTGGCAACCTTGCCAATTGCCTCTCTACTTTCCTCTATTGGCTTATCTTATCAAAGAACATTGGATTTTTTATCATATTGCTATGATCTCTTAACTCACCCAGTACCTTGATCATAAAGCTTTTTGTTCCAATCTGTTTATTCAATTAGACCTTGAGAAAACCTATGATCATGTTGATTGGGATCAACTTTTTGACATTCTCTCCCATTTTGGATTCTCCTCGCACTTCATTCAACATCTCAAATGTTTTGTCTAACATAAGGGATCCTCCATTTGGCATTTCATCTTTCTTCCCTATTACTCAAGGCCTTCAATCCCCCTTTCTCTTTGACCTTTTTATAGATCCTTTTATTCGAGGTATTAACCAACATTTGCTTTCTGGGGCAATTTCCCCCTTCGTGGTAAAAGGAGGGGTTTCTTCCCCACTTCCTCTTCTCTATGTTGATGAAATTATCATTTTCCTTAATGGGAGTGCCCCCAATGTGTCAAACCTATTCAATTTTATCCACTCTCTTCAGAACACTACTGATTAGAGAGTTAGTCGCACTAAGAGCTTCTACCATGTTGGCTACCACTTCCCTATTGACGAAATATCTAGCATTCTTTAGATCTCCAGATGGCAACTTGGTAGTTTTCTCTTCACTTATCTAGGTTGCCCCATTTTTGGGGATGTGTGAAAATATCGAACATCAATTATTTAGTTGAGAAGATCTATAATGAACTAACTGGGTGGAAGGAAAATTTGTTGTCCTACTTAGATTGTCATCTCTTATGCAAACACAACCTTTCTTCTAAGCCTTTCTACCTTCTCACTATTGTGGAAGTCCCTAAAATTGTTATTAAAAGGATTGAATCAACTTTTGCAACCTTTTTTGGGGTTCTTCATCTATGGACCTTCCCATCATTAGATCTCTCGAAATAGCACTTCCTAAAACAAGGATTGTAAGGGATTTAGGATTCATGACCTTTCTTCCTTTTTCAAAGCTCTTAGGATGAGGAAGGTCTGGAACATGCTATTTGTTGATTCCTGATAGACACATCTATTTAGGTTGAAATGCCTATTCATCCATGTTCCTAGGCTTAGATTTGCATTTCATGTTATAAATATTGCATAACATGCATCATTGTGCATTTAGAGTAGTTTTATGTATTTTCGGTTAATTAGGTCTTTTTACGGTCAAGAGAGAAGAAGACTTATTTCAGGGCCTCGGATGGATGATCGGACCGTACGGATCTGACTAAGACGATGATCGGAGTCTAATGCCTCTGAAATCGTCTAGATCGGAGAACCGTAGCATCATACAAAGTCTAATGAAGATCAACGGCCAGGGGGCAATGTGACACCCATAGGGGTTTTGGATGGAAAATCCGACAGTACGGATGGATCCAGAGCGACGATCGCAGTTTTAGCAACGTGGGAATCATCTTGATCTGAGCACCGTGGCACCCTTTACAAAAGGAAGAAGAATGGATGGCCCAGATGGTGCCACGTGGTGCCATCCAGGCTGCCCAATGCTGGCTAGCATCAGCGCACGCGCTCAGCTGCAACCGTACGCAGCAGCAGCATAGCGCATGCCAGCACTCGCACATGCACGTTGCGGGGAGCATGGGCGTGTGAAGTGTGCAGCGTGTGATGCGTCCGCCAACGTAGTGCGTGATGCATGTGCCAGCAGAGCGGATCTTGAACAACACGTGCTTATTCAACATTTCGATTCAGTTGGGGCTAACTTGGAGGATTCGAATCCTCATTTACAAGAAGATTCAATCAATAGCCCCATTCCACAACCACACCCCAAAGGGATTAATTTTGATTTGGAAATCATTGTACCCAAGTCAACTCTGAGTCAGCCACGATTTCTGCACTTGGGTAAATCTTTTGGGGTGAACAGTACGCTAGAGGTCCCGGAACCTGACCACTTGATGTTGGAGGATAGGAATGTTGAAATGAAAATTTGGGAGGTTAATTTTGAGGGAGAAACAAGTTTGGTTCTAAGGGTTCCTATTGACCTAAAACCACCTACTTTCTACCAGGACCCTTATGATATCTTTCACATGCAACCCAAGCTCGAAATAACTGATTATTTTCCTGAGCTAGATGTTAAGTGGACAACCGCACCTATTGAACCATCTTTACCCATTGTTTGACACTTTGGTCTTGGGTTGCACACCACTAAACTGCAAGCCCGACCCCACAAATACAACAACCTTCGGTTCTGGTTGATTTTCATCTAGAACCTGAGAACCACTTGACCCTGGGGCATGGGTCTGCATCATAATCTGGTCCACATTTGTGGACATCTTCTGTTGGCAGGTTTGAGAATCAATATTTGTATTTTGATTCTGACCCACACTTGTGAATTCTTAATTTCTTCCTTGTATGTATTTTATACCTAGCTGAAGGCATTAAATTTAGGACGTGTTGTGAATTCTTAATTTCTTCCTTGTATGTATTTTATACCTAGCTGAAGGCATTAAATTTAGGACGTGTTTATATTTCAAGTTCTTTGCAGAGCTGACTGGATTCCCCACGATGTTCAGGTGATATTCTATTTACTCCACCCTTTTCATGTCTTTATTTTGACAATGTGGACATTGCATCATTTAGGCATGGGGGTAAATACTTTATCATGAAATCATTTTGTTAACTCCGTAGAATTTCTTTCTGTTTCTTAAAAAAAAAGAAGAAAAAAATTGAAAATTCAAAAAGATAAAAAACAAAAAAAAAGAAGAAAAATTAGGAGAAGAAAACTTAAGAATCTGGAAGTTATTAGTTTGGTTGTCCACTCGAATGTGGACTTAGTCTCGAGTCCTCGCCAATTCAAATTCATTTTTAATTTGGCAAATAAGTTAGGATGATAAGTATGCGACTTATCAACTTGCCCTCTAATTTAGGGGGACTTTAAGCCTAAGAATCTACACATATTTTTTGCACTGAATCACTTTTCGATGGTTTCTTCGAAAATTGGGTAGGTAATGAACTATCTAGCGTGGTATGGCTGGCAAGTTGTCGATGGTAATAGCCCATCGATCGGTTGTCCAGAGCCCAGCCACAAGGTCATTTTCATCGTACTGCCTTAAGGTAAATCTTAGATTTGGAAAGCCACCTACTTTAAAAAAAAATAAGAGAAAATAGGAAAAAATAAAAAAAGGAGAAATAAAATAAAACCACACTTCACCACATGAGTATGGCTGGCAAGTTGTCGGTGGTAGCAGCTCATCGGCCGGTTGTCCAGAACCCAACTGACAAAAATATGCACAATAATTCCCAAAACACTTAGGGAAGAAGTGGGGAAGTAGAATAAAATGGGGAGATATACATTGGGTTTGCCCTTGTGTTGACCACATAAATAAAAGTAGGGAGAAAGCTACCATTCGAAAAGATAAACCTCTAAGGAAGGTCACCTAGTGTTGTAGAAACCCGAAGTCCGTTTTAACGGCTGTCTAGTGAGTCTTTCACTATTTTCACAAGATGCTTAGCACTTAGAGTCCTTTTCAAGTCTTGGAAAGGTCGGGTAGCTATAAAAAGTTATTTTGGAACTCTCAAACTCCAAAAGTGCAAAAAAATTAGAAAAGAAGAAAAATAAAAAAAAATGTATTTTCTCTTTTCAAATAAGGTGAGGACTTGGGCGGTCTACATTTTGGCAGACACCCAGGTACTGTTGAGTCTTCATAGTTTAGGACATTAGTTGAAATTTTTTATTGCTAATAAATGACTTAGTCCTAAGCGATCTAATCCTAATTTTGATTTTATACATAGCATGTAGTTTAATTTTGCTAGGGATTAGCAAAAGATAGGCATAGGGGTATGATATAGACACATCTATTTTGGTTGAAATGCCTATTCATGCATGTTCGTAGGCTTAGCTTTGCATTTCATGTAATAAATATTGCATAACATGCATCATTATGCATTTAGAACAGTTGTATATATTTTATGTTAATTAGGTCAATTTTATGGTTAGGAGAGAAGAAGAATTATTTCAGGGCCTCGGATGGATGATCGGACTGTATGGATCTGATTAAGATGACGTTCAGAGTCTAATGCCTTTGAAATCGTCTAGATCGGAGAAATGTAGCATTGTACGAAGTCCGAGGAAGATCAATGGCGATGGGTGATTGTGCAGCAATCATAGGTCCTAATTGACCTAGATTAGGCTAGGACTTAGCATAAGTTAGGGTAATTCATGCATGCATAAGCATTATCTTCATCTTTATTGCTTTCCTTTAACTATGCACAAAATAATGTTATAATGTGCTAATTAAGTGTATTATGTCAATTACAGGTAATAAGCTAGATCTGAAGCCGGATCTGAGCTGGATCAGGAATAATGGGTGTTGCAGCAGTGCAGGAGCAGAAGACATAGATTAGATGTAGTAGACAATAGTGTAAGGGAGTTAAGGTATGCTACTCTATTAAGTAGGAATAAAGCAGTAAAATATGAAGAGCTTAGGTCCATCCTAGCCCTAGGATATCCTAGAGAGTTCCCCAAGCCTTAGCCACCCTTAGATTAGGTCACAGCACCCTAGGAAGTCCTAAAACCCTAGTTCCAGCCCTTATCTGGATGTCCAGGTAAGTTATAGGATGTCCAGAACCCTTAGCCAATTCCCGCACACCTCAAACCCACTTCTGCAGTGTTATTGGATGTCCAAACACTTTCTCAGACGTCCAATTTCTACAGAATACCCAAAATAGAAACTAGATTTCCCCCTGACTCAGATTAGACGTCCAGAACTGAAGTCTAGACTTCTGATTTTTGAGTATAAGTCGTTTGATCATGTTTTTGGACGTCTAGAACAGGTCTCCAGTCCCAGTTTTGAGATTCAAGCCTTGATCATGGATCTCTAGCTCTGTAGACCTAATCCCAACCCCATAGGAACCTAAATTAAGATGTCCTAACCCTAGTACATCACCTCTAGACCTCCCTAAGGACCTAATTAGGTCCTTACCAAACCCAATTGACTTAAACCAAAGTCATTTACCATCACCTAAGCTAATTGGACTCATTGAGTCCAATTGAGCTCAGATCTCAACCCACGCAAGTCCAATTGGACTTAGTGAGAGTCCAATTGACCTAAACCCAACCTAATTGAGTTATTTTACTCTTAATTATGTTTACACTCATTCAATTAAACTTAGGTTAAGTTTAATTGCAATTTCCCCTTAGCAATTAGGGTTTGCAACCCTAATTAAAGGCATACACCTATCCAAATCCCTTAGGACCTAACCTAGACCTCTTAGACACCTAGGGCACGACCACACACACACACACACTCCTCTAGAGTTCTCTAGAACTCTCTTGGTGTGGTGCCAACTCTTGGTTGCCAAATTTAGCAACCAAGAGGTCTTCAATTCTTTGATCCACAAATGGTGGATCTAAGAAACCACCTCTCTCTCTCTTGGCCGGCCATTCTTGGATTCTCTCTAGAGAGTTCCATAATTCTCTAGAGAGACTCCCTTAGGTCTATAAGAAGACATAAGGGGAGGCCATTTGCACCCATCCACTCTTGGCAATACATGCTTGGCTCCATTCACATCCACCTCCACTTAGGATAGCCACTACAATCTCCACTCCACCTCCACGAGTTGAGCACCACCATGAAAGACATCATCTCCATGCCAGGATGCTGGATCAATCCACCAACCTCTCTCCAAGGGTCGGCCTAAGCTCCATTGGCCGCCCCTCATTCTCCTCTCAACCAATACAAGGCCATCGGAGCCCACCTCCGAATGCCCTCACTTTCTGATAGATTAGTAGATATCTCTTTACATTTACTGCTTCTATTTACTGCTTAGTAGTGCAGTCCTTATTCTCCCCCAACGATGCATGCAAAATCCCCCTGTAAATTCTTATACACGATCATTTTCTGGTAGCCAGATTTACATTTTCAAGCATTCCTGTACAAGCTTTCCTCTACATTTCATGTTGCAAACACTTCTCTAAATGAATGAATAAAAGATACATTTTTATATATATCTCTATGTTTGAGATCACCATGAGCTTATTGGTTGCCATCTTTTCTACATGATTCAAGTTTCCTATTTTTCACTTATATATTTCGCAACAAGCATGTCGGTTCCAGAAAATATAGAAAATCTAACTATAGATGTGTTTTCTGTAAACAGCCACCACCTCACTAGAATTGTGCGCACCGAAACTCACACTTTCACCTTTGTGATCTATTTAACACATGTGCACGTAATCAGGGTCATAATAGAAGTGTTGAAATCTTAATTCGAAGACTGGAAACCGGCGTGCGATTTTAAACAGAGTAGAGCGATAAAAGATTGAATATAGAATTAAAACAAATGTCTCCCAGAGATGAACGACTGGGACTCCAAGTCTCATTATCTTTAGAAAATATTTTTGTTTGATCGTATCGCGCATTATACTACGACGCTTTCCCTATCAAAACGTGCTTTACGACTCACAACAAATGATGCCATTGCTAGGGAGACAATGCCATTTTCTTTGATTTCGATCTATTAAACCCTCACTGACAAATTTGCCTCTACTTTGTTTCTAGATGTGCAGGAAAAATGAAAAAAGAACGGGATCTGTGCACACAACAAGTGCGGAAAAGAAATCCTGGTGCACATCATCTCTTTAATTAGGTTTTCTTTTGAACCCTATGATTTGATTTTCTTCCAGCAATTCCCTTTGAAAAAGAAAACTTATTCATTTTCGTGAAATGGAAAAAAAATCAAAAAGAAAAAAATCAAGAAAAATCTATAGTAGGTTTCTTTTTGAACCCTACGTAGTTTGAAAAAAAAAAAGCAAAAAAAACATATATATATTTTTGAAATCCCTTTAAGAAGAAAATTTCCTTTCTTAAAAAAAACATGCAAAAGTTTTTGAAAAAAAAAACAAACATTTTTCTCGGAAAACTTGGATTTCAAACCCAAAACCCTCTTTAAAAGCTTTTCCACCATTCTCTGATTTTCGGCCAGATTTCAATGTCTAATTTAAAAATTCGATTGCCAAAACATTAGTAAGCAACAAATTCTAAAATTCAGGCCAAATCTTTATTTTCAAACCATCTTTCAAACGGCACCATTCTTTCAAAAAAATTCTCTGTATACAATTTTTAAAAATTTACGAAGTGTAAGGGGTTAGATTGACCCAGATAGAGATTTTTTAAATTTCAAAAAAGCATTTCTGAGTAATCCGCGAATTTATTTTGACTAAAATTGGTGGGGTTTGAAAGTTGATCTCATTGGCTTTGCTTTGCATATTTTTTTTCTAATTTTTGAAGGTCAATTGATATTGTTTCAAAGTGAAAAATCAACTAGGGGTCAAAATTCCAAATCTGACCCATTAACATTCAAAAATTCCTAAAAATTCGGTTGAAATAGTAAATATTCCAAAAAAAATATTCTCCGCAAAGATAACTGAAAAAGGAATCCACTCACTAAATTCCAAGTTAATTAGATTCCAACTGTTGTCAGAGAACGAGTTTTATTTTTGTGGTCTGCTGAAATAGAACAAAACCCTAGAATTGCATGAACCTTAGGTTAAATCTTTAGGGTTACAACTTAGAGACCACATTTGGGCTAACCTAGACTTAGTCAAGTCTAGTACTTTGCTATTCAGTTGGTCACCTTGTGGGCCACTCACCAAGAGAAAACCCCAACTGAAGAAAACGAGTTAAAATAAATTTTAAAACACAAAATAAAACCCAAATTCGTTGTCATACTACTGGGTGCTTTCAACCTCTTGGCTGGGTTAGCCAAGAGGTGGGAATCGCTTTTAGTCAGTTGTATGACAAATTTTCTTCAGGAATTAAAACCTAAAACGAAAAATCCGATCATTTGATTCATAAGGACCATCTGATTGACAGGGCCTTAGCCTTGTCTAGCTTGGCTACACCAACCCAGGGGTTGGGTGGTGTATGTGAGGAAGGAGGTCACTTAGACCTCAGTTGGTTGGACCTTGGGAGCCACTCCCAAGGAGGCGAGTCACCTCATCGGGACCATCTTCTCCCCCTACTTCTTCTACTCCCATAGCCACCATGGCTAATCCTAGACCTAGACCTGGACCAAGTCAGGATATCGATAATCTAAACCTGATGGCTCGTCTGGAAGCTCGGGTAGTCAAATCTAAGGAGCGGCATCGGCAGAGCATGGATCGCATTTTGACGGCACCTGACAGGATGCAACACCCACCGCGAGGAGAATAACTACGGGATTTCTACGACCCAGCCGCATAAATCGTCGCACCTTTAGTCAGAATTCCCACAAGCGGAGACGCGTTTGAGCTCAAGCCCAATGTGATTGGGTTGATCAGCACTCACTTCTTTGGGAACTCAAGTGAAGATCCGTTCCAACACCTTGAGGACCTGAGTCAACTCGCTGAAACTATTCAACCCAGGAATATCGATCTTGGGATTATTCTAATGAAGCTTTTCCCATTTTCTCTGAGGGATAAAGCTTCATACTGGTTCAAGACCATTGGGAAGCTAATTGCAACTTGGCCAGAATTACGATGTGAATTCCTACAAAAGTTCTTCCCAATCGGTCGAACAAACACAATGCGGTGCACAATCACGACTTTCTTCCAAGGAGCGGGGGAGAAGTTACATGAAGCCTGGGACAAATTTCACAACCTTCTCCGGAAATGCCCGCACCATGGTATACCCAGATGGCACCTACCCTAGATCTCTTACCATGGGCTGGATGACACACCTCGGTATCTGGCCGATGCATCTAGTGGTGGTAATTTCCTCGCAAAAGACGAGAATAGTGCATTTGAGCCGTTCGAATCTTTGGTGGAGAACTCGATGAATGCCGCATCCAGGAACCAGTTCCAGCAGCCTGGTCAGCAGCGGGTTGGTGTCCACGAGGCTCACATGGAGTCTATTCGAGTCGACATGGATATCATCATCAAGCAGCTGGATAGAAGAAACCTAATTGAGAAGATTGACCAAATTAGTCAGGGTCAATCTGATTTGATCTTTGCCACCTCAAGACCCTCCTATGCACCCAGAGCTCCACCTGCTCGAGTTAATCTACTCACTCGGGATGCATCCTCTCCTTATTTATGAGATCCTGCATATCAGGATCTCGTAAAAAATCTAGATCTGGCACCTTACGACTAGGGTTACATACCACCCGCAGATTATAACACGTATCCCCTTTACGGATATATGTCTCAGACACCTTTGGCCTATGAGGACGTCAGTGCTATCCAAGGATACGGGCGTAATAACCCGTATTCAGAGACGTATAACCCTGGTTGGCACCAGCATCCAAACTTCTCTTGGTCTGGTAATTCACAAAGACCACATCAAGATCTACACTACCAGACCATGCAATAAGGGAATGCGCAAGACACGCACCCTAGGCAGCAACCATTCCCATCTCGGTAGTAGCAACCCAGTTCTCTATACTAGCCACTGCACCAAGTTTCCGTTCACCCTCCAAAGCGGGCTGACCCTTTGGAGGCATTGAAAGAGGAGCAGCAAGAATCGATGAGGAAATCTACACAGGATAGCTTGTAGATTATGAAGGTGATGGTTGACCAGATACAGACTATATAGAACATTCAAAACCAGCTGTTGCAGGAGAATAAGACTCAGGGAGCCTTGCCCACCCAACCCTTCCTAAATCCTTGATATGTGCAGAACCAAGGCACCCCACCTAGGTTTCAGGCACCACAGTGACAGGCACATGCCATATTATTGGCGCCTCTTGCACCACCTGGTTATGCCCAAGGTCAGCCACCTTTGGAGAACCCCGCATACTCTGCCCCCTCCGCTCCCCCACCACCTCATGGATAGCAATCCGATGCAAATGTTGTCTCCTTGAGGAGCGGAAGGAAGACATTCGACCCACCACATAAGCAGGCGAGTCCTGATTTTTCTTACCCTTTGCCACAGGTGGGATCGACTCCTTCTTCATCTCAGAAGCTGCCTGCAGTAGATATGGGTAAGAGGCCACTTGACCTTGAGATTCCGGTCCCTTTTCCTGAGGCTTTGACTCGAAATGCAGTACGAAAAAAGGACACAGGGAATTTTGAGGACCTGAAGTCAATGTTTAAGGAAGTACATATTTAGGTCCCCTCCTCGAGGCAATTGATCACATTCCCACTATCACAAGGTTCTTCAAGGACTATTGTACCCCGAAGCGATAGCCAAGAATTGGACAACAGGCTGTACTGTCGAAAGAGGCTAGCGCCGTGATTCTAGCCGACTTGCCACTGAAAAAGAAAGACCCTGGTACCCCACTCATATCTTGCTTCTTGTAGGATTCTCAATTTGATCGAGCCCTTCTAGATCTGGGTTCATCCATCAACCTAACTCCCACTGCGGTATTTGATCAGTTTCGATTTGGAGAGTTGAAGCCCACCTCGGTCACGATTTTGCTGGCTGACGATCAGTCAAAACATCTAGGGGGTGGTTGAGAACGTGATCATGAAAGTCCATTGGCTCTGCTTTCCCGTAGACTTTTTCGTTCTCGATGTGGAAGTTCCTCCTAATCTCCGAGATGCACCAATTATTTTGTGTCAGACATTTCTAGAGACAGCCCGAGCGAACATTGATTGTGCATCTGGGTGCATCGAGATAGCCCTACGCAATGAGCGACTTCGACTTGACATATTCAGGGCAGCAAAGAATTTCGACTGTGATCGAATAGAGGAGGATAGTGAAGATGAAGATTCGGCATACTATGGTAACATTAGGCTCCTTTGTGACAACCCAATGTCTCATTCATCTGCACTATCAGGTTTCTTGGACCTCTATCCACACGGAACTGAGACCACTGCACTACACATATATCCTCGAGGATCTGACTGTTTAGGGTGTGCTTCTGACCACAGCACCCCTAAATCTAGCTATCATGATCCACACATTACTGAATCGCCCCTGCTGTTGCAAAAGGACGTGACCACAGCTAACAGGTTTCCAGTTAACACAGTCACAACCGATTATTTCATAGGAAGCGACTCAGCGGGAACTCACATGCATACGGATCAGCAGATTCCCACCCTCGATTTGGCTCCTCCCACTCCCATTGCTGACTCTGACCCACCCGTGATTGAATTGAAGCCCTTAGCTGACTCACTTAAGTATGTGTTCTTGGGCGAAAGTGAGACATACCCAGTCATTATTAATGCCCACTTAACCCAAGAACAGGAGCATCAATTGATTTCTACGCTGGAAGACCATCGGGCCACTGTAGGGTGGAGTATTGCTAATCTCTGCGGTATTCGCCCCTTATATTGCACTCATCACATCTACACGGATGAGGGGGTGAAACCTTCGAGACAACCTGAAAGACGGCTTAACCCGAATATGCTAGAGGTTGTTAAGAAGGAGATCATCAAATGGCTGGATGCAGGTATTGCATACCCAATCACAGACAGCCAATGGGTGAGTCTGATCCAGATAGTGCCCAAGAAAGCAGGACTCACTGTCGTAAAAAATGATAAGGGTGAATCCATCCCGACTCACACTGCGACATCTAGGTGGTTTTGCATCGACTATAGGAAACTGAACATGGCTACTCAGAAGGATCACTTTCCTCTGCCTTTCATTGATCAGATCTTGGAACGGTTAGCCGGACGTAGTTTCTTCTGCTTTCTAGATGGATACTCCGGGTATAATCAAGTAGCGATTAGCCCAGAAGATCAAGACAAGACCACATTCACAAGCCCCTTTGGAACATTCACTTTCAAGTGGAAGCCTTTTGGCCTCTGCAATGCACTAGAGACATTTCAGCATTGTATGATGGCCATCTTCTCTGACATGATTGGGGACTATGTGGAGGTATTCATGGATGACTTCTTTGTTTCAGAGATGACTTCGCATCTTGTCTTGATAACCTCACGAAGATCCTGAAATGGTGTATTGAGGTAAACCTAGTACTATCCTGAGAGAAAAGCCATTTCATGGTGAGGAATGGAATAGTACTAGGACGTAGGATCTCTAAAAATGGACTCGAGGTCAATCAAGCTAAATCGGAGATTATTTCCTACTTACCACCACCTAGCTCGGTCAAGTAGATCTGACCATTCTTGGGTCACGTCAGCTTCTATTGAAGATTTATACACGATTTCTCAAAAATTGCACTGCCTTTGACGAATCCCCTGGTTGTCGATGTCCCATTTGAATTCGACACCTCGTGTCTCAGCTCCTTCGAGACTTTACGAAGCGCTGTCTCTGATTCCTCGATTCTCCAACCACTCGACTGGTCACTCGATTTTGAGATGATGTGCGACACTTCTGATTTTACCGTTGGTGCTATTTTTGGCCAGCATCAGGAGAAGCAACCCTTTGTCATATACTATGCTAGGAAGATGCTAAATGAGGCTCAGTGCAATTACACTGTCGTCGGAAAATAACTGCTAGTAGTAGTATTCGGGTTGGAGAAATTCAAATCATACTTATTAGGGTCCAAGGTCATCATTTTCATTGACCACTCTGCCCTCCAGCATTTGTTGGCAAAGAAGGATGCCAAACCATGGCTCATTACATGGATCCTTCTACTGTAAGAATTTGATATCGAAATCTGCAACAAGGCCAGAAAGTAGAATGTTGTGACAGATCACCTATCCAGACTGGACCCAGATCGCATTCCTATTCCCTACCTATCCACGAGCAATTTTTGGATGAATCTCTTTTGGCAATTCATTCTGTTGAGTTCCCCTGGTACGCGGATATCGCTAACTACCTTGCCGCAGGCAAGATTCCTGCGAACCTATCCAAGGACCAGAAACTCAAATTCATTGCAGAAGCCAAATTTTACCTCTGGGATGACCCACTGCTCTTCTGCATTGGAGCGGATCAGATTATTCGAAGATGCATCTCAGATTCTGAGATGCCCAGTGTGTTATCTTTTTGCCACAACGATGCTTGTGGTGGTCATTTCTCGAGACGGAAAACCACTGCAAAAATTTTGCAGTTGGGATTTTTCTGGCCAACCATGTTTAGAGATACACACAGATACGCCCAACACTGCAAACGATGCTAGTCGATCGGTAAAAATGACCAAGAGAGATGATGCAAAAAGTCACGTGATTTGTAAAAGTGAGTTTTTAATGTCGTTGTAACACGCGAATTTGCATACGCTTTTAAATTTGTATCCTAGATAGGGGAGTATCTAGGGTTGTCCAAGGAGGCAAAAATTGCAATTCAATTTTCTTGCTAAAAATAAATCTCAACTTTCTTTTTGGTATTTTAAATATATATATATTTTTAGTGGTTTGAAATAAACGGGCAAAGTGCAAATTCTGATGAAAAAGTGCCAACACCTAAAATGCTAAGCTAAAATTTAAGAGATTAAAATGTTCACTACCTAAGCTCACTCTAGGTAAGTGGAGGCCTAGAATAATTAGGTAGTGGAAGTAGAATAAGTGCTAGAACAAAAGTAACAATTGCAATAGGAAATTAAAAAGAAGGCAATTTGATTAAGCAGAATTTGTGTTCTGTTACAAAAACAAGTAGAGGAATGCTTCTACTAGAAATGTAAAATATAAAAGCAATAGAAGAAACACAAATCCTCTTGTAGAATCTGGTGAAGAAGGGAGTCTTCTTGCTCTAAGCCTAGCTGCTCCTTGGATTGAAATGAGGGCCTCCTTCTTCTCCTTCCCTGAGAGCTCCCCTAAGGTGGATGCCACCACCTTCAATGCCCTCCTCCAAGGGTGGGGGTGCATCACCCTCAGGTTCTCGTCCAAGGTGGCATGGACCACCTTCAAGATCTCCTCCAAAGATCTTCCTTGCCTGGCTTCTCCTTTGGTTGGCGTGGGCTAAAGAGAGAAGGGAAGAGGGGAAGGCACCAAAGGGACAGAATATCCCCTTAATCTTCTTCTTCTTCTCTCTTGGGCGTGGGCTCTAGGTAGAGTGTGAGAGTGAATTTGCTAGCCAAGGACGATTTTAATGGTGGACGGCAGTTGTCTTTTCGTAGGGTAGGATAAGGGGTTAAGGTGACTCTTGAAATGGAGGGCTAAGATGGGAAGATGGAGGTGGTTAGATCATCCTAGGGTTGAGGATGGTTGGCGCCACCTAAGGGGTGCAAGGGGGGCAGTTATGGGTGGCCAAGGGGCACCTAAAAGTGGCACCAACAATGGAGAGGTGCCATGGGTTGTCGCCAACTTTGAGGCTTCTAGAAGGTGGGATTATGTGGATGGTGGAAATGGGTTTAAGGGGAGATGTGTGGTGGAGATGAAGGGGTTTTTTGGAGGAAAAGGTGGCGCCAAAAAAGGGGTAGTTAGGGTGGTTTTGGTGCCACTTTTTTGGTGTCTTTTGGAGGTGGTGGGTAGGCTAGGTTGGCGCCAAGTATGGTTAGCTTATGTGGAGCTTAGGTGGAGCTAATTGGTGGAGTTGTTAAGTAGGGTTTTTGGGTGGTACAAGCCAAGGAAGCTTGAGCATAGCTAAGCGGAGCTAGCTTACCTAATGGTGGAGTAGAGGAGGAGGTGTTGGAGCTAGGGTTTGGATGGAGGAGCTGCATCTGAAGAATTTGGAGGTGAAGTGGAGCTGGCAGCCGCTGAAGAGGTCAACATGGGGCTACTCTAGCTGGCTTAGCTTGCTAGTTCTTTGCTAGCTACTAAGTCAACCTAAAGTGAGCTGGGTTCTATTGAATGGAGCTGCGTTGAGCTGGGTCTGGTGCTTCCGGGGAGGATTGAGCAGGTTGAGACTGCTAAGGTAGCTTAGCTGAACCATGTTGAGCTAAGCTGAGTCCCTGGGAGTTGGACTTGAGCTTCCTGAGCTGGGGAAATTCTTCTTCAGTTGGCTAGAGTTGAGTGGAGCTGGATGTAGCTGGATCTAAGCTGGGATGAACTCCTGTCAACTCAACTGATCTAGCTAGAGCTCCCTGTGGACTAGTGGGAGCTAAAATATGCTAGACTCAACTAGGTTGAGCTGGATGTGAGCTGACTTGAGCTAGGGTGAGCTAAGATGAACTCTCTTGAGCTGCCATTCAGCTAAGATTAGCTGAATGGAGTTGGGATGAGCTAACCCTAGTTCAAGTGAGTTAGGTTCCAACTGTGGTGAGCTAAGTTCCGGCTAGTTTGAGCTCCTCCTTCATCATTTGCCTTCTTGAGTGCCAGGGTTTTAGGGATCTGTATATCTGTTCATCCTTATCACTCACAAAAACACATTAAAACAACAAAAGAAAATTCAATGCATGCCTAACCTAGTTAATGCCTAAATGCAACCCAAAAGGCCATTTACGGAGCAAAACTCTAAGAGCTAGGTTTGTTTTAAAGCATAAGAATGATGATAAACTATCGTTTATCACACCCCCATGCTTATCTTTTGCTAGTCTCTTAGCAAAATTTTAATTTTTTGGAAAACAAAATTTTTGGGAAATCTAATTTTGTCAACTTTTAAGGAGAATAAAGATTAAGGGACCTTGGTTGATCTAAACAAAAGAGGTATGGGATTTGTTAAGGATAAACATCGAGATTCATTTTTGGATCCAACCATTAGACAAAATGGGATCAATATATCCTCTAGAAAATTCACAAATTAACCCATTGTTAATTCAGATGACTTGACATTTTTGTTTTTAGGATTTTTCTGGCTCATGAATCTGATTCGTAACTTCCAAAATCCTTTAAAACCTTGTGTCTATGCTTGTGAAAAAGCCAACATTTATAATGGTGTGTTAATTTATTTATTTATTCTCTTTTTTCTTTCCCATGCTTATTTTTAGCTTAGTCTTACAACAAATGTGTCGAGATCATCATTCCCATTACCAGTCCTCGAGGGGGCTCTGGCACCAGTACTTCGGGATAGCACTGTCCATGACACAACCTAGGAGCTCACAACCCCAAAACACAGCGGTGTAAAGGGGTGCCACAAGCAAACTCAAGCTCTTGCTCTGACACTATAGGTATGGCACCATCATGACACTTGAGCTGCTAAAATGTACTTTAATGCTCCATCTAAAGATATGAAATATAGATATGGAGCAGCATCGAGGTGGTAACATGTTGACATCGGGTCCTCAGAGGAGGCATTTTCCTCCTTCCCGGCGGTGGGAACTCAAACCAATGATCTGCTTTAGACTTTTATCAAGTCCAAACAAGGGAGTTTTTCAAATTTTTAGTTGTTTTTAAGTGTTGGCTTGTGTGTGAAAATTGACACAAGAAGTTCCTCAAGACATGCAAGTTTTTGAATCAGAAACTAAGCCAAATACTTTCCACATTACAAAATAGGATCAAGTCACCTGAACTATCATGAGTTGAGGTGGAATTTTTAGAGAAGGATATCTGATCTAGTCTAAAATAGACCCTGAAATTCTAATGATCAGATCTGCATCCTCATCACTAATTTGTTAAAGATTAAATCCCATTATACCAAAAGTGAATTTTTCGACCATAGTCCTGAGTTCAAAATTTTTCCTCAAAAAGTTTTCAACATTTTTATTCTTTTGGGTATCCAAGCAGGAAAATAAAATAACTAAACAAAAATGCATGTTTTTAGGTTTTGAAAATCCTAAATCAATCGTTAAATTTTGAAAACACCCCCCCATGCTTAAGATATGCAATGTCCTCATGCATTAGGAGGGAAAAGGGATCACCTTAATGAAGAACGATCGATTTTAGGATGGTCAAAACCTGAAAGAAGAAGAAAAAGAAAAAAGAAAGCATGAAAAGAAATGATGGGTTACCTCCCATCCAGTGCTATCTTTTACGCTATTCAGCCGGGCATAGTGTGCATTAGTGATCAAGGGTGGCTGGCTCAATAAAATTAAAAGATTCAGATGGAAGATTAGGTGTATGATCAAAATAGGGCCTTAAACATTGGCCGTTGACTTGAAAGGTTGAATTAGTTTTTGGATCAAAAAGATCAATAGCGTCGTATGGATATGTTTTATGGACAATAAAGGGGTCGGACCATTTAGGTTTTAATTTGCTAGGAAAAAGACGTAGTCTTCTATCGAAAAGCCAAACGCGTTGATTAATGTCAAAGTGTTTATGAACAATATATTTATCTTGAAATTTCTTTGTTCGTTCTTTATAAATCCTCGTGTTTTCATAGGAAAAATTACGTAATTCTTCCAATTCAGTTAATTGTAATTTTCTATGGATACCGGCGTCAGATAAATCCATGTTGAGTTATTTTATTGCCCAAAAAGCCCTATGTTCTAGTTCTACCAGGAGAAAAGTTGTGTGATTTGTGAAAGCGGGATTTTAATGTCGTTGTAACACGTGAATTCGCATACGCTTTTAAATTTGTATCCTAGATAGGGGAGTATCTAGGGTCATCCAAGGAGGAAAAAATTGCAATTCAATTCTCTTACTAAAAATAAATCTCAACTTTTTTTTTGATATTTTAAATATATATATTTTTTTGTGTTTTGAAATAAACGGGCAAAGTGCAAATTGTGACGAAAAAGTGCTAACACCTAAAATGCTAAGCTAAAACTTAAGAGATTAAAATGTCCACTACCTAAGCTCACTCTGGGCAAGTGGAGGTATAGAGTAATTAAGGAGTGGAAGTAGAATAAGTGCTAGAACAAAAGTAACAATTGCAATAGGAAATTAAAAAGAAGGCAATTTGATTAAGTAGAATTTGTGTTCTCTTACAAAAATAAGTAGAGGAATGCTTCTACTAGAAATGTAAAATATAAAAGCAATAGAAGAAACACAAATCCTCTTGTAGAATCTGGTGAAGAAGGGAGTCTTCTTGCTCAAGCCTAGCTGCTCCTTGGCTTGAAATGAGGAACTCCTTCTTCTCCTTCCTTGAGAGCTCCTCCAAGGTGGATGCTACCACCTTCAATGCTCTCCTCTAAGGGTGGGGGTGCACCACCCTCAGTTTCTCCTCCAAGGTGGCGTGGACCACGTTCAAGATCTCCGCCAAAGATCTTCCTTGCTTGGCTCCTCCTTTGGCTAGCGTGGGCTCAAGAGAGAAGGGAAGAGGGGAAGGCACCAAAGGGACAGAATATCCCCTTAATCTTCTTATTCTTTTTCTCTCTTGGGTGTGGGCTCTAGGTAGAGTATGAGAGTGAATTTTCTAGCCAAGGATGATTTTAATAGTGGTGGGTAGTGGTCTTTTCATAGGGTAGGATAAGGGGTTAAGGTGACTCTTGAAATGGAGGGCTAAGATGGGAAGATGGAGGTGGTTAGATGATCCTAGGGTTAAGGATGGTTGGAGCCACCTAAGGGGTGTAAGGGGGGCAGTTATGGGTGGCCAAGGGGCACCTAAAAGTGGCACCAACCATGGAGAGGTGCCATGGGTTGGCGCCAACTTTGAGGCTTCTAGAAGGTGGGATTATGTGGATGGTGGAGATGGGTTTAAGGGGAGATGTGTGGTGGAGATGAAGGGGATTTTTGGAGGGAAAAGTGGCTCCAACAAGGGGGTAGTTAGGGTGGTTTTGGTGCCACTTTTTTGGTGTCTTTTGGAGGTGGTGGGTAGGCTAGGTTGGCGCCAAGTAGGGTTAGCTTATGTGGAGCTTAGGTGGAGCTAATTAGTGGAGTTGTTAAGTAGGGTTTTTGGGTGGTACAAGCCAAGGAAGCTTGAGCATAGCTAAGCAGAGCTAGCTTACCTAATGGTGGAGTAGAGGAGGAGGTGTTGGAGCTACGGTTTAGAGGGAGGAAATGGATCTAAAGAATCTGGAGCTAAAGTGGAGCTGGCAGTTGCTGAAGAGGTCAACATGGGGCTACTCTAGCTGGCTTAGCTTGCTAGTTCTTTGCTAGCTACTAAGCCAAGCTAAAGTGAGCTGGGTCTGGTGCTCCCGGGGAGGATTGAGCTAGTTGAGACAGCTAAGGTAGCTTAGCTCAACCAAGTCAAGCTAAGCTGAGTCCCCAGGAGCAGGACTTGAGCTTCTTGAGCTGGGATGAATTCTTCTTCAGCTGGATGGAGTTGAGTGGAGATGGATGTAGCTAGATCTAAGCTGGGCTGAACTCCAGTCAACTCAGCTGAGCTAGCTAGAGGTCCCTGTGGACTAGTAGGAGCTAAAATGAGCTAGACTCAACTAGGTTGAGCTGGATCTGAGCTGACTTGAGCTAGGGTGAGCTTGGATGAACTCTCTTGAGCTGCCATTCAGCTAAGATTAGCTGAATGGAGCTGGGATGAGCTAACCCTAGTTCAAGTGAGCTAGGTTCCAACTGTGGTGAGCTGAGTTCCAGCTAGTCTGAGCTCCTCCTTTACCATTTGCCTTCTTGAGTGATTGGGTTTTAGGGATCTGTATATCTATTCATCCCTATCACTCACAAAAACACATTAAAACAACAAAAGAAAATGCAATGCATGCTTAACCTAGTTAATGCCTAAATGCAACCCAAAATCCCATTTGCGGAGAAAAACTCTAAGGGCTAGGTTTGTTTCAAACCATAAGAATGATGATAAACTGTTGTTTATCAAGAGACATGATGCCACTCTAGCCCATCATGGTCATAGAAGTATTCGACGTCTGGGGCATCGATTTTATGGGCCCTTTTCCGAACTCTCATGGCTTTGAGTACATATTGCTAGCCATTGACTATATCTCGAAGTGGGTCGAGGCCATCCCGGTGAGATGGGCTGATCATAAGACCATCATTTCTTTCATACGGTAGTACATCTTTGCTAGGTTCGGAACACCCCGCGCTCTGATTAGCGACAGAAGAAGCCACTTCGTTCACGCCCACTTCAGGTCACTACTAAAGAAATATGGGGTACATCACCGTATCGCCAACCCGTATCACCCGCAGACCAATGGGCAGGTTGAAGTGTCTAACCATCAGATCAAGTTGATTCTCCAGAAGATGGTTAGACCAGACAGGAAGGATTGGTCCAGCAAATTAGTTGATGCACTCTGGGCATATCGGATCGCATACAAGGCCCCACTCAGAATGTCACCATATCGCATGGTATATGGCAAGGCTTGTCACCTTCCTATAGAGCTGGAACACCGTGCCGTTTGGGCGATGCAAAAATGCAACCTTGACCTCGATGTAGGAGGTCAAGAACGAAAACTCCAGCTTAGTGAATTGGAAGAGATCCAGCGGGGGGCCTGTGAGAACGCATTGATATACAAGGACAAGACCAAGGCCTTTCATGACCACCACATCCGGAGGAAAGCATTCACACCCAACCAGTAAATCTAGTTGTTTGATTCACAATTAAAACTATTCGCAGGGAAGCTCAAGTCCAAGTGGACTGGCCCGTATGTTGTGATCCAGCCATATCCGAATGGGGCAGTCCAGATCAGGGACCCAAAATCTGGGCATATATCTATGGTAAATGGCCAGTGCCTCAAGCCATTTTTGGCCAGGAACCTCCTCCACCTGACGAGATTGTTCATCTTATTGAGGACGTCTGATTGAATGCTCGCCCAGCTAGAGGCATTAAACTTAGCACGTATAGATAGCATCTATCCCACATTCCACCATCATCTATACATAACCATTTTTATATATAACATATTTTTCTTTTAGCATATTTTCTTTCTGTCTATTGCTTGCGGATAGGTTGGCCAATGCTGAATGTATAATTTTAGGAGCAATTACAGGTGATTTCTACCCATTTTCTCCCTGCTGTATTTATTTTCTTTTATATTCATGCATGAGGACATGCAAGAACTTAGGCATGGGCACGTAAATACAACAAAACTGAAAATTTTTTGCCAACATTTAGGAAAACCTCGGAGCTGCATGTAAAATGTACTTTAGGACACTAAATAAAAGAACAACTGACTGCACCACCAATGCTCGCATTGGAGCTAGAAATTGTCCGCAACAGCCATCTCCGACTCAACCACTCATCTCTTATTCTAAATTTAGGGTCAAGCTGATTGTAACCCGATACGGGAATTTCATGAAGTACAAATTACTTGAGGTTACTTGGTTATAGCATATATACATATTGCATTCATGAATAAGATTATTTTATTAAGAGAATACAATAGGGATTTTATCCTCTAGTTGATTCCTATAATCTGGAATCCAATACAACTTTTCACACACACGTTGAATTTGCAATGGACTCACAGTGAAGGCTAATAAACGTCTTTACTCTATCGAGAAGAAGCAGTGCTTCTTTTCCTAAACCCCTGGACTGTGTTTTTGGGAGTCAGGTAGATTTTCTTCTAAAAATCCACCAAATAGTGTGAGATGAGAGTGGAGTGTACTGGTTCTCTAAGATTAGTACGAGGAATCTGGAGTCCTAGATAATTAGGTGATGATACTCTGAGATTAGTCATAATTTTCGCTCTCGGTTCCTACGTATACATTTTGCGTGAAATTTTGAGAGCCACCAAATAAGGAAAATATGCGGAGAGCGGGTTTTCATAAAACTATGGCTAAGGTGGATGGTTACGATCATTCTTTACGGAATCCTCAGCTGAAGGAGGGTATTGATGTCAAGGTTAGAAATACACCATCCTATCCATCTCTCCCGTTGCCGTGAGTAGGCACTTCTACCAAATAAGCCACCCAATGTCTCTTGAGTACCATTAATCCCTAATAATGCCTCCTCAATAAAGTTCATGGATGTGTGCTAGTTGAGTTATGTTGAAAAAGAAAAAAAAAAAAGAAAGAGAAAAAAAAATGAAATGAAAAAACAAATATTAGAAAAAGAAGAAAAAGCAAAGAACAAAGAGTGAATATGTATTCCAGTTGCATTGAGGCAATACCACCAAAAAAATTTGGGATCCACCAAATATGACCTTAACCCACCTTTCTTGTATTTCTAACCACCCAAATACTAGCTGAGGAATTCCAACTTAGTGTTAGGGTTATGGAAACTCAATTAAAGTGTTAATGCCAAGTGAGATCACCAAATACAGATCATATATGTGAATCTGGTGAGGTTGTGAGCTCTAAGAAAAAGAAAGAAAAGAAAATGAGAAAGAGTAAGAGAGAATGAATACAAGGAAATCAAAAGAAAGCATAGTTTTGTTGTCTTTCTTTGAGTTGAGTTACTTAGTAATTCGAAAATCTAGATTCTGTAGTACTAGTCTCTATGTAGCACCAAGTGAGAGTGAGCCACCAAATATATAATCTTTTCCCTCAGAGATTCTCTACCTAAGCCTAAAGACAGGTGGAATTCATAGAATACTTTGAATACCCCGAGGGATGAAGTCTGCCTATCCTGCTAGAATTTTACTATGGGTTGAGCATAGGCTTTAGAGGTGTATCAGTTTTTCACTTGAATCCATTACAAAAGCTACATAGCTGCACTTTCACGATTGTCTGGATTTCTAGAGCATAGGATGAAAATAAAAAGGAGAAAAATCTCTAGGCATACACTTGATAAAATAATCAATCCCTTAGGAACCCTTCTATGAATAATTTAGTCTTGCATTTGCTAGGGACTAGAAAGATTTAGGCATGGGGGTATGATTGCGCAGTAATCATAGGTCTTAATTGACCTAGATTAGGCTAAGACTTAGCATAAGTTAGGGTAATTCATGCATGCATAAGTATTATCTAGATCTTTACTGCGTTCCTTTAGCTATTGTTAACACGACTTGATCATGTTTTAACAATTAGCTAAGTCATAGTATGGCGATCAAGTGTTGTCAATAAATAAAAATTTATTACTCGAAAACCTAAGTATCCAAGGTCGAACACAGGGACCAATTGGAATTTATTACTAATATCAAGAATGTAATTGAACACTTAAAGTTACTCAAAACTTAATTCAAAATATATATGCATGAGTTTAAAAGTTAATTATGGCAAAAATAAGGAATTTGGACATTTGATCATGGGATCAGATGTCTTAAAAATATGCTTTGTCCTCTATCTGCTTCTTGTTCTTCTTTGGTCGTGTACTTCTGATTTTCTTCCTTTCTTCTTTGTGCTTCTTCTTCCTTGTTTCTTCACTACAGTTCTCTTACCTTGCTTCTTTCTTCTTATTTTCCACTGTCTTTTGCCTTGCCTCTCTTCTGCAGTTTCTTTCTCCTTTTCTCTGTGGGTCTTCTTCTTCCTTCCTTGGTTCTGCTTCCCTTGCCTTCAGCTTCTCTTCTTCTTCTTCTTCTTGTCTTTCCCTTTCTTGATTTCTTCTTTCTTCTTCAGTTCCTCTTCTCTTTGGCTTCGCCTCTTCCCTTTGCCTTGCCTTTCTCTTTTTCCTCTACGAAGGCTTACTTCTTTTCCTTCGCTTGCAACGGCTAAGTCCCTGCTTCCTTCTTCAGTTCCTTCCCTGCACAAAACAAAGAGAGCAAAACCTACCCCTCTACCCACACCCGCGTCTCTCTCTCTTTGTATGTCACTCTTCAGCACGCTCTCCCAGTGCTGGGTAATCAGGTCGGATCATGCACCTGGGTCCAGGCGCACCGGCGTGGGTGTAGTTTGCGACGAGTGCTCAGGAGTGTATCAGGTCAGGTCACCAGATCCGTGTGATGAGCTCATGGACGAGGTGCTATGTATAGGTGAGGGACCTCACCCCATGTGTTATCAGAGGCAACTAGCTGATAGCATAAAATCAATTTAAACCACTCAACGACGTTACTGCTTACCAAGGTGGGACTATTGTTCCACTGCTCTTTCTCATGCGCCCGCAGGAGATCATTCTCCAATTGCAGCACTGCAGGTCCCGCAGCACCCTTTATCAGGCTAGGCTTGCGCACACTCGCAACCCGTGCGGTCTGGAAGCCTGGGAGTGGTCGATTGCGGCCAGGAGTTGAAGAACAGTCGAGCTCGAGTCGTCATTAACGGTGGTTGGAAGCTTGACTCTGCACGACACGAAAAGGGCCTTACGGCTTCATCAAACCACAGGAGCACCTTCGCTGTGTCACGGCGAAGGTGAGGTGGTAGGTGGCAGGCCGCGGAGTGGCCTAGGCATGCTTGCCTAGATCACTCTGTGGCCGGATGGATGGGTTTGGTCGGAGGGTAGTTGTGGTGGTGTAGAGGGTTTGTGGATGAGTGGGGGATGTTCAGTGGCATGTGGCGGAGGTTATGCGGTGGTTGGCGAGACGTGTGGGGCTACGGAGTGACGGGAGCGTCTCACCGGGGGGTGGCCGGAGATGAGGAAGATGGCAGTGGATAGCGGCGGTCGAGGGGCATTTGGTGAAATAGGATGCAGGAAATGAAAAAGGGGATAGAGACAAACAGTTCTAACCTAACTAAGTGGACGAAGGGGGGGAGAGGGCGGCTGGCAGTACCTGCTTTCATCGAAGAAGAAAGCATCCAGTGGAGGAAGATGGTGGCAATGACGAGGCTAGGGATGCTCGCGTGGGTGTTGCACGTTGTGGAGGAGGATGAGAAGGACAGCTCCGCCACTGGTTTTATGGCAGAGCGACGAGGAAGAGGAGGAGGTCTTGCTGGACCCCCTGGTTGGAGGGGAAGAAGAGGAAATCGAGGTGGAATTCAGGCCAAGTTGAGCTGAGGAGGTGCGGCCGGAGTTGCGGATTAATTTATAGGCACAGGCCAAGACTCCTGTGCTTGGAAGCCAAGCTTCAAAGCGTGGGAATCCTCACCGGAGATGGAAATAGTTAAGAGACCCAAGTCTCTCATGCATTCGCACGAGAGATTGGGTGCAAATCAGGGATCAGGATTGAGTTCAGATGGAAGGGAATTCCTCAGAGAATCTCCCTTCCAAATCTGGAAGGAGATCTCTGAGGAATTAGAGAGTATTCCCTCTCTATTCCTCGTCAGAGCAGGATTTCTCCCTAATAATGGTTGAGGGGCCTTCTTGTAAGAGTGGCGAGGAAGTTAGGGGGGTTTATGCAATGGCTTTCAAAAGATAGGGACCAAAATGTAATTGGGTGTACTAATTTGCAAAGTATGTCAAGATGACCTCCCTTTAGGTCCAAATTTTGGTACAAACCTAATTTGAACCTAAGGAATCCAATGGTGAAGTTGGATTTTAGGTTTGACCATGTTTGACTGAACATTTTGTGCAAAAACCCAAATTAGTCAATTGATGAGCTAGGACCCTAATCATGGTCAAAATAGGTTCCAAAGGCCAAATTGAATGTTCTAAACGCTAGGGGATATTTTTCCATGAATTTTAGCAGGTTTACTTGATTTTTATCCTGACCAGAACCTTGTTGAATTAAGAGGGTATGTTTTAGGGTTACCAGATGTCATTCAATTCCTGGATTGCACGTGAACCCATTTCTGATTGCAGCAACCCACTTTTTATCTTATTTAGACCTTTTGACCTATATTTTGTCTCTAAGAAATCCCGTTTATGTATTGCAATGGTGAAATTGCAGTTTTAACCTTTATTTCATGTTTTCTTCTTAGAACACTTATTCCACCAATTAAGCCCTCTTCTAAGTTATGCAGGAGTTTTATTCTCTTTATTATGTCAAAATGAGCTAGTTATGGGTCATGATGAGGCTCTCATCAGATATGCACAAAATATGTTATAATGTGCTGATTAAGTGCATTATGTCAAATACAGGTAATAAGCTAGATCTGGAGTTGGATTTGAAGCCAGATCTGAGCTAGATCAGGAATAATGGGTGTTGCAGTAGTGATGTAAACATGTTTACACTACTTAAGATGTCTATTTATGCATGTTCTTAAGCATAGAATTACATTGCATGCTATAAATATTCCATAGCATGCATCATCTTGCATTAAGATTAGTTGGAATAAAATGGAGGTTAATTGTCTCCTTTCATGTTCAGGGACAGGGCAAAATTTTTATCGGGGCCTTGGATCGAAGATCCAACGGTCATGGTTGCTCCTTCCAATGATCCTTCAGAGTCTTCAAGCACCGGTTGAGCTCCTCTCTCAGCCTTTGGATCTTGACGCAACAGCAGAGATACATGGCACCATCTCGGCCGCCCAACCAGCTGCCCTCAACCGCTGAAGCTTCTAGCGCCCACACATCTCTGTCGTTGGATCAAGATCCAATGATTGAGAGAGGAGCTCAACTGGTGCTTGAAGACTCTAAAGGATCGCTGGAAGGAGCAACCATGACCATTGGATCTCAACCAACGGTCCAGATCGCGCGTGCATGAGTTAGCCACTCGCCCATCCACGCACGTAGTGTAGTTGGTTGAGCGCTCGAACGCGAAGCACAAGCGCACGTTCGAGCCTCGCCGTGCAACAATTGGAGCGGAGGCGCATGCCCAATCAACCGCACGATTGCGATCTGGCAGCCCTGCGTGCTTAATCCAGATGACACACCCATGCATACCCGCACGAAATGCGGGATCACACGCGTATGTGCATGCTGAGGAGGTGCGATGAGGAGCGCTCTCAGCCGTTCGATCTCACGATCAAACGGCCGAGATTTGATCAACGTGGAATGTTGTTGCATGCGCAGGAGATGAGCGGGCAGTGCACGTCACCTACATGGGGCTTTAGCGACGATTTTATACGTCACTAAAGGCCCCTTATTTAATGTTTTGAGATTAAAAAGACCAAATTGCCCTCACTCCTTGCAACTATAAAAGGAGACCCCCTCCATACGAAATTGGCATCCCTTCTTTCTCTTCTCTCCCTCTCCAAAGCTCAAGAGAAGCTTGTCCCACACCCGAGATGCTTCTTAAGTGAAAGTCAAATTTTCGTCCCCCTTTCGGAAGTGGATCCCGCGACAACGATGATGTGCTCCGTTCTTCCCCCTTCGTCCTCCTTCATCTTGCTCCGTTCCCCTTCTTCCAGGCATCGTCCAGTCCAGCTCATCCTCCAAGCGACCGTCGAGGAGGATATTTCTCTCTTCATTCTTTTTAATGCTTTCTAGAGTAGATTTACTACTTTCTAGTATAATCATTTTCTACTTTCTAGTTGTAATGTGTAATGTAATGAACAATATCTTTGATAATGAATTCCATGTTCATTCTACATCTCTTTTTGATTTTTGTTTGTAATATTCTCTATCTTCTATTTATTGTAAATAGATAGATAATTTCTAATCAACTATTCTATTTCGTGACAAATAAAACAAACGCATATTTTTAATCAAACATCCGCCTCCCAGAGTTTGACCCGGGATTTCTATTCCGATATAATTTTATTTGTTGAACATGAGTTCTTCACTTTCAGACTACAACAAGTTTTTCAAAACCAAATACGTTAGCGTAGTAACTCACAGCTTCAACATTTTGGCACCGTTGCCGGGGAAGCAATGCTATTTGATTTTTTTCACGTTTTCCAACTTATGAATCATTTACCTCACTTCTTTCTTATTGTGATTGTAGGTACTCTTTTGAGGCAAGCAATAGTGGAAGATTGGAGCAAAGTGCTATTGAAGGTTCTGTAAGTTATCCCCCACCTCCCACCCATTAGTTTTCATTTCACAAGATAATAACACAAACATCAATCAACCTAGGTATTCTTATAAATTCTAAGGTTAGTTTTGTTTGTTTGTTTAACACCCACACCTACCTCAACCTTCACATTTAAAAAGAAAAAAATTAAAAAATTCTCACAGAGGTACACAACCTGATCTGATATTCAAACTCAGCTGGTAAACTGATCTTTGAAGCCAGTACACACATCCAAACACATAATTGAGTAGAAATCAGATTAGGTAATCATTTGCGTGCCTAATTAAGTGGTGCAATAGGCCAATTGTTTAAGTTTATTAGGCCACACCACTTTAATTAAAATCAACTCATCAAGTAGCTGCCGTTTAGGTTTTACCTGGCACTCCACATTCTTTTAAGTTTTAAAGGACAACATCTTCACCTGTGCTTTCAAAACTTGGTGTTCCAACAAAACTTATTTGAAAATACCTAAAGTTGAATCCTAAAAGCTACTAAGCAAGATTTGAACCCTAAAATTCATTGCATCAAAAGTAATCTTACTTGAAAACCACTGGTTATGCATGCACACACAAATCAATCAATCATTAAGGGCACAACCTAGATAAAGGGCCCATCACATTCCAAAGCACATTCAAACCTAGCCTTAAATAAAACAGAGTAGATGTTGGCCTTAAGGATTCGACTCGCTCTTCAGAGCCCAGAACAAGATTATTTTCGATTAGTCTGTTTCTACTGTTCAATCTGATGTCTAACTGGGGGAGCAGAATCAAACGATCACGACTGCAGGTACACTAGGAACCAGAGGCGCAAATCGAAGGAAGAACCTTCTCCCTAGTCCCTCGTTCTAACTGGTTGGATTGAACAGACAGAAATAGATCAAATCATTTCTTTATCTCAAGATGGGTTCTGGGAGTCTGTAGGTCTTTAGGCTAGCCCACTTAAGGACAGGTTTGATTGCTTGTAATGCAGGGCACCTTTCTTCCTCTCGTCTCTCATGAATCCTTCCACATATTATATGCATTCCAACTCTATCCCTCCTATTTTGAATTATCCTCAACATGTTGATCATCCCGACTTGTACTGTTATCAACCATCAGTTAGTTGGGATAACTCGAATTGGGGATATAGTTCCAAACCTCTGTGTTTAGGGTCTAACCCTGAACACTATGATTGTGATTTCTATCCTTCTCAAAGCCACATCAATTAGAGATCGTCAACCTGTCATGGACAACCTAATATGATCTACAATCAAGAAGGATACACTGATCCTTACCCACCCTCTGATTACACTACCTTTAGGTCATCACCACCTTTTGAACAATCCGAAATGACATATTATCAGGAAGGGTATAATGAATCTCAATTCTTTAACTCCTCTGCACTGATCCCAAACCTACCCAACCCTGAATCAACTCATTTTGTTCAGGGTAACCAGGTTCAAGATAAGGTCTTGGCCAACTTGAGGAATATCATACAATCTTTAGAAGTTTAGCCAATACCTTGCATTGAAAGATTGGAGCCCCTGATTGAGATGATTGATGATTTGAATAATTATTTGCTGGATTGGCTCCAAGATGTTAAGGATAAGAACTCGGTTGAGTTTCTACTTGGGAAGTTAGCAAAATTGAGAATGAGATTTGTAGTTGCTTTAGTTCAATCGTTGGATGATTCTCAGGATGAACTCCCTTCAGAAGAGCCAATGTCAAAACCCGCTCAGGCACTTGTTGGGGGGGCACGTGTTACAAGGCTGACCAGATTGAATTAGAGCAACCAATTAATGATGATCTGATTTCTTCACCTGAAATCCTTGAGCCGAGGTACGAGGAAACGTATGTCTCCATGGACTAGAAAGTGATGGATGATTTTGAGACATACATTAATACGGATTTTGATTTCTTTGATTCTAGTGGTGAAGATTCAAGTTGCGAAGTCTCATGCGAGTTTAAAGAACATGATTTTTGTGAGATGATTGGGCCTGAGGAATCTGATAGATCATTTGATAGCCCAATAACTGAGGAAACTGATCTTATTAGGGCTCACCTTATGGATCCAAACTTGCATTTTCTATAGGATTCAATCAAATGCCATGATTGTTAGTTACACCCCATTGAGCTTATCAATGATTCTATTTTTTAGATAACTAGACCCAAGTCAATTTTGATTCACCCACATCATTTAGACTTGGAGATTTCAGACAGGGTGATTAATATGCAAGAGGTCCCGAAACTTGACATTCTGAATGAGGAAAACTGAAGTTGGGAAGTTCTGATTTGGGAAGCAAACTTTGGAGGAAATAGAAGACTAAGTCTAAGGGTTCCAATTCATCTGAAACCATCAAACTAGAACCCTTACGACATCTGTTCTGAGGATGTCCAACCCAAGCACACATTCATTGATTATCATTTGGAGCTTGAATTCTCTGTAACCTGACCTTTTGGTCTTGGGTTGCATCCTCATAAATCACAAGCCTGACCCCGCTTGCGTACTGATTTTAGGTTTTGGGCAATTTTTATCCAGAACCATAGATATTTTCGATTATGGGGTATGGGTCTGCACCATAATCTGGTCCACATCTGTGGACATCTGCTGGTAGGTCAGAGGTTTCTTCTTTTTATTCTGATTTTGATATGCACCTGTGAATTCTTTATTTCTCTTCTTTGTATAGTGTGCCTAGCTGAACGTACTAAATTCAGCACATATACAGTTTTCCTTTATCTCGGAGTAGACCCGACATTCACGCAATTCAGGTGCTTTCTACTCTATTCCACTCTGTTTTATGTCTTTTTAATACAATGAGGACATTGCATTAGATAGGTATGGGAGGGTGGATATTCATCTCTGAATTTATTCGTCAGCTCCGCAGATTTGTTTTATTTTCTTTTATTTATATTAAAAATTTTTTGTGGAATTAGGAAAGAGAACTTGGGTTTAAGAAAATTTTCAATCTTAGGAAATACTACATTATGATCTGAACACAAAGACCCTTCAGGTCTTCAGACTTAATCAGCCTGTGTATCCACTAAAATGTGGATTTGTTTCTTGAGTCCTTGCCATCTTAATTCTATCGTAATCGGAGTAAATAAGTTTGGGTGATAAGTACATAACTTATCAACCTGCCCTCTAATTTGATGGAACTTTAAGTCTAAAGCATCTACACACTTTCCTTTCACTGACTTTTTAATTGGCGGTTCTAACAGAAATTGGGTAGCTAATGAACCTTCTAGGGTGATATGGCTGGTAGGTTATCATGGGTAATAGCCCATAGGTACATTGTCCAAAGCCCAGTCACTGGACCATTCTCTTTTTGCTACCTTTAGGTAAATCTTAGACCAAGGAAGACACCTACTGAAAAAAAAAAAGAGGGAAAAGGAAAGTCACAAAGAAAAGAAAAGAAAAAAATAAAAGGAGAAAAGAAAGAGAAAATAAATAAGCCACACTTCACTGCACAAGTTTGGCTGACAAGTTGTTGGTGGTAACAGCTCATCGACCGGTTGTCCAGAACCCATCTCAATAAATGCACTGAAAATTCCGAAAACACTTAGGAAGAAGCGGAGAAGTAGAATAAATTAAAGAGATATACACTGGATTCATCCTTGTGTTAACCTCGTAAAAACAAAAGTAGGAGAAAGCTACCGGTTGTAAAGATACACCTTTAGGCAGAATTCTCTTTTTAAGGTCACCTAGAGGCGTAGAAATCCGAAGTCCACTTTTACTGCTGATCAACAAGTCTATCACATTCACAATAAGATGCTTAGAACTTAGGATTCTCATCAATTCTTCGGTGAGTTGAATGGCCGTAGAAAGCCACTCTTAAACCCTAAAACTTGAAAATCCAAAAAAATTAGCAAAGAAAAAAAAGAAAAATAAAATTTTCTTTGAATAAGGAGAGGGCTTGAGGCGGTCTATATTTTGGCAAATACCTGGGCACTGTTGTGTCTTTGAAAGTTCAGATCCTAAGTAAATGTTTTCTTAATGACTAAAAATAACTCATGCTGAAATAATCCAACCTGATTCTTTTATAAATAGCATATAGTTTTTGATGGGAACTAGCAAAAGATAGGCATGGGGGTGTGATGTAAACATGTTTACACTACATAAGATGTCTATTTATGCATGTTCTTAAGCATAGAATTGCATTGCATAATATGAATATTACATAGCATGCATCATCTTGCACTTAGATCAGTTTGAATAAAATGGAGGTTAATTGTCTCCTTTTATGTTCAGGGACAAGGCAAAATTTTTATTGGGGCCTCGGATCGAAGATCCAACTGTCATGATTGCTCCTTCCAACGATCCTTCAGAGTCTTCAAGCATCGGTTGAGCTCCTCTCTCAGCTGTTGGATCTTGATCCAACGGCAGAGATACATGGTGCCATGTCGACTGCCCAACCAGCCGCCCTCAACCGCTGAAGCTTCTAGCGCCCACACATCACCATCATTGGATCAAGGTCCAATGGCTGAGAGAGGAGCTCAACTGGCGCTTGAAGACTTTGAAGGATCACTATAAGGAGCAACCATGACCGTTGGATCTCAATCCAACGGTCCAGATCATGCATGCATGAGTTAGCCGCTCGCCCATCCACGCACGTAGCGCAGTTGGTTGAGCATTCAAACGTGAAGCGCAGGCGCGTGTTCGAGCCTCTCCATGCAGTAATTGCAGCGGAGGTGCATGCTCGATCAACCGCATGATCGCGATCTAGTAGCCATGCGTGCTCAATCCAAATGACACACCCACGCATACCCGTGCGTAGTGCGGGATCGCACGTGTATGCACACGCTGAGGCGCGGCGAGGAGCGCTCTCAGTCGTTCTATCTCACGATTGAACGGTCGAGATTTGATGAACGTGGAAAGGCGTTGCATGCGTGGGAGATGAGGGGGCGGCACACGTCGCCCACGATGGAGCTTTAGCGACGGTTTTATCCATCACTAAAGACCACTTATTTAATGTTTTGAGATTAAAAAGGCCAAATTGTCCTCACTCCTTGCAACTATAAAAGGAGACCCCCTCCATACGAAATTGGCATCCCTTTTTTTCTCTTCTCTCCCTGTCCAAAACTCAAGAGAAGCTTGTCCCACACCCGGGATGCTTCTTAAGAGATAAAGTCAAATTTTCATCCCCATTTTTGAAGTGGATCCCGCGAAAATGACGACGTGCTGCCCCATTCCCATTCTTCCCGCTTCGTCCTGCTCCATTCCCCATCTTCCAAGCGTCGTCTCGCCTGGCTCGTCCTCCAAGCGACCATCGAGGAGGATATTTTTCTCTCCATTCTTTTTAATGCTTTCTAGAATAGATTTATTGCTTTCTAGTATAATCATTTTCTGCTTTCTAGTCGTAATGAGTAGTGTAATGAAAAATCTCTTTGATAATGAATTCCATGTTCATTCTACATCTCTTTCTGGTTTTTGTTTGTAATATTCTCTCTCTCTTCTATTTATTGTAAATAGATAGTTTCTAATCAACTATTCTACTTCGTGACAAATAGAACAAATGCGTATTTTTAATCAAACGTCCGCCTCCTTGAGTTTGACCTGAAATTTCTATTCCGATATAAATTTTATTTGATGAACACGAGTTCTTCACTTTCAAACTACAACGACAGGTTTTTCAAAAGTAGATACGTTAGCGTAGTAACTCACAGCTTCAACAAGCAGAGCTGGAGCAGAAGAGTTAGATTAGATGTACTAGATAATAATGTAATGGAGTTAGGGTATGCCACTCTATTAAGTAGGAATAAAGCAATAAAATATGAAGAGCTTAGGTCCATCCTAGCCCTAGGATAGCCTAGAGAGTTCCCCAAGATTTAGCCACCCTTAGATTAGGTCACAACACCCTAGGAAGTCCCAAAACCCTAGTAAGTCCCAAAACCCTAGTTCCAACCCTTATCTGGATGCCTAGATAAGTTATTGGATGTTAAAAACCCTTAGCCAATTCCTGCACACCTCAAACCCATTTCTGCAAAGTTATTGGACATCCAGACACTTTGTCAGACGTACAATTTCTGCAGAATACCCAAAACAGAACCTAGATTTCACCCTGACTCAGATTGGGCATCCAGAACTGAAGTCTGGACTTCTGATTTTTGAGTATAAGTCATCTAATCATGCTTTGGGAGTCTGGAACTGGTCTCTAGTCCCTGTTTTCAAATTCAAGCCTTGATCTTAGATCTCTAGTTCCCTAGACCTAATCCCAACCCCATAGGATCCTAAATTAAGATGTCATAAACCTTGTACATCACCTATAGACCACCCTAAGGACCTAATTATGTCCTCACCAAACCCAATTGACTTAGATCAAGGTCAATTACCATCACCTAAGCCAATTGCACTCATTAAGTCCAATTGAGCTTAGATCTAAACCCACGCAAGTCCAATTGGACTTAGTGAGAGTTCAATTGACCTAAACCCAACCTAATTCAGTTATTTCATTCTCAATTAGGTTCACATTCATTCAATTAAACTTAGGTTTATGTTTAATTGCAATTTCCCCTTAGCAATTAGGGTTTGCAAGCTTAATTAAAGGCATACACCTATACAAACCCCTTAAGACCTAACCTAGACCTCTTAGACACCTAGGGCACGACCACACACACACACACACCCATTCATGCACACACTCCTCTAGAGTTCTGTAGAACTCTCTTAGAGTGGCACCAACTCTTGGTTGCCAAATTTAGCAACCAAGAAGTATTCAATTCTTAGATCCACAGATGGTGGATCTAAGAAGCCACCTCTCTCTCTCTTGGCCGGCCACTCTTGCACTATCTCTAGAGAGTTCCGCACTTCTCTAGAGACACTCCCTTAGGTCTATGAAATGACCTAAGGGGTGGCCATTTGTGCCCATCCACTCTTGGCCATACATGCTTGGCTACATTCACATCCACCTCCACATAAGCTAGCCACTACCATCTCCACTCCACCTCCACAAGTTGAGCACCACCATGAAGGACATCATCTCCATGCCAGGATCACTCCTTCAAACTCTTTCCAAGGGCTGGCCTAAGCTCCATTGGCCGCCCCTCATTCTCCTTTCAACCACTACAAGGCCATTGGAGCCCACCTCTGAATGCCCTCACTTTCTGATAGATTAGTATCTAGCTCTTTACATTTACTACTTTTTACTGCTTTGTAGTGTAGTCCTTATTCTCACCCAATGCTGCATGCAAAATCCCCCCGTAGATTCTTGTACGTGATCGTTTCCTGGTTGCTAGATTTACATTTTCAAGCATTCCTATACAAGCTTTCCTCTAAATTTCATGTTGCAAACACTTCTCTAAATGAATGAATAAAAGATACATTTTTATATATATCTCTGTGTTTGAGATCACCATGAGCTTATTGGTTGCCATCTTTTCTACGTGATTCAAGTTGCCTCTTTTTCACTTATATATTTCGCAACAAGCATGTCAGTTCCGGAAAATATAGAAAATCTAACTATAGATGCGTTTTCTATAAATAGCCACCACCTCACTGGAATTGTGTGCACCGAAACTCAATTTCACCTTTGTGATCTATTTTACACATGCGTACGTAATCATGGTTCATAATAGAAGTGGCGAAATCTTAATCTGAAGATTGGAAATCGGTGTGCGATTTTAAACAAAGTAGAGCGATAAAAGATCGAATTCAAAATTAAAACAAATGCCTCCCAGAGAAGAACGGTCGGGACAGCAAGTCTCGTTATCTCTAGAAAATATTTTTGTTTGATCATATCGCGCACTATACTACGATGCTTTCCCTATCAAAATACACTTTACGATTCACAACAATAGGGTAATGTGACACCCATACGAGTTTCGAATGGAAAATCCGACTGTACAGATGGATCTGAAGAGACGATCGCTATCTGATAAAAGTCATTTTTGCGCATTTTAAAGTCGTCAGAAATCATAGTGTAGTCGCGCTAAAATGCTCGTCAAAAATGATTTGTAAAGATAATGAGACTTGAGTTCAGTCGTTCATCTCTGGGGGGCGTTTATGCAAATCTGAAATCGATCTTTTTCGCTCTACTTGTTTAAAATCACTTGTCGGTTTCTAATCGTTGGATCAATGTTTAGCCACTTCCATTATGAACACTAATTACGTGCGCATGTGTTAGATAGATGACAAATCTGAAAGTGTGAGTTTTAGTATGCATGATTCTACTTATGTGGTGGTTGTTTATGGAAAATGTGCTAATAGTTTGACCCTCAATATTTTTAGGTACCGACATGCTAGCTGCAATAGATAGTAATTAAAATCATGCAACTTTAATCACATAAAAGTTATATTGCAATAAGCTTATGGTGATTCTCAACACAGATATATATATATATATATATATGTATATATATATATATATATGTATATATATATATATATGTATATATATATGTATATATATATATATATATATATATGTATATATATATGTATATATATATATATATGTATATATATATGTATATATATATATATATGTATATATATATGTATATATATATGTATATATATATATATATGTATATATATATGTATATATATATATATATATATATGTATGTATATATATATATATATATATATATGTATATATATATGTATATATATATATATATATATGTATGTATCTATATATATATATATAAAATCTTTCATTCATTCATCATGGTGTTTGTAACATGAAACTAGTGGAAAGCTTATAAAGAAAAGTCGGAAAACATAAATCTAGCTAACAGAAAACGATCGCATACATGAATCTATGGGGGGATTTTGCATGCATCATTGTAGGAGAATAAAGAGCTACAGTACTAAGCAGTAATAAAAGTAGGTAAACTATGAAGAATTAAGCTACTAATCTAGTAGAAATAAGGGCATTCGGAGGTGGGCTCCGATGGCCTTTGAGTGGTTGAGAGGAGGAGGGGCGGCAAATGGTGCTTAGGCTACCCTTGGAGAGAGGTTGGAGAGGTGATCCTGCATCTTGGCATGGAGATGGTGGTAGCCATGGTGACGATCTCGTGTAGGTGGAGTGTAAGTGAATGTAGCTAACCTAAATGGAAGTGAATGAAGCCAAGAAATGGATCGATGCAGATGGCCAACCCATAGGTCTATAAATATATCGAAGGGAGACTCTCTAGAGAACTGTGGAACTCTCTAGAGAGAGCTCCAAGAGTGGCTGGCGAAGGAGAGAGAGAGGTGGCTTTTAGATACACTCTTTGTGGGTCTCCAATTTGAATGGCTCTTGGTTGCTAATTTTGGCAACCAAGAGTGGCACCACCTTTGGAAGAACCTATAATACTCTAGGTGGTTTGGGAGTGTGTGAATGGGTGTGTTTGTGTGTGTGCGTGTGGTTGTGCCCTAGGTGTCTAAGTGATATAGGTTAGGTCCTAAGGGGTTTAGGTTGGTGTAGGTCTTAAATTAGGGTTGTAAACCCTAATTCAGTAAGGTAAAGTGCAATTAAATTAATACAAGTTTAATTGGGTGTGTGAAAACTTAATTGGGAGTAAAATAAAAAAATTAAGTCAGGTCTAGGTCAATTGGACTCTCACTGAGTCCAATTGGAAAGTGTGTGCTGAGATCAGGGCTCAATTGGACTCAATGAGTCCAATTGAATAGGCTGATGTAATTGACTAAGATCCAAGTCAACTAGGTTTAGTGAGGACCTAATTAGGTACTTAGGAAGGTGTAGAGGTGATGTACTAGGGTTTGAGCTCCTTAATTTAGTTTCCTATGGGGTTGGAATTGGGTTTAGGGAGCTAGAGATCCAAGATCAAGGCTTGAATATCAAAACAAGAACTAGAGAGCAGTTCCAGACATCCAATAAAAGTATCAGATGACTTATACTCAAAAATCAGAAGTCCAGACTTCAAGTCTGGACGTCTAATCAGAGTAAGAAAGGATTGTAGGTTCTATCTTATGTATTCTACAGAAATTGGACATCTGACCAAGTGTTTGGACGTCCAATAAAACTGTAGAGGTGGGTTTAAGGTGTGCGAGGGTTGGTTAAGGGTTCTGGACATCCTATAACTTATCTGAACATCTAGAGAGAGGTTGGAATTAGAGTTTTAAGGTTTCTTAGGGTGCGGTGACCTAATCTAAGGGTGGATAAGGCTTGGGGAAGCTTTTAGACTATCCTATGGCTAGGATGGTCCTAAGTTCTTCATATTTTACTGCTTTATTCCTACGTAATAGAATAGAAAACCTTAATTCCCTTACATTATTATCTATTACATCTAATCTAGGTCTTCCGCTCCAGCTCTATTGCAACACCAGTTATTCCAGCTTCAGATCCAGCTTCTGACCTAGCTTCTTGTCAGCTTATTACCTGTAATTGTCATAATGCACCTAATCAGTACATTATAGCATTATTTTATGCATAGCTACAAGAAAGTAGTAAAGATGCAAATAATGCTTGTGCATGCATGAATTTCCCTAACTTATGCTAAGTCCTAGCCTAATTTATGTCAATTAAGACCTATGATTGCTACGCAATCATACCCCGATGCCTAAATCTTGCTAGTCCTTAGCAAATGCGAGACTAAATTATTCATAGAAGGGTCCCTATGGGATTGATTATTTTATCAAGTGTATGCGTAGAGATTTTTCTCCTTTTTGTTTTCATGTTATGCTCTCGAAATCTAGACAATCGTGAAAGTGTAGCTATGTGGCTTTTACAACGGATTCAAGTGAAAAGTTAATTCACCTCTAAAGCCTGTACTTGAACCCTAGTAAAATTCTAGCGGGATAGGCGGACTTCTTCCCTTGGGGTATTCAACATATTCTATGAATTCTACCCTAGCTTTAAGCTTGGGTAGAGGATGTCTGAGGAATATGGGTGTGTATTTGGTGGCTCACTCTTACTTGGTGCTACATAGAGATTAGTATTTTAGAATCTAGATTCCCGGACTATCAAGTAACTCAACTCGGAAAAAGATGAGAAAAAACTATGCCCTCTTCTAGTTCCTTTGTACTCATTCTCTCTTTCGTTTTTTCTTTTTCTTAGAGCTCACAATCTCACCAGATTCACACATATGACCTATATTTGGTGGTCTCACTTGGCATTAACACTTTAATTGAGTTCCCATTATTAGCCCATGTTTGTGGGCTATTTAAGTATTTAAGTGCCTAGACATTAAGTTAATTCTAACATTTATTTAGAATGCATTAGGATGTAAATAGATTAATTCATATTTCTGATTTAATTACATAATTCATACATTGCATTCATAACTAAATGCATTTAGAATTAACTTAGAATTGCAATCACTTAATTAGTTAACCAATTACATGCATTGCATGCATTGTTTTAATTTAATATAGAAGTTAAGGGCTTATGCATAAATAACCATAATATTTTATTCTTTTATTTTTTTCTCCTTTGCATAGGTAACACCTCTGACTTCAGCTTCACCTCCTCCTCCTGCGCATCACATTTGCGCTACACCATTTTGAATTTAAAACGAAGGCTGTGGCTATAAAAGGAGGAGGGAGAGTTGCCATGCGGGAGAGGCCACCATCCTCGACCCACCACTGTGCAGAGAGTTGATCTCTTGTCCGTTTCACCACCACCGGCCTCAACTGTGGCGACGAGCCTCCATCACTGTGGGTGTGTGGCGTGACAGGCCACACCGCCATCTGGAGCTAGTCTGCATTACTATAAGCACCCCAGCGTGCACCACCCTCACCGTCATCACTAACATCCACCACTGCAACCACCGCAATTTCATCTCCCTGTGCCAGTTAAGATGTCTGGGAATGATCCCAAACGTCTGAACTCGCATATCTTCTTCCGTCTTCTTTTTATTTCTTATGTTTTGTTTACTCTCCAAAATCTCTCATCCCCGCGCCATTGCAATCTTCACCACACACCACAGTTCCCAACGCCCACGCTCGCACCTACTCCCTGCAGCGCCCACCTCCGTGTGCCTCCCCGTGTGCATCTATGTGCCTTCAGCAGCAGCAGCTGCTGCTCAGCACCTCCGCATGCCCACTTTCGCACCCTCCTTGCAACTTGCAGAGCTGCACCTGCAGAACGTGCGCCCACAACAAGCACTCCAACCTGCAGAATGCGCTCCCGCTCCTTCAGCACCCTCGCCAACCTCCTCCAGCGCACCTCTAGTGTGCAGTAGCACTTGCACCTCCCTGCAGCGCTTCACCACACGTCTGCAGAATGCGCCCCCACCTCCGTGCACACCCTACGACGCTCTAGCTCACGTCCGCGTGCCTCAGTAGCTGCATGCCTCAACAGCTGCACACCTGCCTCACGTGCAACAGCACAAGCTTCTTCACTGCCACCACCTTTCTCATCCGGCAGGCTAGCTCCAGCCACCTCTCGACGTACTGCTGCCACCACCGTGACAGCCTCACTTCAACCAACCTCCTGTGGAAATCTCTCAATTGAACCTCTTTCTCAATCGCAGGAGGAGAGAGGTAAAATCCTCTGCTTTTGTTCTAATTAGTAATTACATTTCATGCCATTGCCAGGAAAAGGAATTTTGATTTACGATTATTTTATTATGGTGAAATTGCATCTTCATACTCAAGCTTTCTTATAATTGCGTGGCTTTTGTGATTAACATTGTTTGACATTGGTTTTGGGATTAAAATGTGCACAAATTTTCTCTAATACATGTCAATTGAAAATTACATAAAATCATCACATATTTATTGAATTCTTCAGTAAGGAAGAATTGCACATCTATCCTTACATTTTCAAGTTATTGTGCATCTCCGTTCCATCGCATTTCATGTCAGATTTGACTATGGATTTCTCACTAGATTGAAGGATTACGAAATAATCGAGATTTTATTGCGTCATTGTCTCCCTGTGGACACGACCCGCTACAAATTGAGTGGTTATATTAATTGTTGATTAGTCTATTTTTCCACCACATAGAACTACAAACGATGCGTCATTTTATGTGACAAACGACTTTAAAAGTGAAGAATAGACTTGTCAAATGGCACCATTTCCACGGAGGCAACAGACGCAATAATTTCACCTGATTTTATTTCTCATTGCACAGTGATCTGACCATTTATTTATTTTTTTTCTGTGCGAGGAATTTGTGCAAGGAATTTGAGAGAGGTGACAGGCACATTGGGGAGAAGACTTCGACCTTGAGTGAAGCTTACACACGGGGAAGACAAAGGAGACCTGGATTTTGCCTCTATAGGAGATTTCCCATTTCAAAAGTTTTATTTCTATTTTCTCACCCTTGTAGTAATTGGGCTTGATTTTTGGGAGCTTGTTCCCTTTTCTTTAGATTTAGGTTTTTAATTTATTTTGTGGACTGTTTACCCTTTATTTGCTTGTGCATAAGTAGTTAAAAAAAAAAATGAGCTGCCTGCAAGAAGCTACCTGCCCTTAGGATGAACAATTTAGGTCTGCATGAGCAGCCTCTAGATTTATTTCTCTACATTGCGTGCATTCTCGCATCGTTGATTGCTGGAAGCAAGGTACGCATTCTCTTACTTAGCATCCTATTCTTGATCACGCATTGCATTTGGACTTAATTTGAAGACCACTTAATTTGTCTTGAATCGATCTAACAAGTGGTCACATATATTCTTGAAAAAGGACTAATTAAAGGAGGGACATCTAAGAATCAAGGACTTGATTGTCAAATGTGGTGTGTGATTCAAAATTCAAAAATCTTTTTGCGGTGTATGCACACTAAATTATCTTGCACCACGGCATGCATTTAGACACTCCTAAGTCTTGGAACGACTAGGACGAGAGCCCTCCTACCATTGGATTCTGAAGTGTTCAGAACTTGAGATCAAAGGTTTTGTAAATCCGAAGAGGGGAATACCTTGTCACGGATCTTTGGGGGTAGTTGAGAAGCACCGCGAAAGCGTAGCTTCAAAGGAAGGCTTAGGCCTACTTGCATCTCTCGATCTTCCGTCTTTGGATTTACTTTACCATTTGAGATTTAGGGAAGAATACCTAAGCTCCAACTAGGACTTTTTAGGCATTTCGAAGGTTGATAATAGGCGTGTAATTGATTGGGCAACTTGCTTTGTCGCCTACAATTTGAACTAAAGTGAAAAGCCTAAATTTTTAAAGACCGAACAAGTCCTTTTGAATTGTGTTTGTAATGCATGCTTGGTAGGCGTTCTCTTAGGAGACAACTTGTGTTTGATCCTGAACCTGAAAGAATCTTAAGAAGAAACCTTCCAAGGGTAGAAATGGCCGGTCAAAGGAGCCTTAAGGAATATTTCATTCCAACCAATCAAGCTGGCCCTGCACTACGTAGACCTAGAGGGGACAATCCTTATGATATCAAAAGTAGTACCATATCCTTGCCGCCCTCCTTCTATGGTACTGCTAGGGAAGACCCTTACAGGCATATAGAGGAATTCATCGAGGTTTGTTCCACGGTGAAGCTACAGGACGTTATTGATGACGCTCAAATGCGGACCCTCTTTCCCTTCTCCCTTAAAGACAAAGCCAAGTATTGGTATCACACCCTTGATAATATTAACACTTGGGATGCCTTGAAGAAGGAGTTTTTGAAGAAGTACTTCCCCATCAGTAAAACCAATCACTTTAGGAGGGAAATTATGAGTTTTGTTCAAAAGGACGGTGAAGTTTTCCATGATGCGTGGGAGCTATTTAACGACTTGCTGAGACTTTGCCCACATCACCAGGTGCCTAAATGGAAACTGGTTGAAAGGTTGTACACCGAACTTAATTATTCGCATAGGCAAATTGTGGATGGTGCCTGTGCAGGAACCTTTCTATCTAAGACTGTGGATGAAGCTTGGAACCTTTTTGATACTTTGAGTGAGAACTCTACTCACTTGAATTCTACCTACATGGATAGAAAGCCCACTCATATGCAAAGAAAGTTGGATGCGAATGAGGCAAGGGACACCCAGAATTTAACCTATCAGATTCAATTATCGAATCAAAACATGGAAAGGCTTATGTCGAACTCGAGTTCATTTGTATCTAACACCTCCACATCCCAAGCTTCTGAATGCTTAATTTGCTAAGGCAATACACACGCCACTGTGGATTGCCACTTGGCCTCCCAATTCCCTGAGCTTGTACAAGCAGATCTGAATGCTGCTCAAGGGTTCCATCCTAGACGTTGTAATGACCCTTTCTCCAACACTTATAATGAGCGATGGAGGAACCACCCAAAATTTTCATGGAGATAAGGAAATATCTCAAATTTAGGGAATTATAAACCACAATCCTTTCAAAACAATCAAATGAACCAACCACAGACCTTTGCCCAACCTAAGACCTCTGAGAAGGATGAATTGAAGGCGATGTTGAAAACTATGCAAGAAAGTCAAAGTTCCATCATCCAATCTCATGACAGGGCTATACATGAGATGAAATCGCAAATAGGACACCTTGTTGAGGCCATTAGACAGAGGGAAACTGGGAAGCTCCCTAGCATTGCTGAGGAGAATCCTAAAGGAAAAGGGATTGTCTTTAGGGAGCATGCTCAGGTGGTGACTATTCTGAGGAGTGGGAAAGAAATTTCCAAACCTGATCCTCCTATATCTCACCCCCTAGAAAACCATCCACCTCGACTTTCACCCCCACCAGAGAAGACTTGCCCAAATCTTCTCTGCTTGAAATCACCTCACCGGAAGAAGTTGTCCCCGTTCCACCCCTTACTCGACATGATAACCCTTCCACCCAGTGATCAGGAGTGCCCTTTCTAGAGTGTTGGGCAGACTTCTGCTGGCTCATCTGGATTCAAAGATAAGATGGATGAGATCATGGAAACTTTCAAGAAAGTGCAGATTAACCTGCCTTTGCTTGAAGCTATTAGGCAGATTCTATCTTATGCCCTCTTCTTAAAGGACCTGTGCATGAAAAAGTGGCAATCTAGAAAATAAGTCCAATCAAAAGTTGTCCTTCCTGATTCTATTAGCTCAATTGTTCAACATGGCACACCCCCAAAACTTAATGACCCAGGTGCCCCATACATCCTAATAGTTATTGGTGACTTACAAATTGATGAGGCTCTACTTGATCTGGGTGCGACGGTGAGCATCCTTCCGAGTTACGTGTATGAACAACTTGGCAAAGGTAATCTGAAGCCTAACCCTGTAATCCTTCAAGTTGCTGATCGATCACTTAAGAAACCATGGGGAATTTTGGAAGATGTCCTCATAAGAGTGGAGGATTTTTTCTTTTCCGTTGACTTCTTAGTTTTGGACACTAACCTTACCAACAAGCCAACCAAACCCTCCATCATTTTGGGCCACCCCTTCCTTGCAACTTCACATGCTTCAATTAATTGCAATGCTGGGGCATTGAAAATGGGCTTTGGGAATAGGAAAATTCGGCTTAATCTATTTGATGCTTACAAACAAGCCAGACTTGAGGATTGTTCTCAAGTTGAGGTGATAGATGACCTGATTGAAGAGGCAACCCCTGCAATGTTATGTGATGACCCCCTTCTACATGTCATGCTAAATGAGCATTCCCATCTCTTGAAGGAATGTGAAGGGGATATACTAGAACTTGAGGAAATGCTGGGTGTTTCTGCTGAGTCTCCTCCCCCATCATTTCTGACTAAGGTAGATCTACTACCTGAGATGGGGACATCTATTATGAAACCCTCAACCATACATGCCCCTGACCTTGAGTTGAAACCCCTTGCTAACACTCTCAAGTAAGTTTTCCTAGGTGCCAATGATACGCTCCCCGTTATCATTTTGGTTGTGCTATCTGAGGCACAGGAGGGAGCCCTGATTGAATGTTTGTCTAGGCATAAGGAAGCTATTGCTTGGAGCATTACTAACATTAAGGGTATAGACTTTACACTCTGCACGCACCACATTTTTACTGATGATTCCATCAAGCCATTTAGGGACATGGAGAGACGTTTGAACCCTAATATGAGGGAGGTGGTAAAAAAGGAAATCCTGAAGTGGTTGGATGCTGGGATCATATATCCCATTGCAGATAGTAAATGGGTAAGTCCTATTCATGTGGTTCCAAAGAAGGCAGGCTTTACTGTGGAATTCAACGACCAAGGTGAACAAGTTGTCACTAGACCCTTAATTGGATGGAGGGTTTGTATTGATTACTGCAAGATGAACAATGCTACCTAGAAGGATCACTTTCCTCTGCCATTTATTGATCAAATTCTCGAGAAATTGATCAATAAATAAGTACTATTGCTTTCTCAATGGATATTCTGGGTACAACCAGGTGGTAGTCTTTCCTGATGACAAGGAGAAGACGACATTCACGAGTCCTTATGGTACTTTTGCATTCAGGCGTATGCCGTTTGGATTATGTAATGCCCCTGCAACCATCCAGCGGTGTATGATGTCTATTTTTTCAGACATGATTGACGAGTCTGTTGAAGTGTTTATGGATGACTTCTCCATTAATGGCTCGTCTTTCGACTAGTGCCTCCTACACCTAGAGATTGTGTTGAAGCGATGTAAGGAGACTGGTTTAGTCCTCAGCTGGGAGAAAAGTCACTTCATGGTACAGAAAGGAATTGTACTTGGGCATGTTGTATCTGAGCAAGGTTTGGAAGTAGATAAAGCCAAGATTGATTCTATTTCCAAAATCCCATTGCCCATGAACGTCAAACAGATTAGATCCTTTCTGGGCCATGCTGGCTTTTATAGGTGCTTTATTAAAAATTTTAGTAAAATTTCTAGGCCACTTTGTGACTTGTTGGTGAAGGAATCTTCCTTCAATTTTGATTCAAAGTGTGCCAAGGCCTTTCAAACTCTGAAGGAGGCCTTGATCTCTACGCCTATTCTCCAAGCTCCTGATTGGACACTCCCATTTGAGCTGATATGTGATGCTTCAGATTATGCAGTGGGAGTAGTCCTTGGACAAAGGGTTGAGGGAAGACCTCATGTGCTGCATTATGCAAGCAAGACTTTCACCGAACCTCAGCAAAACTACACTGTCACTGAAAAAGAATTACTTGCTGTAGTTTTTGCTCTGGAGAAGTTTAGGTCTTATCTGCTTAGGTCTAAGGTGGTTATTTTTGCTGATCATGCAGCAGTGAAACATCTCATTGCTAAGAAAGATTCTAAGCCATGTCTAATTAGGTGGATCCTACTCCTTCAAGTATTTGACTTGGAGATACGTGAAAAGAAAGGAGTAGAAAATGTTGTGGTTGACCACCTGTCTCAGCTTCCTCTTAGTGACTCTCTTTCTGGAGACATTCACAAGACATTTCCCGATGAAACTCTGATGGTGGTAACACCAACTTTACCTTGGTATGCAGATACCGTAAATTACTTGGTCACTGGAGAAACTCCTGGCTCTTGGGATGAGCAGAAAAGAAAGAGATTCATTTCCCAAGCAAGATATTTTCATTGGGAAGAGCCAGAATTATTTAGAATTGGACAAGACCAAGTATTGAGACGTTGTGTACCTGAAGAGGAACAACAAAGTGTGCTGAGTTTTGCCATGAACTTCATTATGGAGGACACTTTGGTGATAAGAAAACTACTTTTAAGGTTCTCCAGTCTGGTTTTTGGTGGCCTTCCTTATTTAAGGATTCTCATAATTTTGTTAAGGCCCGTATTAGATGTCAACGGACTGGAACGATTGGGAAGAGGAATGAAATGCCTCAACATCCTATTCAATCTGTTGAAATTTTTGATGTGTGGGGAATTTACTTTATAGTTCCCTTCCCATCATCCCATGGTTATGAATATATCTTGGTGGCAGTTGATTATGTCTCTAAATGGATAGAGGCCATTCCTACACGCACAAAAGACCACTCTGTGGTTTTGAAATTTGTGAAGGACAATATCATATCTCGTTTCGGCTACCCCAAGACTATTATAAGTGATGGGGAACCTCATTTCCGAAACAACCACTTCAATCGGCAAATCAAGAGTTTGGGAGTGACTCACAAGGTCACTACCCCTTACCTTCCTCAGACGAGTGGTCAGGTTGAAGTGTTGAATAGGGAGATAAAAAATATTTTGGAAAAAACCGTTAGACCTGATAAGAAAGACTGGTCCCAAAAGCTTGATGATGCTTTGTAGGCATATCGAATGGCCTATAAGACCCCTTTGGGTACTTCTCCCTTTTGGATTGTGTATGGGAAAGCATGCCATTTACCTGTTGAGTTGGAACATAAGGCACTTTGGGCTATTCTAAGTGTTAACATGGATTTAGATAAGGCGGGTAAGGCACGACTTCTGGAATTAAGTGAGCTTGAGGAGCTGAGGAATAATGCTTATGACACCTCTCAAGCTTATAAAGAAAGAACTAAGGTCTTGCATGACAAGTATATACTTTGAAAGACCTTTGAGCCCAACCAACAAGTCTGGCTTTTCAATTCCAGACTTAAGCTTTTTCCTGGGAAGTTGAAATCTCGTTGGGATGGGCCTTACATAATGACTAAAGTGTTTCCGCATGGAGCTGTGGAGATTAAAAGCCCTTCCTTTCCACCAGCTCCCTTTATCGTCAACAGTCAACGGTTAAGACCTTACATTATTTTGGAAGGCCATCTAGTTGACGAGGTCACTCTTGAGGAGCCTTAGCTCCTACCATTCTCCACCTCAGGTAATATCTTCCTTTAACTATTTTTGTTTTCAATGAGGACATTGTTTGAACCAGGCATGGGGGAGAGGACCTGAGGCATTTTGTTTATAGCATGTCTACATTTTGCATTCATAACTAAAAATAAATAAAAAATAAAAAATAAAAAGTTTTAAGCTTAACTGGCTAGGTCCTACATTCTTAAGCAAATCAGAACTCTAGGTTAGACTAAGTTGATTCTAGGGTCGAACTTTAGAAGCTAAATGAGTTACTAGCTTTAGACCTTTAGGGTCCTTTGTGGACTTAAAAACTTAAGTAGGAGTTAAGTTGCGAACCATTCCTCAAGAGGTTGAGGAAGGAAAGCTAGGGTTTGAGTTAAAAGGTGGGGTAGTATCTGGAGTCTTGTTCTACCTTTTGGTTTACGGGTCTTTGTAACCCAAGCATTCAAATTTCACACACTTGGTCTAGTATAAGTAAGTAATCAACTTAATTCCTTTCTTAAAAGAGATTTGGTTCTCTTAGTTTTGACTTAGGAGAGGCTTGAAAACACAATTTGATTGGAAGAGTTCCCACCGCAGGAGAGGTGGAGTATATACTCACCTTGAGGATGCGATGATAACATATTACCTCCTCGGTGCTTGTCTCATAGGATATCCATCCTACTGGGGGCATGTAAGCGCATTGTGCGATTCAGGTAACAAGGGCGACCCTATCTCGAAGTGCCGATAGCCAAAGGCTTGAATTCGCTTAAGAAATCCATGGGCGATACTATCTCAAAGTGTCGATTGCCAGGAGTTCTTGGGGTCGTTATGGGCGGTGCTATCTCGAAGCATCGAAAGCTAGGCACCCTTCGAGGTACGGGGATGGGGACAATGAATCCGACACAGACCGTGTTGATAGCTGATCCGAGGTTAGACTTAGAGGAATAAAAAAAAAAAATCCTTTTTCCTTTAACTCAAATAACTCAAACCAATGCACATGAATGGATGCTTTAATCTCAGGGATCAATAAACCTTAGGGTAGAGTCAGAAATCAGGGAAACTTGTGCCTACAACTCATCTTTAGCCAACCTAGTCTGTAACTTAACAGCTACTTGGGAAGCTTAGGTCTAAAGTCTGAACTTAATATGATTCTAAAGGAAAATCGATTGGGTTGGCTAGTCTACTTGGAGTGCTAGGTTTTGCTTGGATTTACTAGGGACTAGCAAAAACTAGGCAAGGGGGTATTTGATTAGCCCATGTTAGTGAGTTATTTAAGTATTTAAGTGCCTAGATATTAAGTTAATTCTAACATTTATTTAGCATGCACTATGATGTAAATAGATTAATTCATATTTCTGATTTAATTAAATAATTCATGCAATGCAATCATAACTAAATGCATTTAGAATTAACTTAGAATTGCATTCATTTAATTAGCTAACCAATTAGGTGCATTCCATGCATTGTTTTAATTTAACATAGAAGTTAAGGGCTTTGCATAAATAACCATAATATTTTATTCTTTTATTTTTTTTCTCCTTTGCACATGTAACTCCTCCGACTTCGGCTCCGCCTCCTCCTCCTGCGCATCACATTTACGCTACACCATTTTGAATTTGAAACGAAGGCTGTGGCTGCAAAAGGAGGAGGGAGAGCTGCCATGCGAGAGAGGCCACCATCCCGGACCCACCACTGCGCAAAGAGTTCATCTCTCGTCCGTTCCACCACCACCGGCCTCAACCGTGGCGACGAGCCTACATCACCGTGGGTGTGTGGTGTGATAGGCCACACCACCATCTGGAGCTCGTCTGCATTACTGTGAGCACCTCAGCGTGCATCACCCTCACCGTCACCACCAACTTCCACCACTGTAGCCGTGGCAATTTCATCTCCCCGTGCCAGTTAAGACGTCTGGGAATGATCCCAGACGTCTGATCTCCCATATCCTCTTCAGTCTTCCTCTTATTTCTTATGTTCTGTTTCCTCTCCAAAATCTCTCATCCCCGTGCCACTGCAATCTTCACAGCACACCACAGTTCCCAGCGCCCACGCCCATGCCTACTCCCTGCAGTGCCCACCTTCGTGCACCACCCCATGTGCATCTACGCACCTTCAGCAGCAACAGTAGCTGCTTAGCACCTCCGTGCACCCATTTCCGTGCCCTCCTTGCAACCTGCAGAGCCGCACCTGCAGAATGTGCACCCACAACGTGCGCTCCAGCCTGTAGAACGCACACCCGCTCCTTCAGCGCCCTCGCTGATCTCCTCCAACGCACCTCCAGCATGCAGCAGCACCCGTGCCTTCCTGCAGCGCTTCACCATGCGCCTGCAGAATGCGCGCCCACCTCCGTGCGCACCTTGTGGCGCTCCAGCTCACGCCCGTGCGCCTCAGTAGCCGCACTCCTCAGTAGCTGCACACCTACCTCACGTGCGACAGCAACAGCTTCTTCACCACTGCCACCTTTCTCCTCCAGCAGGCCAGCTCTGGCCACCTCTCGACATACTGCTGCCACCACCGCGACGACCTCACTTCAGCCAACCTCCTGTGGGAATCTCTCCTCGATTGAACCTCTCTCCCGATCGCGAGGAGGAGAGAGGTAAAATCTTCTGCTTTTGTTCTAATTAGTAATTACATTTCATGCCATTTCCAGGAAAAGGAATTTTGATTTGTGAATATTTTATTATGGTGAAATTGCAACTTCAGACTCAAGATTTCTTACAATTGCATGGCTTTTGTGATTAACATTGTTTGACATTGGTTTTGGGATTAAAATGTGCACAAATTTTCTCTAATACATGTCAATTGAAAATTACATAAAATCATCAAATATTTATTGAATATTTCAGTAAGGAGAAATTGCACATCTACCCTTACATTTTTGAGTTATTGTGCATCTTCTTTTCGTCGCATTTCATGTCAGATTTGACTATGGATTTGTCACTAGATTGAACGAATATGAAATAATCGAGATTTTATTGCGTCATTGCCTCCCTATTGAAACGAATCGCTCCTAATTGAGTGGTTATATTAATTGTTGGTTAGTCGATTTTTCCACCACATAGAACTGCAAACAACGCATCATTTTATGTGGCAAACGACTTTAAAAGCGAAGAATCGACTCGTCACCCATAAATCTAACACTATGTTAGAATTCCTCAGCTAGTATTCAAGTTGTCAGAAACACAGAAAAATAAGTTAAGGCCATATTTGGTGGATCTCAAATTTTTTTGGTGGTATTGCTTCAATGCAACTGAAATAAACACTAATTATTCACTCTTTTTTCTTTTCTTTTTCTTCTTTTCTAATTTTTCTCTTTTTCAATTTTGTTTTCATCATTTTTTTTTTAACATATACACAACTAGCACACATCCATGAACTTTATTGAGGCATTATTAGGGATTGGTAGTACTCAAGAGACATTGGGTGGCTTATTTAGTGGAAGTGCCTACTCACGGCATCGGGAGAGATGGATTAGACGGTGCATTTTTGACCTTGACATCAATACCCTCCTTCAGCCGAGGATTACGTAAAGAATGATCGTAACCATCCACCTTAGCCCTAGTTTTATAAAAACTCGCTCTCCACGTATTTGCCTTATTTGGTGGTTCTCAAAATTTCACACAAAATGTATATGCAGGAACCGAGAGCGAAAACTATTTCACACAAAATGTACTAATCTTAGAGCACTAGTACACTCTACTCTCATCTCACACTATTTGGTGGATTTTTGGAGGAAAATCTACCTGACTCCCAAAACACTGTCCAGGGGTTCAGGAAAAGAAGCACTGCTTATTCTCGACAGACTCAAGATGTTTATCAACCTTCACCATGAATCCATTGCAAATTCTATGTGTGTGTGAAAAGTTGTACTGGATTCCATATTACATGAATCAACTAAAGGATAAAATCCCTAAGGCATTCTCTTAATAAAATAATCTTATTCATGAATGCAATATGTATATATGCTATAAACAAGTAACCTCGTATACATGCAGCTTGACCCTAAATTTAGAATAAGAGGTGAGTGGGTGAGTCGAAAATGGTTGTTGTACATGATTTATAGCTCCAATGCGAGCATTGGAGGTGGAGTTGGTAGTTCTTTTATATAGGGTCCTAAAGTACATTTGACATGCAGCTCCGAGGTTTTTCTTAAATGTTGGCATAAAAATTTTTTAGTTCTACTGTACCTACCCCTCCATGACTAAGTTCTTTCATGTCCTCATGCATGAATGTGAAAGAAAATAAATACAGCAGGGAGTAGATGGGTAGAAATCACCTGTAATTGCTCCTGAAATTATACATTCAGCACCGGCCAACCTGACAGTATGCAATATGCAGAAAGAAAATATGCTAAAAGGAAAAATAAGCTATATATAAAAATGAATACGTATAGGGTGATGGATGCAGAGTAGATGCTGAGTTTAATGCCTCTAGCTGGGCGAAAACTCAATCACGTCCTCAATAAATGAACGATCTCGTCAGTTGGAGGAGGTTCCTGGGCGAAAAAGGGCTTGAGGCACTGGCCACTTACCGTACATATATGCCCAAATTTTGGGTCCCTTATCTGGACTGCCCCATTAGGATATGGGTGAATCACAACATATGGTCCAGTCCACTTGCACTTGAGCTTCCCTGCGAAAAGTTTTAATCATGAATCAAACAACTAGACTTACTGGTTGGGTCTGAATGCTTTCCTCCAGATGTGGCGGTCATGAAAGGCCTTAGTCTTGTCCTTATATATCAATGCATTCTCATTGGCCTCCCGCTGGATCTCTTCTAATTAGCGGAGATGAAGTTTCCACTCTTGACCTCCTACATCGAGGTCAAGGTTACATTTTCGAACCGCCCAGAAGGCATGGTGTTCCACCTCTACAGGGAGTGATAGGCCCTGCCATATATCATACGATATGGTGACATTCCTAGTGGGGCCTTGTACGCGGTCCAATCTGCCCAGAGTGCATCAACTAATTTATTGGACCAATCCTTCCTGTCTGGTCTAACCGTCGTCTGGAGAATCAGCTTGATCTGACGGTTAGACACTTCTGCCTGCCCATTGGTCTATGGGTGATATGCGGTGGCTATACGGTGATGTACCCCATATTTCTTTAATAACGATCTGAAGTGGGTGTGGATGAAGTGGCTTCCCCCGTTGCTAATCAAAGCGTGGGGTATTACGAATCTCACGAAGATGTACTACCGTACGAAAGAAATAACGATCTCTTGATCAGCCCGTCTCGCCAAGATGGCCTCGACCCACTTTGAGACATAGTCAATGACTAGTAATATGTACTCGAAGCCATGCAAATTCAGAAAAGGGCCCATAAAATCAATGCCCCAGATGTCGAACACTTCTACAACAATGATGGGCTGGAGCAACATCATGTCACTCCTTGTCATAGAGCTGACCGACTGGCATCGTTTGCAGTGCTAGGCATATCGTATGTATCTCTGAAAATAGTTGGCCAGAAAACTCCCGACTGCAAAATTTTTGCAGCGGTTTTCCATCCCGAGAAATGACCACCATAAGCATCATTGTGGCAAAAAGATAACACACTGGGGATCTCAGAATCTGGGATGCATCTTCGAATAATCTGACTGCTCCAATGTGGAAGAGCAGTGGGTCATCCGAGAGGTAGAATTTGGCCTCCATAGTAAATTTGAGTTTCTGGTCCTTGGATAGGTTTGCGGGAATCTTGCCTGCGGCAAGATAGTTCGCGATATCCACATACCAAGGGAACTCAAGAGAGTGAACTGCCAAAACGGATTCATCCGAAAATTGGTCATGGATATGTAGGGAATAAGGAATGTTGGCTGGGTCTAGTCTGGATAGGTATCCACCACAACATTCTGCTTTCCGGCTTTGTCGCTAATTTCAATATCAAATTCTTGCAATAGAGGGATCCATCTGATGAGTCGGGGTTTGGCATCCTTCTTTGCTGACAAATGCTGGAGGGTGGAGTGGTCAGTGAAGATGATGACTTTCGACCCTAATAAATAAGATCTGAATTTCTCCAACCTGAATACTATTGCAGTAGTTCTTTTTCGGTGATAGTATAATTGCGCTGAGCCTCATTCAGCATCTTGCTAGCATAGTATATGACAAAAGGCTATTTTTCCTGACGCTGGCCTAAAATAGCACCGACGAAAAAATCAGAAGCGTCTCACATCATCTCGAAATCAAGTGACCAGTCGGGTGGTTGGATAATCAGGGAATCAGAGACAGCGCTTCGTAAATTCTCGAAGGCGCTAAGACACGAGGTGTTAAATTCGAATGGGGCATCGGCAACAAGGAGATTTGTCAAAGGTCATGCAATTTTCTAGAAATCACGTATAAATCTCCGATAGAAGCCGACGTGACCCAAGAATGATATGATTTGGTTGACTGAGCTAGGTGGGGATAACTAGGAAATAATCTCGATTTAGCGCGATCGACCTTGAGTCCATTTTTAGAGATCCTGTGCCCTAGTACTATGCCATCCCTCACCATGAAATGGCATTTCTCCTAGGATAGTACTAGGTTTACCTCAATACATCATTTCAAGATTTTGGTTAGGTTATCAAGACAAGATGCGAAACCATCTCCGAAAATGGAGAAGTCATCCACGAACACCTGCACATAGTCCCCAATCATGTAAGAGAAAATGGTCATCATATAACGCTGAAACGTTGCTAGTGTGTTGCACAGGCCAAAGGGCATCCGCTTGAAAGCGAATGTTCCAAAGGGGCATGTGAATGTGGTCTTCTCTTGATCTTCCAGGCTAATCGCTACTTGATTATACCTGGAGTATCCATCCAAAAGCAAAAGAAACTGCGTCTGGCTAACCATTCCAAGATCTGATCAATGAAAGGCAAAGTAAAGTGATCCTTCTGGGTAGCCATGTTCAGTTTCCTATAGTCGATGCAGACCTGCCAAGATGTTGTAGTGCAGGTCATAATGGAGTCACCTTTATCATTTTTCACTACGGTGAGTCATACTTTCTTGGGCACTATCTGGATCGGACTCACCCATTGGCTGTCAGAGATTGGGTATACAATACCTGCATCTAGCCATTTGATGATCTCCTTCTTAACAACCTCTGGCATATTCAGGTTTAGCTATCTTTGAGGTTGTCTCAAAGGTTTTGCCCCCTCATTCGTGTAAATGTGATGAGTGCAATACGAGGGGTGAATACCACGGAGATCAGCAATGCTCCACCCTATAGCAGCCCTATTGCCTTGTAGCGTAGAAATCAACTGATGCTTTTGTTCTTTGGTTAAGTTGGCACTAATAATGACCGGGTATGTCTCACTTTCTCCCAAGAACACATACATAAGTGAGTCAGGTAAGGGCTTCAATTCAATCACGGGTGGGTCAGAGTCAAAAATGGGAATAGAAGGAGCAAACTCAAAGGTGGGAATCTGATGATCCGTATGCATTTGAATTCCCGCTGATTCGCTTCCTGTGAGATAATTGGTTGTGACTGCTTTAACGGGAGACCCGTTAACTGTGGTCATGTCTTCCTGTAACAACAGGGGCGATCTAGTAGTGTACGAATCAGGATAGCTATATTAAGGGGTGTTGTGGTTAGAAACACACCTTAAACAATTGGATCCTCGGGGAGATATGTGCAATGTAGTGGTCTCCGTCTCGTGTGGATCGAGGTCCAAGAACCCTAATAGTGCAGACGAATGAGACATTGGGTCATCAAAAAGGAGCCCAATGTTACCACAGTATGCTGAATCTTCGTCTTCACCATCCTCCTCTATGCGATCACAGTCAAAATTCCTTGATGCCCTGAATATGTCAAGTCAAAGTCGCTCATTACCTAGGGCTATCTCCATACACCCGGATGCACAATTAATGTTTGCTCGGGCTGTTGCTGGAAATGGGAGACCCAAAATGATTGGTGCATCTCGAAGATTAGGAGGAACCTCCATAATGAGAACGAAAAAGTCTATGGGTAAGCAGAATCCACAGACTTTTACGATCACGTTGTCAACTACCCCCTTGGTGTTTTTACTGATCTATCAGCCAGCTGAATCATGACCGAGGTAGGCTTTAACTCCCTAAATCATAATCGATCAAATACGGCAGTGGGAGTTAGGTTGATGGACAAACCTAGATCTAGAAGGGCCTGATCAAATGGAGAATCCTGCAAAACCCAGGATATGAGTGGGGTACCAAGGTCTTTCTTTTTCAGTGGCACGTCAGCTAGAATCACGACGCTAGCCTCTTTTGACAGTATCACCTATCGTGCAATTCTAGGTTGTCGCTTCAGGGTATAATAGTCCTTGAAGAACCTAGCGATAGCAAGGATGTGATCAATTGCCTCCAGGAGGGGGACCTGAATATGTACTTCGTTGAGCATTGACTTCAGGTCCTCAAAATTCCATGTGTCCTTCTTTCGTAGTACATTTCGCGTCAATGCGTTAGGAAAAGGGACGGGAATCTCAGGGTCAAGTGGCCTCTTACCCTTATCTACCGTAGGTGGCTCCTGAGATGAAGGAGTTGAACCTGCCTATGGCGAAAGGTGAGAAAAATCAGGACCCGCCTGCTTATGTGGTGGGTCGAATGTCTTCCTTCCACTCCTCAATGAGACAACATGTGCATCGGCTTGCTGTCCATTAGGTTGTGGGGGAGTGGAAGGGGCAGAGTATGTAGGGTTCTACATCAAAGGTGGTTGGCCTTGAGCATAACCAGGTGGTGCAGGAGGCGCCTGTAATATGGCATGTGCTTGTCCTTGTGGTGCCTGAAACCTAGGCGGGGCACCTTGGTTCTGCACATACCAAGGGTTTGGGATGGGTTGGGAGGGCAAGGCTGCCTGAGTCTTATGCTCCTGCAATAGCTGGTTTTGCGTGTTCTATTCCTATGTAGATTTCCTCATCGATTCTTGTAGCTCCTCTTTCAGCGCCTTTAGAGGGTCAGCCCACTTTGGATGGTGACAGGTAGCTTGGTGTAGTAGCTGGTATATAGAACGAGGTTGCTGCTGATATGGGAATGGCTATTGCCTAGGGTATGTGTTTTGCGCATTCTTATATTACCTGGTCTGGTAGTGTGGTTCTTGATGTGGTCTCTGTGAGTTACCAGACCAAGAGAAGTTCGGATGCTAGTGCCAACCAGGGTTATACATCTCTGAATACGGGTTATTACACCCGTATCCTTGAATAGCACTGACGTCTTCATAGGCCGAAGATGTCTGAGATGTATATCCATCAAGGGGATACATATTATAGATTGCGGGTGGTGCATAACCCTTGTCATATGGGGCCAGATCAGGATTGTTTACGGGATCTTGATACGCAGGATCTCATAAATAAGGAGAAGATGCATCCAGAGTGAGTAGATTAACTCGAGAAAGGGGGCTCGGGGTGCAAAGGAAGGTCTTGGTGCAGCAGAGTTCAGGTCAAATTGACCCTAACTAATTTGGTCAATCTTCTTCTCGATCTAGTTTATTCTATCCAGCTACTTGATGATATCCATGTCAGCTCGAATAGACTCAGTGTGAGCCTCATGGACATAAACCTGCTGCTGACCAGGCCTCTGGAACTAGTTCATGGACATGGCATTCATCGAGTTCTCTGCCAAAGATTCAAACAACTCAAATGCGCTGTTCTCATCTTTCATGAGGAAATTTCCACCACTAGATGCATCGAACAGATATTGATGTGTGTCATCCAGCCCATGGTAAAAGATCTGAGCTTGGTGCCATCTAAGTATACCATGGTGCGGGCTTTTCCAAAGAAGGTCATGAAATCAGTCCCAGGCTTCGTGCAACTTCTCCCCAGCTCCTTAGGAGAAAGTCATGATCACATGCCTCATCGCATTCATTTGATCGATTGGGAAGAACTTTTGCAGGAATTCATGTCATAATTCCGGCCAGGTTCCAATTGGCTTCCCAATGGTCTTGAACCAGTTTGAAGCTTTATCCCTCTGAGAAAATGGGCAAAGCTTCATCAGAATAATCCCAAGATCAATATTCCTGGGTCGAATAGTTTTTGTGAGTCGACTCAGGTCCTCTAAGTGCTGGAATGGATCTTTGCTTGAGTTTCCATAAAAATGACTGCTGATCAAACCAATCACATTGTGCTTGAGCTCAAACATGTCTCCACCTATGGGAATCCTGACTGAGGGTGCACTGATCGATGCAGTTGGATCGTAGAAATCTCGAAGTTATTCTACTCGCGGTGGATGCTGCATTCTGTCAAGCGTCGTCAAGATACGGTCCGTGCTCTGCTGATGCCACTCCTCAGGTTCAACAACCTAAGCCTCCAGACGAGTGATCGGGTCTAGATTACTAGTGTCCTGACTCGATCTAGGTCTAGGTCTAGGATTAGCTATTGCTGCTAAGGGTGTACAAGAAGTGGGGGGAGAAGATGGTCCTGGCGAGGTGACTCGCCTCCTTGGGAGTGGCTCCCAAGGTCCAACTAGTTGAGGTCTAAGTGACCTCCTTCCTTGCATATACCACCAAACCCCTAGATTGGTGTAGTCAGGACAGACAATGCTAAGGCCTTGTCAGTCAGATGGTCCTTATGATTGGGTGACTGGATTTTTCGTTCTAAGTTCGAATTTCTGAAGAAAAATTCATTGTACAATCGACTGAAAGTGATTCCCACCAATCAAGATAACCTAGCCACTAGGTTTAGTAAGAGAGGTTGAAAGCACCCAGTAGTATGACAATGATTTTGGGTTGATTTCGTGTTTTAAAATTGATTTTAGCCAGTTTTTCTTCAGTTGGGGTTTGTGGTGAGTGGCCCACAAGGTGTCCAAGCTCACCGGCTAAACCTTAGACTTGATCAAGTTTAGGTTAGCCCAATGTGGTCTCTATATTGTAACCCTAAAGATGTAACCTAGGGTTCATGCAATTCTAGGGTTTTTTTGGTCTTTTGTTTTGTTCTTATTCAGCAGACCACAAGAATAAAAATAGTTCTCTGAAAAAAATTGGAATCGAATTAAATTGAAATTTGGCAAGTAGATTCCTTTTTCAATTTTTTTTCCATAGAATATATATTATTTATTTTTTACTATTTTAACCTAATTTATAGAGATTTTTAAATGTCAACTGGTCAGATTTGAAATTTTGACCCCTGGTCGATTTTTCAAATTGAAACAGTATCAAATGATGTCAAAAAGTTCACGAAAAATATGGAAATTAAAGCAAATGAGACCAACTTTCAAACCTTTCCATTTTTAGTCAAAAAAGATTTGCTGATTGCTCGGAATTACTTTTGGAATTTTGAAAAATCTCAAATCTGGGCTAGTCTGACCCCCTTGCACTTCACGAATTTTTAAAAAATTTATACTTGAAATATTTTCAAAAGAATGGTGTCGTTTGAAAGATGGTTTGAAAATGAAAGTATAGCCCAAATTTTAGAATTTTTTGCTTGTTAATTTTTTGGCAATTGAATTTTTAAACTAGAATTTGAAATCTGGCTAAAAATTAAAGCGTGGTGGAGAAGCTTTTAAAAGGTGTTTGAGTTTAAAATTCAAACTTTCCATAAAAAAAAGAAATTCAAAAAAAAAATTAAAAAACCTTCTTCTTTCAAGAATTTTTTTTTTAGCCATTTCAAAACTAACCTAGGATTCAAAAGAAACCTAATCTAACTACCTAGATTTTTTCTTTGATTTTTTTTCTTGTTTTTCATGAAAATGAATAGGTTTTTTTTTTCTCAAATAAAATTGCTAGAAGGAAATCTAACCTAAGGTTCAAAAAAAAAAACCTAGATTAAGGGAGGTATGATCTGCACCTGGAATTTTTTCCCACGCTCATTGTGTGTGTAGATCCCATTTTTTGTTCTTGTTTTTCCTACACATCAAAAGACAAGCAGAGGAAGATTTATCAATAATAATTCAGGAGATCGAAATCAAAAAAATGATGTTGCCAATTCGAAAATGATGCCATTTGACAGAAGTCATTTTCGTGCATTTTAAAGTCGTCGAAAATCATAGTATAGTCGTGCTAAAACACTCGTCAAAAATGATTTGTAAAGATAATGGACTTCAGTCCCAGTCGTTCCTCTTTGGGAGGTGTTTATGCAAATTTGAAATCGATCTTTTTAGCACTACTTGTTTAAAATCACGCGCCGGTTTCTAATCGTCGAATCAATGTTAGTTCACTTCCGTTTTGAATCCTAATTATGTGTGCTTGTGTTAGGTAGATGACAAATGTTAAAGTGTGAGTTATGTGGTGGATGTTTATAGAAAACAGGCTAATAGTTGAATCCTCAATATTTTAAGGTACTGGCATACTGGTTGCAATAGATAATAATTAAAATCATGCAACTTTAATCACACAAAATTTATATTGCAATAAGCTCATGGTGATTCTCAACACAGATATATATATATATAACCTTTCATTCATTCATCATGGTGTTTGCAACATGAAACTAGTGGAAAGCTTATAGAGGAAAGCGTGAAAACATAAATCTAGCTAAAAGAAAGCGATCGCATATTGGTTGAGCATGTTTCGCATGTTAGAAATCAGGGTTACAAGTAACCTGTCGTCTTAGTTGCAAAACACGTCGATCAAATAAAATTTATACCAAAACTCCAAGGGAGTCCTGGGTCGAACACAGGGAGGCAATGTTTACTTTACGTGAAAACCGCGCTTTGTTTCGTTTCCTTTTGGTATTTTAGGGTTTTAATTTTTTTTGTATTTTTAAAATAAAAGAAATCAAGCAAAAGTTTCACAAGATAGAGATCTGGAATAAATCTAATATATATTACTTATAATGTCAATTACAAGAAATTATGAAAGCATATAAAGAGAGGGAGGTGAGAGGAAATCACCCGAATTGGCTGTTCGGTGAGACGACGGCGCCTGGTGGAAGCTCCGACGAAGGAGGTGGGGAGAGGAATGATGGAGGTGAGATGCTGGAGGACGTTGGGTTGAGGAAAGCTTTCGAGTAGCTTCAGAATGGAGGTGAGAAGACGGAGTTAATCTGCTACCAGAATGGAGGTGAGAGGACGACTCCAAGGTGACCTATGAAGGGAGATGGGAAGTAGGAGGAGTATTTGGTGGGCCAGAGGTTCGCTACACTAATAGGCACCTTGGGATCTTGAGAACAATCTCTAATGGAGTGTTGGTAGGCTTGCTAGAGTTTGGGAGTAGGTGGGAGTAGAGTAGGTAGAGATGGCTTGGAAGGGAGGGGGTGTAGGTCCTTTTATAGTGGAGGAGAAGAGACTAAAAATGGACTAAAGGACATTTAGGGACCTCCAAACCGTCACTGGAAACGTTGCTGTAGACAGCTCACCTCCACCCATGCCCATAGTTGGCTCTGCTGGCTTGCAATGAAATAGCAACGGCTGTAAGCGTCGCTGTAGGTTAGCCCAGCTGTCGATGAAATCTGGCGCCAACCGCCCTTGCACCCGCGCCATGCTACCCCACTCATCACGTGCGCTGACCGTGTGTGCCCTGCTGTGTGCGCGTGTGATATGCACTGGCGTGCGTGCTTGCTATGTGCTGGCGTGCGCGTGTGCGCGCGCGCTGGCGCTGCCGCTCCATGCACCCACCTAATAGCGAATTTGAGGGGCTGTGGGAATTCGAACCCACGCCCCTCCTTTGCAAATCAGTGCTCCAACCATTGCGGCAATCCTTCCCTTGTGTCGTGTGGAGCAGCTTGGTGTGTCCGCTTCCCAGCAGTTGAATCTTCATCCAACGACTAGGATTGAAGGGTGCGGATGAAGGAGTTGGGCGATGCTGCTGGTTGGTGTTAGGCGGCCTGGATTGCACCACGTGGCGCCATCTGGGTCGTCCATCTTCTTCTTGTAGAGGGTGCTTCACTGCTCAGACCAAGATGATTCCCGCAATGTCGAACTGCGATCGTCGCTCCAGATCCATCCGTACGGTCGGATTTTCCATTTGAAACCCGTATGGATGTCGCATTGCCCCTGGTCATATAAAATGGATGAATTAATATATAAAGTATACAACTATCCTAAATGCCATGCAATGGATGTTATACAATAATTGTAACATGATATACAATGCTAAGTCTACGAACTATAAAAAATAAGCAATTTATCAAGAATTTATGTGTGTTCATCATACTCGCATGCTTACCTTTTGCTAGTGCCTAGCAAAATTAACCTAAATGCTATGTATAAAAGTAGAATCAGGGTTTGAGTAATTAGGCAAAATTCATTGATTGCTTTAGAAAATCTCATCCCCAAGACCTAATTACAAAAACTCAACAGTGCCCGGGTGCCTGCCAGAATGCAGACCGTCCGAGCCCTCGCCTTATTTGAGAAGATTTTTTTTCTTTTCTTTTCTAATTTTTTTGTAGTTTCGGAGTTTGAGGGTTATGGGATAACTTTTTACGGCAACCTGACTTGCCCAAGACTCGAAAAGGACTCTAAGTGCTAAGCAACTTTGAGAAAAAGTGATAGACTCACAAAACAGCCATTAAGACTGACTTCAGGTTTCTATGACCCTATGTGACCTTACTTAGAGGTTTATCTTTACGATCAGTAGCTTTCTCCTTACTTCTTTTATTTATGGGGTCAACACAAGGGTGAATCCAGTGTATATCTTCCCGGTTTATTCTACTTCCCCTCTTCTTCCCTAAGTGTTTTGGGAATTGATGTGCATTTTTTTGTGAGCTGGGTTCTGGACAACTGGTCGATGAGCTGTTACCACTGATAACTTGCAAGCCATACCACCCAAGTCGGTCCATTAGCTACCCAATTTCCATAAAAATCGTCGGAAAGTGAGTTAGTGCAAAATATTGTGTCCAGATGCTTAGGCTTAAAGTCTCCCTAAATCAGAGGGTGGGTTGATAAGTCGCATACTTATCATCCCAAATTATTTACCAAAATAAATTTTAATTGGCGAGGACTTGAGACTAAATCCACATTCGAGTGGACACCCAGGCTAATTAACCCCGAAGACCTGAAGAGTCTAAGTACTTAGGTCTCAAAGAATCAATTCCTAAAGTTTACAACTCCTGATGCCTAAGTTCTCGTCTCCTAATTCTAATTTCTTTCTCCAAATTTTCATTTCATTTTTTTATTATTTTTTTTCATTTTTCTTTTTCTAAACAGGAATCGAATAATAGGAAATCACTGTTACAGCTGACAAAATGGTTATAAAATATGTCCATCCCCCATGCTTAGCTATTACAATGTCCTCATTGTGAAAAAAAAATGAAAGCATGCAAGAAAGTAGAAGTCGAAGAATAGCACTTGGTTTCCGTGAGACTAAGGTCAGCTTGGAACAGTCTTTACATGTGCTAAGTTTAGTGCCTTCAGCTGGGCGATGATCAGCCCACGGTGGTTATGGCAAGGTAAGAGCAACCTTGTCCGAGATGGGTTCAAGGAGCACATGGTCAATAAAGGGTTTAAGACGTTGTCCATTGACCTTGAAAATATTACCCGTCTTTGGGTCAGAGATTTTGATAGCCCCATTAGGGAAAATCCGCTTAATAACAAACGGGCCACCCTACTTAGACCTGAGTTTACCGGGGAAAAGCTTTAATCGAGAATCGAAAAGCTAGACCTTCTGGTTCAGCTCAAAGCTCATACGTGAAATCATTTGGCCATGGAGAGCTTTGGTCCTTGCCTTATAGATTTTGGCATTTTCATAAGCATCATTTCGAAGCTCCTCCAACTCAGATAGTTGGAGTTTCCTAGTTTTCCCATCTAACTAAAGGTCCTCATTACATTTCTTCATGGTCCAAAATGCCCGGTGTTCAAGTTCTGCAGGTAACTGATACGCCTTCCGAAACACTAGATGGAACAGAGACATACCGATAGGCGTTTTGTATGCGTACGGTAAGCCCAAAGAGTATCATCTAGCTTTTTGGTCCAATCCTTCCTATCAGGCCTAACGGTTTTCTACAAAATGTTCTTGATCTCCCAATTGGAGACCTCAGCCTGTCCGTTCGTCTGAGGGTAGTAAGGTGTGGAAATCCGATGGCTCACCCTGTATTTCCTCGGCAACGGCGCGAAAATGGTCGAGCATGTTTTGCGTGTTAGAAATTAGGGTTACAAGTAACCTATCATCGTAGTTGCAAAGCACGTCAATCAAATAAAATTTATATCGAAACCCAAGGGAGTCCCAGGTCGAACACAGGGAGGCGACATCTACTTTACGTGAAAATCGCACTTCGTTTTGTTTCTTTTTGGCATTTTAGGGTTTTGATATTATTTTTTGCATTTTTGAAATAAAAGAAATCAAGCAAACTTATGACAAGATAGAGATCTGGAACAACTTTGATATATATTACTTCTAATGTCAATTACAAGAAATTAGGAAAGCATATAAAGAGAGGGAGGTGAGAGGAAATCTCCTGAATCAGCTGTTCGACGAGACGACGGTGCATGCCGGAAGCTCCGATGAAGGAGGTGGGGAGCGAAATGACGGAGGTGAGATGCTGGAGGACGTTGGGTTGAGGAAAGCTTCGGCGTAGCTCCAGAATGGAGGTGAGAAGATGGAGTTGATTTGCTATTGGAAAGGAGGTGAGAGGACGGCTCCAAGGTGACCTATGAAGGGAGATGGGAAGTTGGAGGAGTATTTGGTGGGACAGAGGTTCGCTACACTAATAGGCACCTTGGGAACTTGAGAACAAGCTCTAATGGAGCGTTGGTAGGATTACTAGAGCTTGGGAGTAGGTGGGAGTAGAGTAGGTAGAGATGGCTTGGAAGGGAGGGGGTGTAGGTCCTTTTATAGTGGAGGAGAAGAGGCTAAAAATGGATAAAGGACCTTTAGTGACTTCCAGACCATCACTGGAAACATTGCTGTAGACAGCTCACCTCCACCCACGCCCATAGCTGTCTCTGCTAGCTTGCAATGAAATAGCGACGGCTGTAAGCGTCGCTGTAGGTTAACCGTACGGTTGGATTTTCCATCTGAAACCTGTATGGATGTCGCATTGCCCTCCTAGCCATATAAAATGGAGGAATTAATACAGAAAATATAAAAATATCATAAATGCCATACAATGGATGTTATGCAATATTTATAACATGATATGCAATGCTAAGCCTATGAACTATCAAAAATAAGCAATTTATCATGAATTTATGTGTGTTCATCACATACATGAATCTATGGGGGGATTTTGCATGCATCATTGGGGAAGAATAAAGAGCTACACTACGAAGCAGTAATAAAAGCATGTAAACTATGAAGAATTAAGCTACTAATCTAGAAGAAATAAGGGCATTCGGAGGTGGGCTCCGATGGCCTTTGAGTGGTTGAGAGGAGGGGTGGCCAATGGTGCTTAGGCTGGCCCTTGGAAAGAGGTTGGACAGGTGATCCTACATCTTGGCATGGAGATGGTGGTAGCCATGCTGAGCAACTCATGGAGGTGGAATGGAAGTGAATGTAGCTGACCTAAATGGAAGTGAATGAAGCTAAGAAATGGATTGGTGCAAATGGCCACCCCTTAGGTCTTCTTATAGACCTAAGGGAGACTCTCTAGAGAAGTTTGGAACTCTCTAGAGAGAGCTCCAAGAGTGGCCGGCCAAGGAGAGAGAGAGGTGGTTTTTAGATCCACCATTTGTGGATCTCCAATATGAATGGCTCTTGGTTGCTAATTTTGGCAAGCAAGAGTGGGGCCACCTTTGGAAGAACCTAGAATACTCTAGGTGTTGTGGGAGTGTGTGAATGGGTGTGTGTGTGTGTGTGGATGTGCCCTAGGTGTCTAAGTGATATAGGTTAAGTCCTAAGGGGTTCAGGTTGATGTTGGTCTTAAATTAGGGTTGCAAACCCTAATTCACTAAGGTAAAGTGCCATTAAACCTAATACAAGTTTAATTGGGTGTGTGAAAACTTAATGAGGGTAAAATAACTCAATTAAGTCAGGTCTAGGTCAATTGAACTCTCATTGAGTCCAATTGGACAGTGTGTACTAAGATCAGGGCTCAATTGGACTCAATGAGTTCAATTGAATAGGCTGATGGAATTGACTAGGATCCAAGTCAATTAGGTTTAGTAAGGACCTAATTAGGTCCTTAGAAAGGTGTAGAGGTGATGTACTAGGGTTAAGGCACCTTAATTTAGGTTCCTATGGGGTTGGAATTGGGTTTAGGGAGTTAGAGATCTAAGTTCAAGGCTTGAATCTCATAATAGGAACTGGAGAGCAGTTCCAGATGTCCAATAAAAGTATCAGACGTCTTATACTAAAAAATCAGAAGTCCAGACTTCAAGTCTGGACGTCTAATTAGAGTCAAGAAGGATTGTAGTTTCTATCTTGGGTATTCTACAAAAATTGGACGTCTGACCAAGTGTTTGGACGTCCAATAACATTGCAGAAGTGGGTTAAAGATGTGCGGGGGTTGGCTAAGGGTTCTGGATGTCCTATAACTTATCTGGACGTCCAGATAAGTTATAGGACGTCCAGATAGGGGTTGGAATTAGGGCTTTAAGGTTTCCTAAGGTGCGGTGACCTAATCTAAGGGTGGCTAAGTCTTGGGGAAGCTTCTAGGCTATCCTAAGGCTAGGATGGTCCTAAGTTCTCATATTTTACTGCTTTATTCATACTTAATAGAATGGCAAACCTTAACTCCCTTACATTATTATCTATTACATCTAATCTAGGTCTTCCGCTCCAGCTCCGCTGCAACACCAGTTATTCCTGCTTCGGATCCAGCTTTTGACTTAGCTTCTGGTTAGCCTATTACCTGTAATTGTCGTAATGCACCTAATCAGTACATTATAGCATTATTTTATGCATAGCCACAGGAAAGCAGTAAAGATGCAAATAATGCTTATGCATGCATGAATTACCCTGACTTATGCTAAGTCCTAGCTTATTTTAGGTCAATTAAGATCTATGATTGCTGCGTAATCACAGTCCAGCAGCGCGGTAATCATCTCGATGTAAGCACCGTGGCACCCTCAACAAAAGGAAGAAGAATGGATGGTCGAGATGGCACCACGTGGCGCCATCCAGGCAACTCAACACTGGCCAGCAGCAATGCATGGACATAGCTGCAACCGCGCGCAGCGCATGCGCACAGCCACAGCCAAGCGTAGCGCAGCCATGCACAACGTAGCACTTTCCAATGCTCCCGTGCACGGTGTGGGGAGCATGGGCATGTGATGCGCGCGGCAGCAGAGCGGATCTTCAGCGTTGCGCACCTTTAGTGATGCTTGCAGCTGTCACTAATGGTCTACGCATGCTAGCAAGAGGATTTGAAAGGCGGATCTTCAGCAACAGCTATAGCAACGATTATGGAAGTCAGTAATGACCCAGATGCGAATTTGTTCTTCCTCCTCCAATGTAAAAGGACCTACCCACCACCATTCCAAACCATCTCTTCCTTTCTTCCTCTCACCACCTCCAAGGCTCCAGAGAGAGCTTCTCCCAAGCCAGCGATGCTCCTCTAGAGTAAAACCAAATAGTTCTCCCTCCCCTCATCCCCATTCGTGGAGCATCCCATGGCCGTCCTCTCATAGCCCTTCTAGAAGAAGATCCTTGTCGTGACGCCATCCTACTCCATCCTCTGTCCTCCGGCTCCATCCTCCTTCGTCCCACTCCTCACCACCTTCCTCCAGGTGACGTCAGAGCAAGTCATCCTCTGAGCAACCGTCGAAGGGGATTTTTCTCACCTTATTTTATCTTTTTACGCTTTCACAGTATAGATTTTCCACTCTCATAGTGTAACAAACAATTCTTCATGAATAGATGATTCTTTCTCTCTCTCTCTTTCTCCCTCTCTCTTTTATATTTGCAAGTAGATTAGCTAGATAAGCATTTGTCGATCTGATCTCTTGCTTCCTAAAAATACAAAAAAATTTAGAAAAGATAATAATGACAAAAAATAAATAAAATCGAAGCGTAGTTTCCAATTAAAGTAAACATCGCCTCCTTATGTTCGACCTAGGACTCCCTTGGAGTTTCGATATAAATTTTATTTGACCACGTGTTTTGCAACATGACAACGGGTTACTTGTAACCTTGATTTCTAACTCGTGAAACACGTGCGATCAATTCCCCTCTTAGTAAACCTATTCAAAATCTTTATGGTTCTCGAAACACTATAACAATGCACATGGTTTGGGATGGTTCAAAACTATCACCAATTCACCTAAAAACGTCGCCACTGACCGTCGCTGAATCTGGCATCGCTATTTTGATTTTATGATGGTTCCATTCCAATATTGCCGCCTTTTCATCATGTGTGGGGGTAAAGAAATCTAGGATATAGCGATGATTTTTAAACCATTACAAAATTCCTTTAGTGACAGTTTTCTATATAACTGTCACCAATGGTCTTGGTGCAAGATTGAAACACGTTCCAAAAATTTAGGTACAATTGGCGACGATTTTTATAAAACTGTCAACAACATTTAAAAGTGATAGTTTGTAAAATCGTCTCCAAGTGTACATAACTGTCACCAAATAAGATGTAATACCACGCGTGGGAAGTGAATGCGTGACTAAGTGACATATGGCGATGGTTTAGAAAAATCGTTGCCAATTATGTTTAACAACATTTTCAATCATAATCATCATTCGTAATGTTTAAATTCTTTTTCAAAAGCAATTGCCTTTTTTAGTACGATAACTAAAAATGCATAGGAAATAAAAGATGTCCAAACATGATAAAAGCCAGTTTATTATCATTTTTATGACCTAAAACAGATCTAGCTCTTAGGTTTTTAACTCCGCAAACAGGTTTTTGGGTTGAATTTAGGCATAACCTAGGATTAGCCATTCATTGCATACTTTTTGTATTTTTAACTTCTTTACTTGGGTGTTAAGGTTAAGATGTTCAAACCATTAAAACCCTAGCACCCAAGAAGGGAGAAAGTGAAGAAGTCTAGTTCAGCTGAACCCTAGCAGGATCCAACTCATCTTAGCTAAATATTAACTCACATTGGTTAAGTTTAGCTCCTTCCATCTCCATTCATCTCATGTTAGCTGGATGGTAGCTCAGCGTAGCTCATCTTAGCTCAACCCACCTTAGCTAAGCTCAGATCCAGCTCAACTTAGGTGAGTCTAGCTCATCCAAGCTCCAGTCAGTTCACTGGGAGCTCTAGTTAGCTCAATTTAGTTGATGGGAGTTCATTCCAACTCCAGCTCATTCCAAGTCCAGCTCTACCCAGCTCCACTTAGCTCACAATAGCTAAACTTTCTCCAGCTTAGCTACTACTTGCCTACTTAGTAGCTAAGCTAGCTCGAGAGTTCTCATCAGAGGCAATTCCAACTCAACCAAGCTTCAGATAGGTTGAAACCAGCTCAACTTAGCTCAGCTACTCAAGCCTAGCTAGTAGCATAAGAACTAGCTAGCTAAGCTAAGTAGTGGAGCTCCTCATGAAGACCTCCTCAACAGATTCAGCTCCAGTGCATCTCCAATGCAACTCCAGTTAGCTCTCCCTTAGCTCCTCTTCTCAAAACCCTAACTCCTCCACTACTATTCTACTAGTTAAGCAAGCTTAGATAAGTTCAAAACTAGCTCCATCTCCAGTGCCATGCACCAACAACCTAAACCCTAACCTATCCCCACCTTAACTCTACTCCAAGTCCACCACCTAAACTAATGACCTTCCTCCACCTATAGTTGGCACCACCATCCCCACATCTCTTCATTCCACCACCCCCAACAGCCACCACAAAAGGTGGCGCCAACTTTCCCTCCAAAACCCCTTCATATCACCACCATCCATTTCCCTTAGAACCCACCTCCACCATCCACCAACCCCCTTCTAGAAGCCCTCCTTTAGCACCAACTTTAACACTCCCTTCCACCACCTTAACTACCCTTAACCACCACCTAAGTTGGCCCCATAAGCACCTATCCACACCCCTTCAAAATGGTGCCAACTCTACCTCCAATCACCACCATAACCCATCTCCTCCATTCACATGTTGGTGCCAAAGACTAGCCCTTTACCCACACCTAAATTGGTGCCAACTCAACCCAAACCCACCATCCTACACCCTTTCATGTGGCTCCAGTTAACCTAAACCCTCCACCATATAACCACCACATAAAGACCTAATCCTAACCCTCCATCCATCTCCACACCAACCCATAACCATTAACCTACATAGAGTTGGCGCCAACTTTATTAAACCAACTATAACTGCCACTCAACACACCCCTACATATGTCACCAACCTATCCTAACTCTCCATGCATTAACCACCCTCCTAAGCATCCATCCTAACCATACAACACACCGTACAACCCCTTAACCCTAGTCTCTACCTAGGGTTGGTGCCAACTCCTAAGAAGCCTCTTCATGTTGGTGCCATTAACCCTAGACCTACAATCCCATAAGCACCCCCCTATAAGCCATCCTAGCCATCCATCCTTTAACCATACCTACACCCCTACCCATCCTATAAAAAGACCACTAACTACCCACTTCAAATCTTGCATGGTTACATTTTTTTCTACCCATACTCCACCCATATCCAACGTCCAAGAGAGAAGGAGAGGAGGAGGAAGATCAAGGAGGCACAGTGTCACCTTGGTGGCTTCAACTTCTTCTTCTTCTTCCTTGTGTCGCCACCAAACCAAGGAGGAAGGCCAGGCAAGGTGGACATCTAAAGGAGGAGATCCTAAAGGTGGTCAATGCCACCTAAGGGAGTAGTTCTTGAAATGCAGATCTTCCACACCAAGGAGGAGGAAACACGCCCACCTCGGGCTTGCCAAGAAGAAGAGGAGAGCCAGGCACCAGAAGCAAATTTCTTCAACCCAGGGGCAACCTGAGTTGGAATGGAAACTTTGCAACATCATCACCATCTTCTTCATAAGCATTCGTCTACATTTTCTTTGTATTTTGCATAGTAGTTATTGTTTGATTTTGGTTGGAGATTACAAGTGGGAATTTCTTTCACTTGTGAGTTCTCCAACCCCATTGTAAAACTTTTTCAATTAAGAAGCATTCCTCTACTACCCCTTTAAATAGCTTGTGTTGCTCTTTTGTTGTGTTTTGCTAAATCCATTATTCCAAGCATTTTTTGCTTGGAGTGAGTTGGATAAAACAAGACACTTGTTGCTTTGTTTTCTTGTAATTCAAATTCCATCTCTCTACGTATTATTTTTCTCATATTCAAAAACCCTGAAAATGACATATTTCAAAACCTAAATAAATAGTTGATTTCTAAGAGTCAAGTGAGTGGTTTTGTTTAAAGCATTCCTACCTCTCTTGGGAGGACCCGGATACTTTCCCAAGTACTCAGAGTTTATAAATTTAGCAACAATCCGAATTGTGACATACAACGACTCAAAACCCACTTTTATCAAATCGCATATTTCTCGTATCTATTTTTTGGCACCGTTGCCGGGGAGGCCTTGCTTTGCTTTATCATTATTCTCTTGCTTGATACGCAGTTCTCATCCCCTTTTCCTTCTTTTCTCTCATGTGTGAATGAACTATAGGTAGAAGGTGGGAATTTGAAAGCGAGAGCTTGAAGTTCCTTTTTCTTCCAACGGATTTCAAGTTAGTTCCATTTTCCTTATCACATTAACCTTTCAAAAACTATCAAAAAAACATTAAACCAAGCTTTCAAGATCATAAACATTTAAATTAAGTGGAGTGGTGCCTTTAAAAACTTATTGGTTGTTTGTTTGCATCTTTAAACACCGCTCTACCTTAAGTGTTGGTGTTCTGATTTTCAAGTCCAGACTTCTATCCATATTTCAAAAATCAATTCCTGACACCACAGACCTCTTAAAATTTTGAAATTTCACCCAACAATTCCAAATGAAGTCATGAACATCTGTTCCAATTTCAGAGCAATTGGATTTGTAGAAAAGTTTTAAAAATTCGCGGCCACATGGGTCATCTTCTCTTATTTCACTATTTTGTTACTATCCATGAATTTTAGAAATTTTTTTACTTGTTCAATTTTTGTGAAATTTACTTTTCTAAAATCCCTGTGAAATTATACGTAAGGCATAAAATTACAAAAATTTTTGGTGGCCAGTGGTAGTATTGAAAAGTCTAAAAGACCCACGGGTCTCAATTATGGACTTTGAAACCAGCAGAAAGAAAAATCTTAAAGAAATATCAAACAAATTTCTAAAATCACAAAAAAAATATTTTCTCAAATCCTTCTTTGATTGGCCTTCCAGTAGTGGTGTTGTTTTCTTTGTTTGGACCACTACTTAAAAAGAAAAGCCTGAAGCAATTCACTGATAGTTAAAATTTCTGCCTAGGTTCAAATCAATTAGGATTTCTTTTCATTTTTTTAGAGACTCACATTTAGAAAGGAAATCTATCTTCACCCATACAACTTGATTTTTTTTTGTGGAAATCAAACTTGTTTGAAAACATCAAAAGAAAACCCTAAAAGACATTAATATAAATAAAATCCTAAAAGCATAAAAACTACAAAAAGCTTGTGTGACAACTTGTTTGACATTGGAATCACTCTTTCCAATTTTGCACACACCAAAAAAAATTAAAATAACAGGGCATTACCCCAATCAATGCCCTCCACATCCCCGTGCACATTCAAATACCTAAGCCTAATTAAAAAGTTAGTCATTTGACCACTTAAGGACTTCACCAAAGTTTAGATTTAATATCCAATATATAAGAGTTATTAAGCATTCTTAATTCCTCCTGAAAACAAGGCGACAGACTTGGAGTGAAGTCAAACAACTGGTGCGGGTTTACACATGACCTTGGTGATTTTCCCAGGACATGCTTGGTCCCATTCCACCTCTTTAGTCTTGCCGGGTGATCATTAGGAAGTAGGCTCACTTATTAATTTCTTATTTCTTGGGTTCACAAGTCTTCGATTTTATTAAGGTGTCAAACTTAAGATAGTTTAGGCTTGGTTGTTTGAATGGCACACTTTCTCTCATTTCATTCTCTCTTCTCCTCCCCTCCTATCTTCCGTTCAATGTATGCACGGCCGACGATCCCAGAATCTGCACTTGGAGGGACCAACTGATTTTTTGACCTGCCGCACTGCCCGTATTCACTTGTTTGATTCATCTTCTTCCTCTACTAAAAATAAAGAAAAAAATGGAAAAAGCCCAAAATAACAACAAAAGCACTAACCCATCATCTTCTAACCATCAAAATGGGAAGCACAATTTTGAACCCGAAGTTGAGGTTCCTGAATAACAATTTGAAATGCTGCAATTTGAAATCCCATCTCGGAAAAAGTCGATGGAAAATTTTCAAAATTTAGATCCTTTTCTCATGGAAGTAACTCAACTCCAACAACTCCTGGCAAATAAAAACAATTGACTATGACCGTTACAAACATAGCCAACAATAGACCACCCAATGCTCAACCAACTATTCCATTGAGGGAATTCTATGATCCCTTAAACTATGAAGAAAGACCAGGGGTGGTTATCCCTAATAGAGAATTTGAAATTAAACCTACAGTCCTTCATCTCATTAAACATTTTCATGGCCTTCCTTGGGAGGTCCTATTTGGCCATTTAGAGGAACTCACGGTCCTCGCCCAAACCACCAAATCCTGAAACATTTCGAAAGATTTATGGGTTATGCAACTTTTCCCACTTTCTCTGAAAGATAAGGCTGCTTATTGGTTTAGGACTGTAGGAAAACCAATTACTACCTGGACATAATTAAAAAATGCATTTCTTAAAAAATATATCCTGATTGGTCGCACTAATGCTTTATGTTGCGCTTTAACGACCTTCAAACAAAAATTTGGTGAGCCTATGCATGAAGCATGGGAAAGATTTCAGGACTTATTAAGAAGCTGCCCCTACCACGAGATGCCACTTTGGCAACTTGTGCAAATATTCTACCATTGTCTTGATGGCTAATTAAGTAGTTTGTTGACGCCTCATGTGGGGGCAACTTTTTAAATAAATATGATGAAAGTGACTATGGACTTTTTGACGAAATGATCGAAAATTCTTTCAATCACTCATCTATGGACACCTTTGGCAGAAATGCCAATTCCCGTGTCAATGTCCTTGAAGTAGGCACACAACAACAATCTCTCCCAGTTACACAAGATGATTTGCAACTTTTTGCGCAAAGACTTGACCAGATGCAAATCAATCAAAAGAAAATGGAAGAAAAGTTTAATGCACGGCCACAAAACCCATTACTGACCAACCCTAACTCTCACCTTTCTAACTCTGACACTAACCCAACTCTCCTCCACCGAGAAAATTTGCAACAAATCGATACAAATGGATTTCAAAATCTTGACTTTGCACCTGAAATTGTTGGGACTTCTGATAATTCTTCACTATATGTCCCAGTAAACAAAAATATTTCCACTCTCCAAGATAATTTTAGAAATAATTCTTCCAACTTTTATAATCCTACTTTATGGAATAACCCTAATTTTTCCTTGAAGAATACCAATCAAATTCCACATTTTCAAAATCAAATAGGGAATTTTTGGCAAAACCAACCTTTATAGGTTGATATTAATATTCGATAAATGAAAACCCTACAAGGAATGCAATAGCAAATGAACGACGTTACCCGTGTCATTTCTAATTTAGAAAATCAATCTTGGTAACACCTGATCAATGGTTAATGGAAATTTATGCTCCCAACCTGTCCCAAGCCCGGGAAATTAGCAGAATCAATTTCAAAGTGGACATAATCCAGGTCAACAAGGTCAACAACCAATAAATTTCGCACCTCAATTCCCACCTGGTTTTGAAAACCCACAACAAAATCAACGTTTTCCACAACAAAATAACCACACTGCCAATCCAGTCACATTAAGAAGTCGAAAATCTACACACAATGTGAAACCCTCATGGGAAAATAAATCAGATCAAGAGCAATTTTTTCCCACCGCCGTTCACTCTCGGGACAATCAAGCTAGCACAAACACGACACCTTTCTCACAGGCATTGCACTCTAAGAAGAAGAAACCCAGAAAAACTAAGTTAACTGAAGAACAATTGAATGAATTATTTAGCCAAGTGGAATTAACATCCCTCTCCTAGACTCAATTAAATACGTACCTACCTATGCAACGTTTTTGAAAGAAATTTGTACACTAAAAAGGCAGCCTAAAAATCTAGGAAAGGTTGTCATTTCTGAGAAAGTTAGCATTGTTGTTCAAAGCAAGCTGCCTCACAAGAGAAACGACCTGGGCACTCCGTTAATATCGGTTGTCATTAATGACACAACTTTTGATTGTGCCCTCTTAGACCTAGGTGCATCAATAAATCTCATCCCTACCATCCTTTTTTATGAATTTCAGTTCGATGAACTCAAACCAGCGAAGGTCACCCTTCAACTTGCTAACCAATCTGTTATTCAGCCAAAAGAGATCGTGGAAGATGTCATTGTTCAGGTATAGAATTGTCTCTTCGCTGTGGACCTTTTAGTCCTCGACATTGATGTACCCAAAGCATTAAAGAATGCAGCTATTATTCTTGGAAGACCTTTCCTTGCCACCACTAAAGCCAACACAAATTGCGATTCCGATAAAATGGACATCACATGCGGTGGCGAGACACTCTCCTAAGCAGCACCAATCGTCTAACCCACCCCCACCCACCACACCGGATTTCACTCTAACTTCTAACCCTATTTGAAAACCTAGACTACAATTAGATTTGAAACCTTTGCTAGATTCCTTAAATTAAGTATTTTTGGGCCCCAACGACACAAAACCCGTTATTATTAATGCCAAATTGTCAGGGTTACAAGAGGAAAAACTACTCCAAGTTCTAAATAAATATCAAAAAGCAATCAACTGGACTCTAAGTGATTTAAAAGGCATCGATACATCCTATTGCACTAACCGCATTTATCTTGAGCACAATTCTAGACCTTCCCACCAACCTCAATGTTGCTTAAACACAAATATGCAGGAGTTCATAAAATGAGAAATAATTAAATGGCTTAAGCCAAAATTATTTACCCTATCTCTAACAGCCAATAGGTCAGCCCTACACAAGTTGTACCCAAGAAAGCTAGCCTCACTATTATTCTAATGATAAGGGTGAAGAAATTCCCACTAGGATTGCTTCTTCGTGGCATGTCTATATTGATTATAGAAAATTAAATACCGCCACCAAGAAAGATCATTTTCCGCTCCCATCTATTGATCAAATTTTGGAGCAGCTAGTCTGACAAGAATATTATTGTTTCCTTGATGGATATTTCAGCTATAATCAAGTCATAGTCCACCCTAAGGACCAAGAAAAGACTACTTTCACCTACCCCTTTGGAACCGTTTCTTTCCAAAGAATGACATTTGGATTGTGCAATGCACCTACGACTTTTCAACAGTGCATGTTAGAAATCTTCTCTGATTTGGTAGGTGATTGCCTAGTGGTCTTTATGGATGATTTTTCCATTTTTGGAGATTCATTTGATCAATGTCTTTGGAATTTGGGAAGAACTCTCCAAAAATGTATTGAGGTTAACCTAGTTCTCAATTGGGAGAAAAGCCATTTCATGGTTTAGTAAGGCATTGTCATGGGCCATGTTGTTTCTGGAAAAGGAATCTTGGTAGAAAAAGCTAAAGTTGATACAATCTCCACACTTTCCCTGCCCAAATCGGTGAAACAAATAAGATCTTTTCTAGGACATGTGGGATTCTATTGGCGAATCATCAAAGATTTCTCTAGAATTTCCCAACCTTTATGCCACCTTTTTACTAAAGACCAACCTTTTGATTTTGATCATGATTGCTTAGAGTGTTTTAATATTTTAAAATAAGCGATTACTGAGGCACCCATCCTACAATTACTCGACTAGGCTCATCCTTTTGAGCTTAGGACAGATGCCTTAGATTTTGCAGTGGCACCGTCTGATAAACGCCAGTTTATCATCATTCTTTTGCATTAAAACAATCCTAGCTCTTAGGGTTTTGCTTCATAAATGGGTTTTTGGATTGCATTTAGTCATAAATTAGGTTAGGCATGCATTACATTTTTCTTGTGTTTTTAATGTATTTTTGTGAGTGTTAGGGATGAACAGATTTACAGATCCCTAGAACCCTAGCTCTTAGGAAGGAACAGGTGAAGGAGAAGCTCAAACTAGCTAGAACTCAGCTTGATCTAGCTCACCATGGTTGGAATCTAGCTTACTTGGACTGGGGTCAGCTCATCTTAGCTCCATTCAGCTCATCTCAACTAAATGGCAACTCAAGAGAGCTCATGTTAGCTTACCATAGCTCAGGTCAGCTCAGATCCAGCTCAACTTAGCTGAGACTAGCTCATCTCATCTCCCATGAGTTCACAGGGAGCTCTAGCTAGCTCAGTTGAGTTGGCTAGAGTTCACCTTAGCTTAGGATCAATCTGATCCAGCTCCACTCAACTCTAGCCAATTGAAGATGAATTCATTCCAGCTCAGGAAGCTGAAGTCCAGCTCCCAGGGACTCAGCTTAGCTCAACTTAGTTGAGCTAAGCTACCTTAGTTGTCTCAACCAACTCAATCCTACCCGAGAGCACCAGACCCAACTCACCTCAGCTCCATTCAACAGAAGCCAGCTCACTTTAGCTTGGCTTAGTAGCTATCAAAGAACTAGCAAGCTAAGCCAGCTAGAGTAGCCCCATGTTGACCTCTTCAGTAGCTGCCAGCTACAATTTTGCTCCAGACTCTTCATATCCAGCTCCTCTCCTCAAACCCTAAGCTCCACATGCCTACTCCTCCACTCCACTACTAGCTAAGCTAGCTTAGCTTAGCTTAGCTTAGCTAGCATCCAGCTCCTTGGTCATCCATCAGGCATAACTTAACCCTAGCTAGCTCCAGTTACTTAGTAAACTCAAGTCCACCTAGCTAGCTCCACCTCTACTCAAGTTGGCGCCACCTTCTTCACCACGCTAACCACGCCCCTTTTTTGGCGCCAACTTCACCCCCCGTATCCACCCTACACATAACCCCTCCAAGCCACATCCACCATCCACCTCAGCCTCCTTCTAGAAGCCTAGAAGTTGGTGCCACCCATGGCACCTCTCCATGGTTGTTGCCACTTTTAGGAGTCCCTTGGCCACCCATAACAACCCCCTTACATCCCTTAGGTGGCACTAACTCCCCTTAGCCCTAGGATCACCTAACCACCCCCATCTTCCCATCTTAGCCATCCATCTCAGGAGTCACCTTAACCCTCTCATCCTACCCTATAAAAAGACCAACACCCACCACCTTACAACCCATCCATGGCTAGAAAAATACCTCTTACATTTTACCTATAGCTCACGCCCAAGAGAGAAGAAGAAGAAGAAGATTAAGGCGACACTCTACCCCCTTGGTGCCTTCCCCTCTTCCCTTCTCTCTTCTGCTCATGCCAGCCAAAGGAGAAGCCAAGCAAGGAAGACCTTTCGAGGAGGTCTTGAAGGTGGTCCATGCCAGCTTGGAGGAGAGCTTAGAGGTGGTCCACGCCACCTTGGAGGAAAGCCTTGGCACGCCCCCTACTTCAGGGTTTGCCAAGGAAGGTACACCTTGAAGAATTTTGCAAGGAGAAGGAGCTCTTTTTGATTGCAGGAGCAGCCATAATTGGAGCAAGAGCCTCACCATCTTCACCATCATTTCATATAACTTTTGTGTCTTCATTATATGCATTTTCAATTCTAGTAGTTTAAGCATTCTTCAACTAGATTCTTGTTAAACAATTCCTCAATTTTATACAAGTTGCCTTCATTAGATTTGTTGGTCTTGATTGCAATTTAAATTTCCCTTTTGTGCACTCACTTCCCTCCCTCTCTAATTACCCTAGGCCTTCATTTGCCTATGGTGAGCTTAGAAGGAAGGTAGCTCTTGTCACCTAGGGTTACTATTAGGAGTAGTTTTCATTAATTCGAAATCCTTGTTATTTCAATTATAAAATAGAAAAAAAATGTTATATTGAAAAAACCAAAAAGAAAGTTGAGATTTATTTTCTAAGCAAGAGATTTGATTGCGAGCATATTACCTCCTTGGAAGACCCTAGATACTCCCCTATCTAGGTTATAAATTTTAAAAGCCATGCGATTTCATGTGTTACAATGACTTAATACCCACCTTTATAAATCACACCAAATTTTGCACCACCGTCCTAAGGCAACGAATCGACAAGAAACCCATTGTGATTTGTTACTCTAGTAAAACACTTGATGAAACACAACAGAATTATATTGTTACCGAAAAGAACTTATTATGATTGCTTTTGCCCTCGAAAAATTTCGTTCGTATTTGTTAGGGTCACACATCACCATATACACCGATCACTCGAGCTTGAAATCTTTGCTGAATAAGAAGGATGCGAAACCCTGCCTAATTCGATGGATTTTAATGTTACAAGAATTTGACTTGGAAATCAAAGATAAAGCTGGTTCACAAAATGTCGTGGTCGATCACCTTTCAAGACCTAACACTGGTTATGTTTTGACCCAAATAGTCGTTTCTCTAGACAAAACTCTCCTAACATTAAAATCCCTCCCTTGGTATGCTGACTATGCAAATTATCTCTCCACTGTACGATTCCCTTCTAACTGATCTAAACACAAGAAGGATAAGTTCTTTGTCGAGATTAAATATTACTTTTGGGAGGGCCCCAATCTGCTCCATATCTGTGTTGACCAAGTCATTAGGCGGTGGATTCCCAATTCAGAACCACAAGATATTCTGGACCACTGCCACTCAATGGATTCCTACAGACATTTTTTGGGAAAGAAAATAGTGACCAAGGTGTTAAATGTCCAATTTTATTGGCCTAGCATGGACAAAGATGATCATGAATTTTCGCAGTCTTGTGTGCGTTGCCAGAGCATCAGCAACATGAACTCTAAGGATATGATGCCCCTCAGCCCAATTTTGGAAGTTAAAATTTTTGATGTGTGGGGGCATCGATTTCATGGGAAGGTTTATCACATCTTTTGGGTACCAATACAGTTTATGGTTGTCGACTATGTTACCAAATGGATCGAAGTGGTACCCACATACACTAATGACCATCGAATGATTGTGGATTTTATAAAGAAAAATATTTTTTCGTGTTTTGGTGTTCCTAAGGCCATTATTAGTGACGGAGGCTCACATTTCACACATTCTCAGTTCTGTCAACTTCTTGCAAAATATGGGGTGAACCATAAAATTTCCACACTGTATCACCCTCAAACTAATGGCCAAGCTGAAGTCTCCAACTGGGAGATTAAACATATTTTGCAAAAGATGATTAAACCCGACTGAAATGGTTGGTCACTAGAACTTGACGATGCATTATGGGCTTATCGTATGGCTTTTAAAATCCCCATTGGCATGTCACCTTTGCGCCTTATTTTTGGAAATGCATGCCAACTACCGGTTGAGTTGGAACATAGGGCTTATTGGACAATAAAAGAATTCAATTACAATTTGGATGCACTGGTAAACACAAGAAATTACAATTAATTGAACTCGAAGAAATTCACAACTTTGCCTATGAAAATGCACGCATTTACAAAGACCGAACCAAGAAATTTCAAGATAAATTCATCGTTTGGAAAACTTTTGAACCTAAACAACACATGTGGCTTTTTGATGTGAGGTTGAGAATATTTCCTGGTAAATTAAAATCTAAATGTATCAATCCTTACATTGTAATTTGATGTAAACACGTTTATACCATATAAACCATCTATTTTTGCACGTTCCTAGACATAGAATTGCATCAAATATTATAAATATTACATAACATGCATCATCTTGCATTTAGGTTAGATTGTATGAAGTTTAGGTTAATTTTCTATTTTTATGGTGAGGTAATAGGGCAATATTCAATTGGGGCCTTAGATAGAAGATCCAACCATATGGATCTGATCTGAGTGACGATCGGAGTTCAATGACTCCAAGATCTCCCCATTTGGACTTTCGTAGCATTAGATATAATCCGGGGAAAGTCAAAGATCAAGGGCCAAGATGGTGTCAATCTGCACTTTAGATGACACATCCGATTCCACGGATGGGTTCGGATCGACAATCGCAACCCAACAGCATGAGAATTGATCTAATCCGACAACCGTGGCACCATCTACAAGACATAGAAGATGGACGGCTAAGATGGCCCCACATGGTGCCATCCCAACCACCCAACCGGCCCAAGGAACCACCGCTGCCCTCTCTCTCTTCAACCGCATATACGATCTCAACCGTTGGATCAAGATCCAACTGCTGAGGGAGCTTGTGCCTAAATGAGTAAGCTCGCCTCAAATGTGTGTGTAACTCATTGGGCCAGCGTGCATTTGCGATGCGGAGGTCGCAAGATCGAGCCCTACGAGCCTCAAATTGAGCAGGCAGTGTGGGCACGGTTGATTTCATCCATTAGATGCGGTGAGTATGGCTGGGATGATGGCTACGTGGCCGCACCAAATGCACAGGCCAGCATACGCCAGATTGGACACCCAGGCCCACGTGCAATCACATGCGCAGGCATTGGGTGAGTTGAAGCAAAAGCGACTAGATGCTTTTAAGCCATCCGATCGCTTGATCGGACAATTGAGAATCTGTGGATGTGCGTAGCCATTTGGGGCGCGAGGAGAAGAAAAGGTGTGTGCAAGTGGCACCTACGCCCATGTTCAGGGGCTTTAGTTACGTTTAAATCCATCACTAAAGGCCCTGAATTAATTTTTTATATATACAAAGACTTAATTGCCCCCAACCTCTACACCTATATATAGCCCTACGACCCCCACACTTTCTTCATCCCTTCCTTCACCTCTCTCCCTCTCCAAAGCTCTAAAGAAGCTTGTCCCAAACTCGGGATGCTCCTCTGGAGTCAAAATCAAAGTTTTCTTTCCCCCGTTCCGGAAGTGGATCTCGCAGCAATGACGATGCCCTACCTCGCACCCAGTTCTTCCTACTCTGTTCTTCTTCTTCCCCCTTCGTCTTCCATCTTCTAGGTCTCGCCCCATTCAGCTCGTCTTCCAAGCAGCCATCGAGGAGGATAACTTCTCTCTACCTTCTTTTTATCGCTTTCTAGAGTAGATTTTTCTGCTTTCTAGCTATAATATTTTCCAGCTTCCAAGTTGTAAGGACATTTTCCAGGCTTATTAAAGTGATTGTTCTTTCTCCCTCTCTCTCTCTTAGTGTTTATATCGAGTTCCTTATAATTATCCTGCTTTCTAAATAAAAGCAACAAAAAAATATATATATAACCACATATTTCAAATCTATATAGCCTCCCTGTGTTCGACTAGGAATTCTTTCAAGTTTTGGTAAATTTCTCTGTTGACGGATTTTTTCACAAATAATACTACATCGACGAGTTTTCAAAACTCAATTCTGTTTGCACAAATTTTCCGCTACAACATTTTGGCGTCGTTGCTGCGGAGGCGACGCTCTTTGATTCTTCACATTTTCTGACTTACGAATCATTTACCTCACTTCCCTCCTTTCTAGTTGTATTGTAGGTACTCTCTCGAGACAAGCTAAAGTAGTAGATTGGAGTAAAGTGCTGTTGAAGGGTTTGTAAGTTTACCCCCACCTTCACCCAATAGTTTTCATTCTGCTACGTAATAACACAAACAAAAATCAACCTAGGTGTTCCTATAAACTCTAAGGTTGGCTTTTGGTTGTTTATTTGCCACCTCCACCCGCCTTACCCTCCGTATATAAAAAAAAATTAAAAAAAATCTCACAAAGGTACACAACTTCTTCTGATTTTCAAACTCAACCGGTAAACTGATCTTTGGAACCTGTACACACACCCAAACACATAATTGAGTATGTTATAATGCTTTGTCAGGCTTTTTCGATGAGTATAAGTCAGTCGTGTTGTAGTATTGGTGACCAAGCGTTGATAACAAATAAAAATTTATTACTCGAAAACCTAAGTATCTGAGGTCGAACACAGGGTGAAAATGGAATTTATTCACTAATATCAATAATGTAATTGAACACTTAGTGCTACTCAAAACTTAATTCAAAATATAAATGCAAGAATTTAAGAATCAATTATAACAAAAATAGAAAAATTAGACGTCTGATTCTATAATCTGACGTCTTAGAAAGATATTTCTTTTTAAGCTCTTATTTCCTTCTTCTTGAGTCTTCTCATTTCTGCTTTCTTTCTTCTTCACTTTTCTTCTTCGTCTCTTTAGTTCTGCTCTATCATATGTTCCTCTATCTTGTTCTTCTTTTACTTCTCATCTTCTTTCTTTCTTTGTTCTTCTTTCTTCTTCAGCCGCACCTTTGCTATAGTGTTGCTCCTTCCCTTGGCTTCTGCCTTTCTTCTTCTTCCTTTTCCTTCCTTGCTTTGATTTCCTTCTTCAGCCTTTTCCTCAGCTCTCCTCTTTTTCTTCTTCTCTTTGGTATTCCTTCCTTCTTCCTTTCTGCGGCTATGTATCCTTCCTTCCCTGCTCAGCTTCACCTCAACTGTGCCTTCCTCTTCCTTCTTCTCTTCTTCTTCCCTGCACAACACCACACAGCAAAGCCTACCCCCTACCCTCCCCGCATCTCTCTCTCTCTATTTCTCTCTTCGGTACGGTCTCCCAGAGCCAGGCAATTGGGTCAGGTATCGTGTGCCCGGGTCCAGACGCGTCGGCGTGGGTGTGATGCGCGAGGAGTGCTAAGTTTAGGTAAATGGGTCGGGTGCCAGATCCGCAAGGGTAGGTTGCAGACAAGGCATGAGGGCGAGACACCTCACCCCTATGTGACTTGAGGCAACTAGCACAAAATACAAATTCAATTTATACTACATACCTACGCTAAAGATTTTCGAGGTGGGACTAAAGTGTCCCACCTACTTCGCTCACGTGCCCACAGGGTGTCACCTTCAATTGCCACAGCTACAGTTGCTCTCCAGCCAATTGCCTAGCTGCGTGGATGCACAAGACCACTCCGCACGTCCTGGAGCGCAAGACCTGGTTGGGTGCGGCATGGAGCGACCTTGCAACCTTCTTGCTTCAGCGTCAATGGCGGAAGGGGGGTCAACCTGCATTTCACATAATATGGCATGTCAGCCACATTGAAACACTTGAGGAGCTTTGGCGTGTCTTGGTGAAGGTGGGACAACGGGTGGCAGGCCACACGGCAACCTAGGCATGCATGCCTAGGTCACCCTGTGGCCGTGCTTATGAGTTTGGTGGGGGGACGTTAGGGAGGTGATGGTGGTCCATGGATGGGCGGAAGGTGAACAGTGGACTCTGGCGGAGGTAGTGAGGTATCTGGCAAGGCATGTGGAGGTGTGGAGAGATGGAGGCACCTCTCCGGTGGGTGGCCGGAGATGGAGAAGATGGTGGTGGATAGTGGCTGCGAGGGGTCAAAAGGGAAAATACAGAGAGGGGAATTTAAGAGGGGATAGAGAGGAGTAATTCTAACCTAACTAAGTGGACGAAGGGGGAGAGTTGGCTATTGGCTGTACCTGTTGTCACCGGAGAAGACGGTGTCTAGTGGAGGGAGAGCAGCAACAACGAAGGGTGTAGAGGTGTGCGCGTGGGTGTTGTGCGACGCGGAGGAAGATGATGAGGGCAGCTTTGCCACTAGTAGCATGGCATAGCGACGAGAAAGAGGAGGGAGGCTTGTCGGAGCTCACTGGACTTCCTGACCGGAGGAGAAGAAGATGAAATTGGAGTGGATCTCTGGCCAAGTCTAGCTGAAGAGATGCGGCTGGGGTTAAGGATCCTTTTATAGATGCTGGTAGGGGCTCTTATGCTTTGAATACAAGCTTCCAAGCATGAAAGTCCTTGTCGGAGAAGGAGTCCGTTGGATACCCAAATCTCTCGAGCCTTCACACGAGAGATTGGGTGCAAATCTGAGATTGAAATCACTCTAAAATGCAGGGGAATTCCTCAGAGAATATCCCTTCCAAATCTGGGAGATCTCTGAGGAATCAGGGAGTACACGCCCTCCATTCCTCGCCGGAGTAGGATTTCTCCCCATTTATGGTGGAGGGACCTGATTGTAAGAGTGTCGAGGAAGTTAGGGGGGTCTACGTAAGAGTTTTCAAGAGTTAGGGGCCAGAATGTAATTGGGTGGACTATTTTGCAAAGTAGGTCCAGATGACCTCCCCTTAGATCCAAATTTTGGTATAAACCTAATTTGGACCTAAGAAATCCAATGATGAAGTTGGATTTTATGTTTGACCACGTTTGACTAGGCATTTTACATAAAAAACCCAAATTAGGTCAAATAATGAGCTAAGACCCCAATCAAGGTCAAAAGAGGCTCCAAAGGTCGAATTGAAGGTTCTAAATCCCAGGGGATATTTCTCCATGAATTATAGAGTGTTTAGTTAATTTTTATCCTGACCAGAACATTGTTGAATTAAGTGGATCTGTTTTAGGGTTATGGAATGTCATTTAATTCTTGGATTGCAAAATAACCTATTTCTAACTGAACCAACCTACTCTTTTTCCTGTTCAGACCATTTGACCTATGTTTTGCCTCTGAGAAATCACGTTTATGTACTACAATGGTAAAATTATAGTTTTAACCTTTGTTTCATCTTTTCTTCTCGGAACATTAATTCCTTGAATTAGGTCCTTCTCCAGGTTATGTAGGAACTATTATTCTCTTTCATAGGTCAAATTGAGCTAGTTAGGGCTCATGATGAGGCTCTCATCATACCCCCATGCCTAGCATTTGCTAATCCCTTAGCAAAATTTTATAGTTTTAACTTCTGTTCTAAACCCTGAGTGTCTGTTACCAGTTATGATAAGTTCTTTTCTTCTTCTTTTGATTAGGTTAAGAATGCTAACAATAGGCCTAGAGGTAGTCAAGTATCAACCAAAATCCGAACCTGACCCACTTTAGCCTTAGTCCTCCGCAAAGGTTTTTAAGTCCCGCAGAAACTATCCTACGGTTTGTTGGACTCCCCGATTAAAGCACCTGTGCTTGAGACATTTTTAACCTAGGTTCACATTGCCGTGCATTTTTTTAAGAGAGAGATAGAGGATTTATTTGTTTGGAGAGATTTCTCTCTCTTTTCTTTTTATTTCTAGCTTCAGATTAGCTTCTCAACACGATCTGTATCAGATTCCTCATCCCCATCATCAATCCTCAAAGGTCCTTGGCAATCGATGCTTCGTGATAGCACCGCCCATGGAAAACCCCTAAAACCATGGCTTTCGAGATTTCGAGATAATCCCTCCCATGGTGTTTCGTGGCTGAATCCAGACCTTGATAATCGACATTTCGTGATAATGCCGCCCATGGTATCTGAACCAGTAGAGTGCTTTCATGCCCCTAGTAGGATTTTTAAATATCCTAAGAGACAAGCACCAACGAGACGATATGTTGTTATGCATCTTTTAAGGGGAATTTCCCGCCTCTACGCGTAGGGAACTTGTCCAAATCAACTTGTGTTGCTTGGCCGCACCTAATCTAGGCAACTTTTTCAGAGCATTAAAATGCTTTTGCATGATTTTGATAGTTATGCGCACTAAACCAGACTGTATGTAGATTAGGGTGCTTAGGTTACTGAGCCCCATAAATCGAAGGTCAGTTAACGAGGCCAAATACTTCCTGAGCCTTAGACCTAATACCTAAGCTTCGCATTTTCCCCAACCTCTTGAGGATTATCCATATCTTAGTGGTACGTGAATTTTTAAGCCTAAGAGTCTAGCCTAGAAGGCCTAAGATCAGTGTTCCTACTAATTTCTTTCTATGTCTCATTAGCACTTTTCCCTCATTTTTTTCTTGATGTGGTCTAGAACTTTGGTTAATTCCTTAATTCTTTACTAATGACTATCGCTTTTTTATTTTACGCTCCTTTTTGTCATTTTGCTCTTTTTCTCCTCCTTATGATTATGTGGCTCACAAAATTTCCTCCCTCCTCCATTTTTCGTTCTTTTTCATAACTTCTCAATTTTTTTACATTTTTGACATATGTGAAATTTTTTTGTGAGAATCTTCTGACTTTTTCTTGGTTCTATATGCATGCACTTTACCACCCCCCCATGCCTAAGCTTTGCAATGTCCTCATTGTAAACGGAGGGTGTGAAATAGTGTTGAGATCAGGGACTCATAATAGGTACATCGGGTGGTTGAATGGGTCGGGAAGGGATTGATGCAGACGATTTCAATCTCTGGTATGTGTACCAGAGGTGGGATCAACTGTCTAAGGCTGAACTCAAGGTGCAATGGACGTGGAGTATAGATGGATAATTAGTCGGGTCTCTATTTTTGGAATGATGAGTTACCTCTCGTTAAGTGCTAAATTTAATGCCTTCAGCCGAGTGGAACGTGGGGTGGAGAGGGAGTGGTCAACTCAGCAGATTTTTATAAAACAAGCACCTTGATTAAGAGCCTGCTTGGTCCAACTAGGTGCTTGTTAAGATCAATAGGCAGATGATGCAGCTTGAACCCAATCAGTCTGGTGGGTTGATAGATGTAGATCAACAGATGTGAAACCCACCAAATGCAATGAAGTTCTGATGGATGTGGAAATGAAAACTTGGGTTTAGGCTGAGTCAAATCAGCCTGGACAGAGTAGGGTTCCAAAAAATAATCAGTGCATGGTGTGGAAAACCTACCGGGGTGATCAGAGAATGATGGATCATGCTTTTCAGTTTGATCGATACCCAATGCCTGGTATAGATGTGGAGTTGAATCATCTACAAACGGCTCAGTGAGAGGTGAATTAGAATAGAAATTGAGTCTGGCTGCCGGTCAGGGGAGAGAATAGGTTTTGATCATTTCTATATGTGTGGAAGAGGTGGCTTCAATGAGAATTGTGTATGAGGGCTCTTTTAGAAAGGAATGATAGGTTGTCTCATGTAGAGAGTCCTCATAGTAACTTTCAAAATCAAAAGTGAATGCTTGGAGAGTGTCTATGGGATACTGGAAATTGGAGTCGAGAAAAGATTCGTATTCTGGGTCGCAATCACCCTCGGCATTTGCTCATTCTAATTCCTAAGGATCAAAAAGAAATGGTTCCATGCTACTAGAACTTGAACTAAAATCAGTGATCTCGAGAATCGGGAGTTCAGAATTGAAGTTAGAGAATGAGTCATGTGAGCTGAGGTCAAAGATTGGCTTGTTATAATCAGGAAGCAGATTTTCTCCGATGTTATGGTCAGATTCGAAATCATCGGAGAGTTTGCAAAAATCAAAATCTGAAGGAGATTCAAGATCATGAGTTCCACCATAGAATAAATCATATGCTGTAGGTTCAGCAGCCTGACTGGTGTCTAGCCTAGATGTCAATTCTGAGCTTAAAAGGGTGTTCTTATTTGGTAGAGGCTCAGGTTTCAAGCTAGTAGGACAGACCCAATTGAAACCCCACTCGTCCAACTCCTTAGTTTCTGTATCGTAAATTGGCATGACTTTCAAAAAATCGATTAGTTTCTCTGAGGATGTTGGTGAGGGACATTCATCAAATAGAGGCCCAAAATCATATTCTTCATTGAAAATTTGATCTTCCTCGTATGGGGCCTCGAAATATTCCTAATAGGTTTCAGATCTAGATTCTGGGCTTAGAATGTGGGTTGAATCACTAAAATCTAGGTCCGAATAACCTTCGAGGGTAACCTTATCAGAATAAGTGGCGGAATTTACACCCTCAAGAGGTTCAATTCTACTCTCATTATTGCAAGAGTTTTGGGATTCTAAGCCTGGTGATTCATGGTCTAGAGTTGGCTCAACATTGTGTTCTCCTGCAATTGGAACTTCCCAACCTTCTTCAATATTAGGAACATTGTACTCCATCTGGGTTGGGAATCCACAACCATTTTGTGCCTCAAACTCGAGATCAAATTGATCCTCGATGTTGTCCCAAGATGGTTCATCCTCTATTTGTGGCATATAGGGGTATTTCTTGTCAATAATTTGTTTTAATAATCTCATTATCTCTTCCAATTTTTCAAAATCATCTTGGTGTTGCTCCCAAAGTAAAGGATTTGTCATGCATTGAAGGTATTCAAGATTGTGCAATTTTTCTATCTCAATGTATCCTGTGAGGAGCATGTCTCCGGTTGGTCCTTTTGTGGCTTTTGCCAATAGCACTTGGGCACAAGTTATGTTGAAGGTTGTGGTTGTTGGGACATCAACCTGAATGGTTTCTACTGGTGTTGTGGTTTTGTCTTCTTTTTCATAGAATTTCAAGGCATCCTCAATCATCCTATCGCTCATGGATCTCCAATATTCAGGTTTCTTGAATGGTACTCCTAAGTGGTTTGGCTGCATATTTGGATCAGGTGGTGGAATCAAGATGTAGAATCAAGTTATGAAGCGATTAAATTTGAATAAAGAGTCCCACTGAAAATGTATGTGTGTGCTCTAAAGAGAAAAGATGAGGGACTGGAGATGTTTTTGACCCAATCAAGGCACCCAAAGATGTTTGGATGACTATGGAGATTCAGGGTGGATGATACCCCTAGATCGGAAGGTCGTCCACCTGAGAATTACCTAGGCAGCCAGAGAGGGACAGTCCTGCAAGGACCCCTATAGGTAGAGCATCCCCACGGGTTACAGGGTTTCCCCCACCCGGCCTCTCTTGTCACTGAGATTCCAGGTAGACCAGAATGGGGACCTTGACCTCCTAAGTCTACCACTTTTATTTCAAAGGTGCTTTAGGATTTTCACTTGAACTTTAGATGTTTTGATGTTGTAACCTAATTTGGAGGTTGGTTGACCCAAGGGGTCAACTTTACCTGACCTATCCTAAAGAATGCAGAATGATTCTAGGCATGGGACCTAGAGATCACCCTGATTTGACTCCCAGTTTATTAGGTCCAAGATTTTTTAAGATTCAAGTGCTGTTGGAGCAAAATTTTTCGGGTTTATCTTGTTTAGATCTCTTCAATTAAGGGCTTGGGTAGCACACTGATGTGGGAGGGTTCATTTCCTTTTATACAGGCATGTGTGACTAGCACTCCAAAAACCCTACTGTTGAAACCCTAATTTAGTTCTATTTCTAATCCTCTTTTTCACAAAAAATCTCTTTAGACTCAAAAACAAGAAGTGTGCTGTCCACAGTGATTAAGCGTGATTTCTATTAGGCACAGGAATTTTGTGGGATAGGATCTCTAATAAATCACTTCCACTTCAATAAGTTTTTAAAAATTTTTGCAAAATCAGGAAACCCTTGCATTAAATATGGTAATTACTATAAAAAGAAGGCAATTGATTCGTAAGTTGGTTTCTTCCTTTTGTCTTTCAAGGGTTAGGGGATGGATTTTATAGAAGAGAGGTTACCTGTCCTAGAGAGGTTGACTTGCATGGGAGATTTCTTCTCTTGAAACAACTAGCAAGATCACAATAAAATAAGTAGGGCAAGTTAGTATTCAATATAGTCAAAAAGAATGTAGAGAATAGTGATAAATTACGCGTTGCTCCTCGGCAACGGCTCCAAAATGTTATAACACTTTGTCAGGCTTTTTAGATGAGTATAAGTCAGTCGCGTTGTAGTATAGGTGACCAAATGTTGGTAATAAATAAGAATTTATTACTCGAAAACCTCAGTATCCGAGGTCGAACACAGGGAGTAAATGGAATATATTCACTAATCTCAATAATGTAATTGAACACTTAGAGTTACACAAAACTTAATTCAGAATATAAATGCAAGAATTTAAGAATCAATTATAACAAAAATAGAAAAATTGGACATCTGATTCTATAATCATACATCTTAAAAAGATATTTCTTTTTAAGCTCTTATTTCCTTCTACTTCTTGAGTCTTCTTATTTCTGCTTTCTTTCTTCACTTTTATTCTTCATCCCTTTAGTTCTACTCCTTCTTATGTTCCTCTATCTTGTTCTTCTTTTACTTCTCATCTTCTTTCTTTCTTCTTTCTTCTTTCTTCTTTCTTATTCAGCCGCACCTCTGCTACAGTGCTGCTCCTTCCCTTGGCTTCTGCCTTTCTTCTTCTTCCTTTTCCTTCCTTGCCTTAATTTTTTTTCTCCATCCTTTTCCTTAGCTCTCCTCTTTTTCTTCTTCTCTTTGGCCTTCCTTCCTTCTTCCTTTCTACAGCTAAGTATCCTTACTTCCATGCTCAGCTTCGTCTCAGCTGCACCTTCCTCTTCCTTCTTCTCTTCTTCCCTGCACAACACCTCATAGCAAAACCTACCCCTTACCCTCCTCGCGTCTCTCTCTCTATTTCTCCATTCGGTATGCTCTCCTAGAGCTGGGAAATCGGGTGGGGTATCGCAAGCCCAGGTCCAGGCACATTGGCATGGGTGTGATGCGTGAGGAGTGCTAGGTTTAGGTAAACCGGTCGGGTGGTAGATCCGTGGGGGCAGGTAGCGTACAAGGCATGAGGGTGAGGGACCTCACCCCTGTGTAACTTGAGGCAACCAACACAAAACACAAATTCAATTTATACTACATACCTGCAGTAAAGATTTTCGAGGTGGGACTAAAGTGTCCCACTCGCTTCGCTCACATGCCCACATGGTGTTGCCTTCAATTGCCATAGCTGCTGTTGCTCTCCAGCCATTTACCTAGCTGCGTGGATGCGTAAGACCAATCTGCATGTCCTGGAGAATGATAAACACCAGTTTATCATCATTCTTATGCACTAAAACAAACCTAGCTCTTAGAATTTTACTCCACAAATGGGTTTTTGGGCTACATTTAGGCATTAACTAGGTTAGGCATGCATTGCATTTTCTTTTGTTGTTTTAATGTGTTTTTGCGAGTGTTAGGGATGAACAGATATACAGATCCCTAAAACCCTAGCACTCAAGAAGTCAAATGGTGAAGGAGGAGCTCAGACTAGCTGGAACTCAGCTTGATCCAGCTCACCACAGTTGGAACCTAGCTCACTTGAGCTAGGGTTAGCTCATCCCATCTCCATTTAGCTAATCTTAGCTGAATGGAAGCTTAAGAGAGTTCATCTTAGCTCACCCTAGCTCAAGTCAGCTCAGATCCAGCTCAACCTAGTTGAGTCTAGCTCATTTTAGATTCCACTAGTCCACAAGGAGCTCTAGCTAGCTCAGCTGAGTTGATTGGAGTTCACCCTAGCTCAAATCCCGTTACATCCAGCTCCACTCAACTCCGGCCAGCTGAAGAAGAACTCATCCCAACTTAGGAAGGTCTTGTCCAGCTCCCGAGGACCCAGCTTAGCCCAAGCTAATTGAGCTAAGCTACCTTAGCTATCTCAACCAGCTCAATCCTCCTCGGGAGCACCAGACCCAGCTCACCTCATCTCCATTCAACAAGAGCCAGCTCACTTTAGCTTGGCCTAGTAGCTAGCAAAGAATTAGCAAGCAAGCCTGTTGGAGTAGCCCCATGTTGACCACTTCAGCAGCTGCCTGCTCCACTTCAACTCCAGACTCTTCAGAACCAGCCCCTCCCTCCAAACCCTAGCTCCAACACCTCCTGCTCTACTCCACCATTAGCTAAGCTGGCTTAGCTTAGATTAGCTTAGCGATGCTCCAGCTTCCTTGGCTTGTACCACCCAAAAACCCTACCTAACAACTCCACCAACAAGCTCCACCTAAGCTCCACATAAGCTAAACCTACTTGGCGCCAACCTAACCTACCCACCACCTACAAAAGACACCTAAGAGTGGCGCCAAAACCACCCTAACTACCCCCTTGTTGGCACCACTTTTCCCTCCAAAAATCCCCTTCATCTCCGCCACATATCTCCCCTTAAACACATCTCCACCCTCCACATAATCCCACCTTCTAGAAACCTCAAAGTTGGCGCCAACTAATGGCAGCTCTCCATGGTTGGCGCCACTTTTAGGTGCCTCTTGACCAACCCTAACTACTCCCCTTACACCCCTTAGGTGGCGCCAACAACCCTGAACCCTAGAATTATCTAACCACCTCCATCCTTCCATCTAAGCCCTCCATTTCAAGCAGCACCTTAACCCCTCATCCTACCCTATAAAAAGACCACTACCCACCACCGTTCAAACCATCCTTGGTTAGCAAATTCACTCTCATATTCTACCTAGAGCCCACGCCCAAGAGAGAAGAAGAAGAAGAAGATTAAGGGGATATTCTATCCCTTTTTTGCCTTCCTCTCTTCCCTTCTCTCTTGAGCATGCCAGCCAAAGGAGAAGCCAGGCAAGGAAGATCTTTGGAGGAGATCTTGAAGGTGATCCATGCCACCTTGGAGGAGCTTTTGAGGGTGGTGCACGCCCACCCCTTGGAGGAGAGCATTGAAGGTGGTAGCATCCACCTTAGAGGAGCTCTCAAGGAAGGAGAAGAAGGAGGCCCTCTTTTCAAGCCAAGGAGCAAGAAGACTCCCTTCTTCACCAAGTGTTTCTTTTATTGCATTTAGTTTTTTTCATTTCTAGTAGAAGCATTCCTCTACTTGTCTTTGAAAAGAACACAAATTCTAGATATTCAAATTGCCTCCTTTTTACTTTCTAGGCCTCCACTTGCCTAGAGTGAGCTTAGGAAGAGGATATATCTATCTCTTAAGTTTTAGTTAAGCAATTATAGGTGTTAGTAGTTTCCACCGCAATTCTCATTTTGCTCTCGTCTTTTTAAAACAAAAAAAATTACATATATAAAATGCCAAAAAGAAAGTTGAGATCTATTTTGTAAGCAAGAGAATTAATTTTGCAAACATTTGGCCTCCTTGGATGACCCTAGATACTCCCCTATCTAGGAATATAAATTTAAGAGTTGATCGATTTTTCGCGTTACAATGACGTATTTTGCAAACCATGTAAAATCCATATCACTTTTTGGCGCCGTTGCCGGGGAGGCACAGCTTTGCATTAGTCATTTTTCTCTTGCTTGAAGTGGATCGCATCCCCTTCTCTTTCTTTTCTTTCATGTGTGCTGGAACTATTGGAGGAAGAAAGCAGGAATCTGGAAGTGAGAGCTCAACGTTCCTTTTCTTCCTGCAAAATTCAGGTTGGTTCTTCTTTCTGGTCACAAAATTAATTAAAACTACCAAAAACATATTAAACTTGGCTTTCAGGATCCCAAACACTTTAATTAAGTGGAGTGGTGCCCATAAAAATCCATTGATTGCTTGAATGTTTCTTTAACACCACTCCATTGCCAGTATTGGTGTTCTATTTTTCAGGTCCAAATTTTTGTCCAGACTTAAAAAATTGATTCCTAACATTATAGACCTCTTAAAATTAAAATAATTTCATACAACGATTCTAAATTAAGTTAGGAACATCTATTTCAAATTTTAAATCAATTGTGTATGTATTTAATTTCTAGAAATTCGTAGACTACAGAGGGTCACACCCTCTAATCTTCCTATTTTGCTACTGTCCATGAATTTTTACAATTTTTATACTCATCCAATTTTTGTAAAATTTAACTTTCTGGAATTCTTGTGAAATTTTACACATCATATAAAATAACCAAAATTTTCTCAGGTCAGTGGTAATACTGAAAAGTCCAAAATACCCACGAGTATCATTTCTGGACTTTGATACTAGTACACATAAAAATTTAAAATAATTTTCAAACAAATTCCTAAAATCTTACAAAAATCTTTTTTGAAATCCTTGTTTGATTTTACTTAAGGTAGTGGTGTTGGTTGCAATGTTTGGACCACTACCTCTTCGGAAAGCCTAAAAGGAATTCATTGGTAGTAATTTCATGTATTAAGGTTCAAATCCAATTAGGGTTTCTTTCTTGCTTTTTAGTCCCACAATATAAAGGAAATATAGCATCACCCGTACAACTTATTTTTCCTTTGATTGTGGAGTTTCAAACTTGTTTGAACATTTAAAAAAGAATAGCCCTAAAACACATTCAATTAAATTGAATCCTAAAAAACATAAATAGAAAAAAATTGTGACAACTTGCTTTTCATTGGAACCACTTTCCAATTCTTGCACACACACAAAAAAAAAAAGAAATAACAGGGCAACAACCCAATTAACGCCCTCCACATTCTGTGTGCACTATAGTATCCTAGACCTAACTAAAAACCATGGCAACTTGACCCCTAAGGCTTAATAAACTTAGGCTTGCTATATAGGTCTTAAGTTTTCTTTAGTTAATACCAATTTTGTCATCTATATCTGGCGTTCAGGCTGAGGGGCCATGTCAAACAACCAGGCGCGGGTTTGTACAAGCACTTGGGGTTTTCCTTGGGAAACATTTGGGCCCAAACCTCCCCTTAAGCAACTTGGCTAGATTTTTTGACAGAATGGGTATTCACTATTGAATACTTATTTCCTACGTAGACCAAGTCTTAGGTTTATTGTTAGGGAGTCGTACTTAAGTTAGGTCTGGCTTTGTTTGTTTGAATTGCACACTTTCTCTCATCTCTTTCTCTTCTCCTCCTCTCCAATTCTTCCCAAACTGTGCATGCACGGGCGATGGTCCCAAAAACCACACCTTGAGGGACTATCTGATTTCGCCCCGCGTAGCAAAAAGTCATTGTTTTCTTCCCCCTCCTCTTCCAAGAAATTGGAAAACCCAGGAAGCCAACAATAAAATTCTACTTCCACTTCTAACCCTCCCTCACCTCCCTCACCTCCCTCACCTCTCTAACCTGGAGCAACCAGAAATACCGGTAGGGCCAAGTAGCCCTCCAATTATAACTCAAAATCCAAATCCCTTTGCGTTAATGGTCGACCATTTGGTTCGACTACAACAAAATCAAGAAGATTTAGCTAGGACTATCACGAACCTAGCTAACCAAGGACAAAATCCGCCACCCCACCAACAGCCTGTCGTTCCTCTTAAGGATTTCTATGATCCTTCCAATTATGAGGAAAGACCAGGGGTGGTCATACCACAAGGGGATTTCGAGATCAAACCAGCCATTCTAAACCTTATTAAACAATTTCATGGTCTTCCAAGAGAGGACCCTTTTTGTCATCTCGAGGAATTAACTGTCCTCGCTCAAACCACTCGTTCCCGCAATGTGCAGAAAGACATGTGGTTAATGAGACATTTTCCTCTATCTCTTAAAGACAAAGCATCTCATTGGTTTAGAACGGTTGGGCACCCTATTACCACCTGGCCCCAATTAAAAAGCGCATTTCTTAAAAAAAAATTTCTGATCGGTCAAACGAATGCATTAAGAAGATCCATAACTACCTTTCAACAGAAAATTGGTGAATCCCTCCACAAAGCCTGGGAAAGATTTTAGGAACTTCTAAGAAGTTGTCCCTACTATGAAATTCCACAATGGCAGTTAGTGCAGATCTTCTATTATGGATTAGAAGGTCAATTGAAATGATTTGTGGATGCCTCATGTGGGGACAATTTTCTTAACAAAGACGCCGAAGGTGCCTATCTCCTCTTTGAAGAAATGAGTGAAAACTCATTTAACATGACTTCAATGGACACTTTCGACAGATCACAAAACCCCAGACATGGAGTCCATGAAATTGACTCCAAATCCACCTCTGTTCCAGTCACTCAAGATGATCTATATATGTTAGCTCAACGACTGGACCAGATGCAAATTCACCAAAAGAAAATGGAAGAAAAGCTCATCAATAAACAAGCTCCACACGCTCACTCTCCACACACTAACCCCCCACACATTTTCCGAAGAGAAAATCTATACAACATTTAGGCCACATCTGCTGGCCAGCAATTTTCGGCTAATTTCCCGCAAGATTTGATCCGGAATTTTAATTAAAATATTTTTGATCCCACCTCAGAAAATATTTATGCTCTCCAGGAGCAATTTAGAAACCCCTCCAACACTTCCAATCAAAACTGGTGGACTAACCTAAATCACTCCTGTAAAAATCCGAACCTAATTCCTTTTCCCAAACAAAACTATTTTGGGAATTATGGGCAACCTATGTATCAACTTGGAGCATCCCAGGACGACATTAATAATCAGGTCATGAAAACTCTGCAAGTAATGCAGACTCAAATGACAGAAGTAGCCCGCATGATTACCAGCTTGCAACACCAAGTTAAGATTACTCCTGATCATCGACCTATTGGGAATTTACCTTCCCAACCCATGCCCAACCCAAATAATCAAAGGAATCAGTTCCAAGGTGGATATCCCAGTCAACCCATTCAACCAGCACCTCAGCATCCACTGGGTTTCAATAACAGTCAGGCTTCCCATCCTCATCTTAGAAACAACCAGACTGCAAATGCAATTACTTTGAGGAATGGGAAAACCACTCACAATCCCCTGGCTATTAGAGAAACCTGCTTAGTGAAACACAGATTAACTCTTCCCCATCTCCCCCTCCTATTGTTCAGGAACCAATTAATGCAAAATAGGGAAACCCTGCTCCATTTCCACAAGCCCTTCACTCTTCAAATATGAAAAAGAAGAAATCCAAGCCCACTAAGAAGGAATTAATGGATTTATTTGGGCAAGTAGAAATTAATATCCCTCTCCTAGATGCCATTAAATACATCCCCGCCTATGCAAAATTCATAAAAGATTTATGTACTCCGAAATGGTAGCCCAGAAATTTAGGAAAGGTGATACATCCAGAGACAATCAGCTCAGTTGTGCAGAGCCGACTGCCTCTTAAGAGAAAAGATCCCGGCACCCCCCTAATTCAAGTTATCATTAATGATACCTCATTTGATCGTGCTTAATTTAAGATTGGTGAATTAAAGCCTGTTGAGATTACTCTCCAATTAGCCGACCAATCTAAAATTAAACCAAGGGGAATTGTTGAGGATGTTCTTGTCTGAGTCAAAAATTGTCTATTCGCAGTAGACTTTTTAGTCCTAGATATAGAGGTACCAGAAGCACTAAAGTTTGCCCCCATTATTCTTGGAAGTCCATTCTTAGCCACCGCCCGCGCAAATATTGATTGTAATTCTGGAAAGATGAAAATCATGTGTGGCGATGAATCTGTAACCCTAGACATTTTTCAAGCTTCTAGGCGGTTCCAAAGAACCAGATTTCTTTGATGATTCAAACTCAGAAATAGAAAACATTATGGAGAAAACTTTGCAAATTTCCCATTTAGGTTCCTGTTTTGCCATCAATACAATTCCTGAACATTCCACTTCTTCTCACCCTTCCACCCTAACCACATGTCCAACTAACCTTCTAGCTGACCCTTTCACTCTTACCTCGCCACTAACCCACAAAGTAGAAACTCCTTCGAAGTCAGGCCCACAATTGGAATTAAAACCTTTGCTCGACTCCCTTAAATATGTCTTCTTGGGTCCTAATCAGACCCTGCCCCTAATTATAAATTCTGGACTTACCAGGGCATAAGAGCACAAACTCCTCCACGTTTTGAGTAAATATCGAAAAGCTATTGGCTAGACCCTTTCTGATCTTAAGGGTATTCATCCGTCCCATTGTACATATCGTATATATTTAGAGGACGATTCTCGCCCCTCCCACCAACCACAAAGGCACTTGAACCCTATTATGCAGGAGGTGGTAAAAAAGGAGATTATTAAGTGGCTGGATGCTGATATCATCTACCCCATTTCTGACAGCTCCTAGGTTAGTCCAACACAAGTTATGCCCAAAAAGGTTGGACTAACAGTTGTCACAAATGATAATGGGGTGAATGTAGCCACTCGAACCGCTTCTTCTTGGCACGTGTGTATTGATTACCAAAAATTAAACACCGCCACCAAGAAGGACCATTTCCCGCTCCCCTTTATTAATCAAATCATGGAGCGGTTAGCTGCACAGGATTTTTACTATTTTCTGGACGGTTATTCCGTCTATAATCAGGTAGCGGTTCATCCTGAGGACCAGGACAAAACAACTTTCACCTGCCCCTTCAGAACCTTTGCTTTCCGAAGGATGCCTTTCAGTCTTTGCAATGCACCTACGACTTTTCAAAGGTGCATGCTTGCAATTTTTTTAGACCTGGTAGGTGAATGTTTAGAAGTCTTTATGGATGACTTCTCTAATTTTGGAGATTCTTTTGACCATTGTCTCGAAAACATTGAAAGAACTCTCCAAAAATGCATAGAAGTTCATCTAGTCCTCAGTTGGGAAAGAAGTCATTTCATGGTCCAAGAAGGTAATGTCTTGGGCCATGTTATTTCAAAACAAGGAATCGCGATAGATAAAACAAAAATAGATGCTATATCTAAGCTCCCACCACCCACTACTGTCAAACAGATCAGATCCTTTTTGAGTCATGCGGGTTTCTACCATCGAATTATACAAAATTTTTCCCAAATCTCCCAGCCCTTAAGTCAGCTTCTCACTAAAGACCAGCCATTTGATTTTAATGATAAGTGCTTGGAGTGTTTTTTGAGGTTGAAGAAAGAGGTTACTGAGGCACCAATATTGCAGGGACCTGATTGGAATAGTCCTTTTGAATTAATGACAGATGCCTCAGATTTTGCTGTAAGGGCCATTCTTGGGCAAAGAATTGGCAAGAAGCCCATTATGATCTATTATGCTAGCAAAACTCTTGATGCACAACCGAATTACACGGTTACTGAAAAGGAACTTCTTACCATTGTATTTGCCTTAGAAAAATTTAGATCTTATCTGTTGGGGTCACATGTCACTGTATATAACGACCACTCAGCAATTAAATATTTGTTGACAAAGAAAGATGCGAAACCCCGCCTTATCTGTTGGATTCTGTTGCTCCAGGAATTTGACCTGGAAATGAAGGATAAGGCGGGATCGCACAATGTAGTGGCCGACCATCTCTCTCGTCTTATGACGAATGACATAATCACCCCGCCAGATCAGTTCCCCGATGAAAGCATTTTAGCTACTACTACCCTCCTTTGGTTTGCACCCATCTCAAACTACTTAGCAATAGAACGAATCCCCGCTGATTGGCCAAAAACAAAATGGGATAAGTTCTTTGCTGATATTAAATATTATTTTTGAGAGGAGCCCGACCTTTTCTGCATTTGTGCCGATCAGGTCATTGGACGATGTGTACCCAATTTTGAAATCCATGATATTTTGACACATTATCACTCAATGGCCTGTGACAGACACTTTTTGGGCAAGAAAACTGCAGCTAAAATCCTTAATGCAGGATTTTATTGGCCCAGCTTGCACAAAGATGCTCATGACTTTGTTCGGTCCTGTGTGCGTTGCCAGAGCATCGGCAACATGACTCGGAAGGATATGATGCCCCTTAATCCTATTTTAGAGGTTGAAATTTTTGATGTTTGGGGCATCAACTTCATGGGACCATTCATCAACTCCGGTGGGTATTTATATATATTAGTCACAGTCGACGATGTTTCTAAATGGATTGAAGTAATACCCACCGCACTAGTGATCACCGTGTGGTTGTCGAATTTCCTAAGAAAAATATTTTCTCAAGATTCGGCATACCAAAAGCCATTATAAGTGATGGAGGCTCACATTTCACCCACTCACAATTCCATCACCTTCTTTCTAAATATGGGGTTAATCATAAAATTTCCACACCTTATCACCCGCAAACAAATGGCTAGGCTAAGGTTCTAACTGGGAAATTAAAAATATTTTACAAAAGACAGTTAGGCCCGACCGTAAAGATTGGTCCACCAAATTGGATGACGCTTTATGGGCCTACCGTACTGCTTTTAAAACCCTGCTTGGCATGTCTCCCTTCCGTCAGATTTTTGGGAAGGCATGCCATCTCCCAGTAGAGCAAGAACATAGGGCTTTTTGGGCAATAAAACAACTCAACATGGATTTATCTGACGTTGGTATCCATAGAAAATTACAATTGACTAAATTGGAAGAATTACATAATTTTTCCTATGAAAATGCGAGGATTTATAAAGACCAAACAAAGAAATTTCACGATAAATATTTTGTTCGGAAACACTTTGACGTTAATCAACGCGTTTGGCTTTTTGATGCGAGATTACGTCTTTTTCCTGGCAAATTAAAATCTAAATGGACCGGCCCCTTTATTGTCCATAAAATATATCCATACGGCACTATTGATCTTTTTGATCCAAAAACTAATTCGACCCTTCAAGTCAATGGCCAACGTTTAAAGCCCTGTTTTGATCATATGCCTAATCTTCCATCTGAATCTTTTAATTTTACTGAGCCAGCCACCCTTGATCACTATTGCAAACTACGCCTGGTTGAATGGCATAAAAGATAGCACTGGATGGGAGGTAACCCATCATTTTTTCCTGCTTTCCTTTTTTCTTCTTTTTCCATGTTTTGATCATCCTAAACCCGACCGTTCTTCACTAAGGTGATCCCTTTTCCTTCCTAATGCATGACGACATGGCATATCTTAAGCATGGGGGGGTGTTTTTAAAATTTGATGATCGATTTAGGATTTTCAAGACCTAAAAACATGCATTGGTTTTAAGTTATTTTATTTTCCTACTTGCATACCCAAAAAATAAATAAATAAATAAAAGTGTTGAAAAGTTTTTGAGGAAAAATTTTGAAATCGGGACTAAGGTTGAAAAAATTCACTTTTGGGTACAATGGGATTTAATCTTTAACAAACTAGGGATGAGGATGCGAATCTGATCATTAGAATTTCAAGGTCTATTTTTAGACTGGAACATATATCATTCTCTAAAATTCCACGTGAACTCATGATAGTTCAGGTGAAATGATCCTATTTTGTAATGTGGAAAGTATTTGTCCTAGCTTCTGATTCAAAAGCTGGCATTTCTTGAGGAACTTCTTGTGTCAATTTTCACACACAAGCCAACACTTAAAAACAACTAAAAATTTGAAAAAACTCCCTTGTTTGGACTTAGTAAAAGTCTGAAGCCGATCATTGCTTTGAGTTCCCACCACTGAGAAGGAGGAAAATGCCTCCTTTAAGGATGCGATGTCAACATGTTACCGCCTCGGCACTACTTAATATCTATATTTCATATCTTTAGACAGAGCATTAAAGCGTATTTTAGTAGCTCAAGTGTCTTGGACGGTGCTCTACCTATAGTGTCGAACCAAGAGCTTGAGTTTGCTTGGAGCGCCCCTTTACACCGCATTGTGTATTCGGGTTGTGAGCTCCTTGGTGGTGTCATGGATAGTGCTATCCCGAAGTACTGGCGCCAGAGCCCCCTTGAGGATTGGTAGCGGGAATGATGATCCCAACACATCTGTTGTAAGACTAAGCTAAAAAAAAGCATGGGGGAGAAAAAAAAAGTAATAATAAATAAATTAACATGCCCTTATAAATGTTGGCTTTTTACCGGCACCGACACAAGGTTTTAAAGGATTTTGTAAGTTGCTAATCAGATTCATGAGCTAGAAAAATTCTAAAAACAAAAATTTCAAGTCATCTGAATTAACAAGGGGTTAATTTGTGAATTTTCTGGAGGACATGTTGATCCCGTTTTGTCTAATGGTTGGATCCGAAACAAATCCTGATGTTTTTCTCTAACAAATCCTGTACCTCCTATGTATAGATCAACCAAGGTCCCTTAATCTCTTTCTCCTCAAAAGTAGAAAAAATTAGATTTCCCAAAAATTTCATTTTCCAAAATTTTTTTTAAAGTTTTGCTAAGAGACTAGCAAAAGATAAGCATGGGGGTGTGATAAATGCTAGTTTATCATCATTCTTATGCACTAAACAAAACCTAGCTCTTAGGATTTTACACCGCAAATGGGTTTTTGGGCTGCATTTAGGCATTAACTAGGTTAGGCATGCATTGCATTTTCTTTTGTTGTTCTACTGTGTTTTTCTGAGTGTTAGGGATGAACATATATACAGATCCCAAAAACCCTAGCACTCAAGAAGGCAAATGGTGAAGGAGGAGCTTAGACTAGCTGGAGCTTAGCTTGATCTAGCTCACCACAGCTGGAACCTAGCTCACTGGAACTAGGGTTAGCTCATCCCAGCTCCATTTAGCTAATCTCAGTAGAATGGCAGTTCAAGAGAGTTCATCTTAGCTCACCTTAGCTCAAGTCAGCTCAGATCCAGCTCAACCTAGTTGAGTCTAGCTCATTTTAGGTCCCACTAGTCCACAGGGAGCTCTAGCTAGCTCAGCTGAGTTGACTGGAGTTCACCGCAGCTCAGATCTAGCTACATCCAACTCCACTCAACTTCAGCCAGCTGAAGAAGAGCTCATCCCAGCTCAGGAAGGTCAAGTCTAGCTCCCAATGACCCAGCTTAGCCCAAGCTAATTGAGCTAAGCTACCTTAGCTGTCTCAACCTGCTCAATCCGCCTGAGGAGCGCCAGACCCAGCTCACCTCAGCTCCATTCAACAGAAGCCAGCTCACTTTAGCTTGGCTTAGTAGCTAGCAAAGAACTAGCAAGCTAAGCCAGCTGGAGTAGCCCCATGTTGACCACTTCAGCAGCTGCCAGCTCCACTTCAGCTCCAGACTCTTCAGAACCAGCTCCTCCCACCAAACCCTAGCTCCAACACCTCCTCCTCTACTCCACCATTAGCTAAGCTAGCTTAGCTTAGCTTAGCTATGCTCTAGCTTCCTTGGCTTGTACCACCAAAAAACCATACCTAACAACTCCACCAACAAGCTCCACCTAAGCTCCACATAAGCTAAACCTACTTGGCACCAAAACCACCCTAAATACCCCCTTTTTGGTGCCACTTTTCCCTCCAAAAAATCCCCTTCATCTCCACCACACATCTCCCCTTAAACCCATCTCCACCCTCCACATAATCCCACCTTCTAGAAACCTCAAAGTTGGCGCCAACCCATGGCACCTCTCCATGGTTGGCACCACTTTTAGGTGCCTCTTGACCAACCCTAACTACCCCCTTACACCCCTTAGGTGGTGCTGTTGAATGTACGAGTTGCTACGCTAACGTGTTTGGTTTTAAAACCTTGTCGTTGTAGCTTGCAAGCGAAGAATTCGTGTTCAACAAATAAAATTTATTCCGAAATTGAAATTCCAGGTCGAACACAGGGAGGCTACATCGATCTATATTCGCAGTTATATTTTTTTAGAATTTTTGAAAAGCGAGGCGATGTAATTACAATGAAGCTATCAGACTAAAGGGAAGAGAGATAGAAAGAGAGAAAGAGAGAGAGAGAGAGAACATGCATCAATATTTCAAAATGTTTATACAATCAAACCAAATAAAAATTACACTAGAAAGTGGAAAATCAGCTACACTAGAAAGTAGGAAAATTCTACACTAGAAAGCTGTAAAGAAGAATGGGAGAGAAGTTATCATCCTAGACGATCGCTTGGAGGACGAGCCGGACGGGACGACGCCTGGACGAAGGAGGACAGAGTAGGACGAAGGAGGATGAAGCAGAAGAACGGGAATGGAGCAGCACGTCATCGTCATCGTCGCGGGATCCACTTCCGAATGTGGATGAAAATTTGGACTTTATCTTGCAAGGAGCATCCCGGGTGTGGGACAAGCTTCTCTTGAGCTTTGGAGAGGTAGAGAAGAGAAGGAAGGGTTGAGAATTTCATGTGGAGGGGGTCTCCTTTTATAGTTGCAAGAAGTGGGGGCAAATTAGTCATTACATCTTTAAAACATTAAGGGGTCTTTCATGACAGATAAAACTGTCGCTAAAGCCCCAACGTGGGCGTAGTGGGCGCTACCTGCGCGCCCTCACTCGTCTGCCCGCACCTAACGCTCGCCGCACGTTCAACGAATCTCATGATTGAACGGCTTAAGATGCGCCTCCCCCTCTCCTCAACGCGCGCCCGCCCACGTGCGTTGCCGCGTGAAGCACGGGCGTGCCATAGCGCGTTGACGCTATTGAGCGTGGACGGCCGCCTGATCAAGATCTGACGGTTGATTGAAGGCGCGCTCCCCGCTCCAGATCCAGCTCGTCGCGACTCGAACCTGCGTCTGTGCCTCGCGTTATGGTGCAGCACCACTGTGCTACCTCAGCCAAAAGGTCGCGCAGACGAATTCAGGGTGCCGCATCCACAGCCATTGGATCTTGATCCAACGGCGGAGAAGCGGCGCTCTGATTGAAGAAGAGAAGGTGCGGTGGTGCTAAGGGCCGGTTAGACGACTGAGATGGCACCACGTTGCGCCATCTTGGCCGTCCATCTTCTGGATGTTGTAGATGGTGCCACGGGTGTCGGATTGACTCGATTTTTGCGTCATTAGGCTGCGATCGTCGATTCGAATCCATACGTTCGGTCGGATTTGTCGTTTGAACTGCGAATTTACACCATCTTACCCTTGATCTTCTAGGGTTCCCCAGCTACTATCAGATGCTACAGATGCCTGATTAGGGCGATCTTGGAGTCGTTGAACTCCAATCGTCGCCCTGATCACATCTGTACGATTGAATCTTTGATTCGAGGCTCCGATAAAAAGTTTGCCTATCCAAGCACATAAAAGGAGACTATAAATCTGTATTTTATTCAAACTACTCTAAATTTAAGATGATGCATGTTTTGTAACATTTATAGCATGTAATGCAATCCTATGCTTAAGATCATGCATAAATAGACATCTTAAGTAGTGTAAATGTGTTTACATCATACCCCCATGCCTATCTTTTGCTAGTCCCTAGCAAAAACTATATTGTATTTATAAAAGAATTTGGTTGGATTATTTAGGCATGAGTTATTTTCAATCATAAAGAAATTGTCTACTTAGGATCTGAACTTTCAAAGATACAACAGTGCCCGAGTATCTACCAAAATGCAGATCGCCTCAAGCCCTTGCCTTATTCAAAGAAAAAAAATTTCTTTTTCTCTTTTTCCTCTTTTCTAATTTTTTTGAATTTTCAAATTTTAGGGTTTAAGAGTGGCTTTCTACGTCCATTCAACTCACCAAAGATTTAATGAGAACCCTAAGTTTTAAGCATCTTATTATGAATATGATAGACTCGTTGACCGGCAATTAAAACGGACTTCGGATTTCTATGCCTCTAGGTGACCTAAAAGGAATTCTGCCTAAAGGTGTATCTTTACAACTGGTAGCTTTCTCTCTACTTTTATTTTTTTTACGGGGTCAACACAAGGGTGAATCCAGTGTATATCTCCCCGATTTATTCTACTTCTCTGCTTCTTCCAGGGTGTTTTGGGAATTTTGAGTGCATTGACCGAGCTGGGTTCTGGACAACTGGTCGATGAGCTGTTACCACCGACAACTTGCCAGCCATACTCGTGCGACGAAGTGTGGCTTATTTCTTTTTTTTCTTTTCTCCATTTCTTTTTGATTTTTTTTTCTTTTCTTTTTCTTTAAGTAGGTGGCTTCCTTGGTCTAAGATTTACCCAAAGGCAGCAAATAGAGAAAGGTCCAGTGACTGGGCTTTGGACAACCTACCTATGGGTTGTTACCCACGATAACTTGCCAGCCATATCACCCTAGAAGGTTCATTAGCTACCCAATTTCCGTTAGAATTGCCAAACAACGAGTCAGTGCAAAGAAAGTGTGTAGATGCTTAAAACTCAAAAATTCCCTCAAATCAGAGGGTGGGTTGATAAGTCGTTTACTTATCACCCAAACTTATTTATTCCAATTACGATAGAATTAAGATGGCGCGGACTCGAAAGAAAAATCCACATTTTAGTGGATACATGAGGTAATTAAGTCCAAAGACCTGAAGGGTCATTGTGTTCAGATCCTAATGTAAAATTTCTTAAGATTGAAAAGTCCTAATGTCCAACTAATCCTTCCTAATTTTGATTTTTTTTTATGTATAAATAAGAAGAGAAAAACAATTTACATGAATTTCACAAAGCTGACCAAATGATTCAAAAATGAATCCACCCCCCCATGCCTAGCTGATGCAATGTCCTCACTAAAAAAGAGACATGAAAGAAAGGGTAGAATATGAAAGATGTCACCTGAATATGAAGCTCGTACCAGCCTTGTGTCATATGTACAACTGCTGAGTTTAATGTCGTCAGCTAGGCGAAGTCCTGCCAAAGAAGTCACAGAATAGCTAGAGCAACTAAGTCTGAGACAGGTTCTGGAAGAATACGATCAACAACAGGCTTCAGACATTGACCGTTGACTTTAAATGTGTTAACCGTCTTTGGGTCAGAAATCTAAACGGCTTCATTTGGAAAATTTTGGTCAATTATGAATGGGCCATTCCATTTAGATCTAAGTTTGCCAGGAAAGAGCTTAAGTTTAGAATCGAATAACCAGACCTTCTAGTTTGGCTCAAAGCTCTTGCGGGAAATTAGTTGATCATGTAGAGCTTTGGTCTGAGCCTTGTAGATCTTGGCATTCTCATAAGCATCATTTCTATCCAACTCAGATAGTTGGAGTTTCCTGGTTTTCCCAGCTAAATTCAGATCTAAAGTGCATTGTTTGATTGCCCAGAATGCCCTGTGTTCAATCTCTACAGGTAGATGGCATGCCTTTCAATACACCAAACGGAATGGAGACATGTCGATGGGCATTTTATACGCCGTACGATAGGCCCAAAGAGCGTCCTCAAGCTTTTGAGTCCATTCTTTGTGATCAGGCCTAACTATTTTCTGCAGAATGTTTTTGATCTCTCGATTGGAGATCTTGGCTTGTCCATTCGTCTGGGGATGGTAAGGTGTGGAAATTTGGTGATTAACCCTGTATTTGGCCAATAAATTCTGGAATTGGGAATTAGTAAAATGAGTGCCACCATCACTGAAGATAGCCCTTGGAATCCCAAACGTACTGAAGATATTCTTCTTGACAAAATCGATGACCACCTTGTGGTCATTGGTTTTGGTGGGAATCGCCTCAATCCATTTGGACACATAATAAACAGCAACAAGAATGTACTGCTGTCCAAATGAAGGGATAAAGGGTCCCATGAAATCGATGCCCCAAACATCGAAAATTTTGACAGGAAGAATAGGGTTTAGGGCCATCATATCTCTCTTAGTTATGCTCCTGAGTGCCTGACATCGAGAACATGACCTTGAGAAATCCTGGGCATCCTTGAATAAAGACGACCAATAGAAGCCAGATTGCAAGATTTTTGCAGTCGTCTTTTTCTTGGAGAAATGTCCACCACACCCAGATGCATGGCAAAACTCAAGTATACTATTGAATTCATTCTCTGGTATGCATCGGCGAATAATCTGATCAAAGCCGATGTGATACATTTCAGGGTCCTCCCAGAAATAGTATTTAGCCTCAGATTTGAGTCTATCCCAATGTTGCTTGGTCCAATCCTAGGGGATTTGACCAACGGCCAAATAGTTAATAATGTCAGCAAACCATGGGGTGTGGACACCTAAAACTGTAAGAATAGTTTTGTCCGAAAAAGTGTCAGCAATCGGAATGTTCGAACAAGAAGAATCACCTAGGAGTCTTGACAAATGATCTGCTACCACATTTTGTACCCCAGTTTTATCCTTGATTTCAAGATCAAATTCTTGAAGAAGAAGAATCCAACGAATAAGCTAGGGTTTAGCATCCTTTTTGGCCAAGAGATGTCTCAAGGTCGAGTGGTCGGTATAGATGATAACATGAGACCCTAAGAGATAAGCCCTGAATTTTTCCAAAGCTAACACTACAGCTAGTAATTCTTTTTCAATAACGGTGTAATTCCTCTAGGCTTCATCTAGAGTTTTACTAGCGTAGTAGATGATAGAGGGCTTTTGATCAATTTTCTAACCCAAGACAGCCCCGACCGCATAATCAGAAGCGTCTGTCATGATCTCAAAAGGGGCTATCCAAATTGGTGGTTGCAAAACTGGAGCATAGGTGACTGCCATTTCAGGAAATCAAATGCCTTTCGGCATGATTCGTCGAAAACAAACGGCATTTCTTTGGCAAGAAGATTGCTCAAAGGACGAGCAACCTTCGAGAAATCCTTGATGAATCTTCGATAAAAATCCCACATGACCAAGAAATGATCAGATTTGTTTAATAGATGTGGGAGGAGGAAGTTTAGTGATAGCATCAACCTTAGCTTTATCCACTTCAATTCCCCGTTCAAAGATTACATGACCCAAAATGATGCCCTTTTGGGTCATGAAATGACTCTTTTCCCAGCTAAGGACCAATCGTGTTTTGATACATCGCTTAGGAATCATTTTCAAATTAGCCAAACAAGAGTCAAATGATTCTTCGAAAATAGAGAAATCATCCATGAAGACTTCCATAAACTCTCCCACCATGTTAGAAAATATGGCTAACATACACCTTTGAAAAGTCGCAGGTGCATTGCATAACCTGAAAGGCATCCTAAGAAAAGCAAAGGTATCGTAGGGATAGGTGAAAGTAGTTCTTTCCTGATCCTCGGGATGGATAGGAATTTGGTTGTATCCCGAGTAGCCATCAAGAAAACAGAAGTACTTCTGCCCGGCTAATTTTTTCAAGATATGATCAATGAAGGGCAGGGGAAAATGATCCTTTTTAGTTCCTGTGTTCAGCTTCCTGTAATCAATACAAACTCTCCAAGAGGAAGCTGAACGAGTTGTAACAGATTCTCCTCTCTCGTTAGTCGCAACAGTAATCCCGGCTTTCTTCGGAATAATCTGAACGGGACTTACCTAGGGACTATCAAAGATTGGATAAATAATTACTGTATCGAGCCACTTGATAATTTCCTTTTGACCACTTCTCGCATATTTGGATTTAATCTCCTCTGCATCTGGCGAGAAGGGTGGGATCCATCTTCCAAAAATATTCTATGATTACAGTAAGATGGCTCGATCCCCCTGAGGTCATGAATGGTCCAACCAATTGCCTCATGTTCCTTTAGGACCTTGATTAATTTAATCTCTTGTTCCATTGTCAATTTAGCACTGATAATCACAGGGAGCGTATTCTGAGGTCCTAAAAATTGATATTTCAAATTCTCGGGCAATGGTTTCAATACAAACTGGGGTGGTTTGATGATTGATGGTAGGGTAGATGCTGAAGATTCAACAAGAATAAGAGGTTGTGAGTGAACAAAATCAATAACCTCTTCCAAAGATGTCAGGTCAGCCATAGAGGGTTGCGGGTCAAATTCATCATCCAAAGAGGAACTTTCGATTGAAGAAACTATCAAAGTTTCAATATTATCATTATCCTCACCAAGTTCCTTAATAAATCCACAATCCTCAAATTTGTTGATCGCCTTAAAAATATCCAATTTCATTCGTTGGTCCCCAAAGGCGATTTCCATGCTACTGCTTTCACAATTAATGTTGGCCTAAGCGGTAGCCAGGAATGGACACCCTAGAATGATGGGCGTGTTCCTCAGATTATCAGGTACATCCATGTCAAGGACAAGGAAATCTATAGGAAAGTAAAAATCCTTGACCTTAACTATAACATCTTCAATAACGCCTCGCGGGTTTATGACCGAACGGTCCGCTAACTGTAGCGTTACTGAAGTTGTCCGAAGTTCACCTAACCCAAACTTCTCATAACGAGAAGTCGAAATTTGGTTGATGGATGCACATAGATCCAAAAGTGCTCTATCAAATCTATAATCTCCGATAATGCAAGAAATCAATGGAGCACCAGGATCTCTCTTTTTCTAAGGGAGGTAGTGCAGGATAACAGAACTAGCCTTCTCGGAGAGTATTGCCTTCCTCGGAACAGATTCTCTCAACTTACGCTTTTGTGTACATAATTCCTTTAAAAATCTTGCGTAAGCCGATATGTGCTTGATAGCATCAAGGAGTGGGATATTAATCTCAACATTCTTAAATAGATTCAGAAGCTCCTCATTGCTATCAACAGACTTCTTCTTTGGTTTGATTAAGGATTCAGGAAAAGGAACATGAGTCAGATCTTTGGAATCAGGTTCCTGAGCCTTGATTTCTCCTTTAGGATTCTCCTCTCTCTCCTCAGGTTCTTCAAGATTCAAAAGATCAGAATAGTGTGGTGGTGGATCCTAAGTCTTCGTACCACTCCTCAAAGTGACAAAATTTGCAGATGCATAAGAATTTGGGTCTTGGGGAAGGTTAGGAAAGATTGGAGGGGCTTGATTGACCATGAATTGTTGATTTGCAGAAGAAGAAGAAGACGAGTAACCCTGCTCAACCACCTGAGGATGTGCGTGTGGGTCCCTCTGATTTCTATACCCATGGGCTTGATTGCTTGAATTCATAATATTTTGCAGGTTTGGTACGGGTTGGGATGGTAGAGATCCAGGTTGACGAGAGTTAGCAGTGAGCCCGGATTGCAAGTTGTCCAACGAGTATTTCATTTGCTGCATGAGCTGGAGCATGGATCCTTGCATCTCTACCATTTGACGGTTCAAATCAGCCTGCCTTGCAGGTTGATGGGCATTCCAAGCTGGTTGATTGACCTGATTCGGAGGCAACTGAGTATATACTTGGCCCTGACCCATTAGTTGTTGTGGAGCATAGTTGCCGGGTCGGAATTGGGTCTGTTGCCCTGGATTTTTCCAAGAGATGTTAGGGTGGTTTCTCCAACCTGGATTATAGGCATTCGAGTAGGGTTTGGATCTAACATTCTCTTGTACAGCACAGACATCCTCATAGGGTGAGGATGGAGAGAAAGAAAGGGAAGGATCAGAAAAACTGAGATCAAAGGCCCCAGTTTGGAACCCATGATGCTGACTCACAGGTTGAGCCGCATCGAGTTGATTTACGAACTCCCATCCAGAAGGAGCTTGTGAGGAATGGAATCCCAAATTTTGGGATTGAGTGGATCGAGAGTTGTTCATAGAATTACCAGCCATCCACTCTTCCATTGTCTTAGCAACCAAGTCCACCTTATCAAGTTTGTTACAAATCAATTCCATATCAAATGAATGACAGTCATGGACTTCATTGACATTTGATCTGGGCTACTGGGACTGGTTAAAAGTATCCATGGAGGCATGATTAATTGAATTCTCACTCATTTCCTCAAATAAATCATGTGCACTATCTGCATCTTTATTGAGGAAATTGCCTCCGCAAGAAGCATCCATATGATTTCTGAGTTGCTCAGTCAACCCATGATAGAAGATCTGCACAAGTTGCCATTTTGGCACCTCGTGGTGTGGAAACCTCTGCAATAAGTCCTGGAATCGCTCCCAGGCCACATGAAACTGCTCCCCCAGCCATTGTGTAAAGGTAGTGATTGCCCGTCTCAAAGCATTAGTACATCCGATTGGGAAGAATTTCTTCAGAAAGGCTGATTTCAACTCATTCCAAGTTGTAATTGGTCTTCCTATTGTCCTATACCAATGCGTGGCCTTATCCCTAAGAGAGTGGGGGAAGAGCCTCATGATCATTTGCTCCTCGTTTATGTTTTGAGCCTTGGTGGTCTGGACCAAAGTGGTCAAGTCCTCCAAGTGCTGAAACGGATCTTCGGAGCCAAGCCCATCATAAAGTTTAATCAGACTTAACACCTGGGGCTTGATTTCTACGTCACCAACTGGAATCTGGACGTCGGGATGTTCCCCGTAATTTGAAGGATCATAAAAATCCTTCAAGGGTTGAGCGACCTGCATTCTCTGGAGCCATTCCTGCATTCTCTGCATTTGTTCCAACTACCTTCAAAATTCTTCCTGTGGATTTCCAAGCAGAGGAGGCTGTTGTTCTGCCATGGGATCAAATTGACCGAAATCCAACTTGTGCCTCCTAGAATGTTCTAATGGTCCTTCCAAACGGGGATTCAATGACCGTCTACCCAGCATAAACTAGGAGAAGGTCGGAAGGACTGGGGATAGGGACCCTGCTGCACAACAAAATAAGGCTATCCTTAAGTGGGGTAGCCTAAGGATCTACTGACTCCCGAAACCCACCTTAAGACTATAAATGATTTACTCTACTTACATCTGTTTATCCAACCAGTTAGAAGGAGGGACTGGGAGAAGGTTCTTCCTTCGGCTTTCGCCTCCGGTTCCTAGTGTACCCCCTAGCCGTGGTCGTTTGACGCTACCCCCCTAGCTAGACATCAGATTAATCAGTACAAGTAGGTTAATAAAAAGCAATCTCAGACTAGGCCCTGAAGAGCGAATCAGACCTTAAGGCCAAGGTCTACTCAATTTTATTAAGGCCTGGGATTGTGGTGCTTATGGAATGTGATGGGCCCTTTAAATGGGATGTGCCCTTAATGATTGATTGAGATTTATGTAAGTGTGTGCACAACCAGGGTTTTCATGCAAGATTATTTGTGATGCGTGAATTTTAATGTTCAAATCTTGCTTAAGTAGCTTTTAGTGTTTCAAATTAGGTGGATTGCAATCAAGTTTCTAGGCAAACCAAGTTGTAAAACACGGGTGAAGATTGTTTTCCTTTAAAATTAGAAAGAAAGTGGAGTGCCTAGAATAGACCTAGATTGAAAACCCTAAGGAGGAGGTGCTTGATGAGTTGGTTTTAAATAGAGTGATGTAGCCCAAACAACTCAAACAATTGGCCACAAATGCACCACTAAGTTAGGCACTCAAAGATGGTTAACCTAGAATGACTTCTACTCTTTTATGTGTTGCTTTGTGTGTACCGGTTCCACAGATTAGAACCCAGTTAAGTATAAACAAATCAATTTGATTAAGTGCGTTGAATGTGGGTGTATGTTGTGTGTTTGTTGAAAATTACCCCACAAGATTATCTTTTTGTTATTTTTTTTTTATAAATGAGGGTGGAATGAATGTGAGTGAGAATCCAAACAACCAAACTATTCCTAGGATTTATGTAAACACCTAGGTTAATTGGAATTTGGATTTAATGTGGCGAATGAAATCTATGGAGGGGGAAAGAATAGGGAAGCATTGACAATTGTCTTCAACTACACTTTACTCCAGTCTACCGCTTGATTATTCCCTGATGGAGGTCTCTACAAAACAATAGATGCAAGAGAAAGCAAGTTAGAAAACAATAAAGTGCAAGGAATGTGAAAACAAGATCAGAAATCGTTGCCTCCCCGGCAACGGTGCAAAAATGTTGAACGTACCAGTTGCTATGCTAACGTGTTTGGTTTTAAAACCTTGTCGTTGTAGCTTGAAAGTGAAGAATTCATGTTCAACAAATAAAATTTATACTGAAATTGAAATTCCGGGTCGAACACAGGGAGGCTACGTCGATCTATATTCGTAATTATATTTTTTTTAGAATTTTTGAAAAGCGAGGCGATGTAATTACAATGAAGCTATCAGACTAAAGCGAAGAGAGATAGAAAGAGAGAAAGAGAAAGAGAGAGAGAAAACATGCATTCAATATTTCAAAATGTTTATACAATCAAACCAAATAAAAATTATACTAGAAAGCAGGAAATCAGCTACATTAGAAAGTAGGAAAATTCTACACTAGAAAGCTGTAAAGGAGAATGGGAGAGAGAAGTTATCCTCCTCGACGAGCCGGATGGGACAATGCCTGGATGAAGGAGGATGGAACAGGATGAAGGAGGACGAAGTAGAAGAACGGGAACGGAGCAGCAAGTCATCATCGTCGCGAGATCCACTTCCGAACTGGGACGAAAATTTGGACTTTATCTCGCGAGGAGCATCCCGAGTGTGAGACAAGCTACTCTTGAGCTTTGGAGAGGTAGAGAAGAGAAGGAAGGGATGAGAATTTCGTGTGGAGGGGGTCTCCTTTTATAGTTGCAAGGAGTGGGGGCAAATTAGTCATTACATATTTAAAACATTAAATGAGGGGTCTTTAGTGACGGGTAAAACCGTCGCTAAAGCCCAAACGTGGGCGTAGTGGGCACTGCCCACGCGCGCTCACTCGTCTGCTCGCGCCTAATGCTCACCGCACGTTCAACGAATCTCTGCCATCCGATCACGAGATCGGACGGCTTAAGATGCACCTCCCCCACTCCCCAACGCGTGCCCGCCCACGTGTGTTGCCGCGTGAAGCGCGGGCGTGCGATATCACGTTGACGCTATTGAGCGCGGATGGCCGCCCAATCAAGATCTGACGATCGAGTGAAGGTGCACTCCCCGCTCTAGATCCATCTCGCCGCAACTCGAACCTGCGTCTACGCCTCACGATAAGGCGCGGGACCGCTGTGCTGCCTCAGCCAAAAGGTTGCGCAGACGAAATCAGGGCACCGCATCCACAGCCCTTGGATCTTGATCCAATGGCGGAGAAGCGACACTCTGATTGAAGAAGAGAAGGTACGGTGGTGTTGGGGTCGGTTGGATGGCTGAGATGGCGCCACATGGCACAATCTTAGCTGTCCATCTTCTAGATGTTGTAGATGGTGCCACGGGTGTCGGATTGACTCGATTTTTGCGTCGTTAGGATGCGATCGTTGACCCGAATTCATCTGTGTGGTCGGATTTGTCATTTTAAGTGTAGATTTACACCATCTTGGCCCTTGATCTTCTAGGGTTCCCCAGTTACTATCAGATGCTACAGATGCCTGATTAGGGCGATCTTGGAGTCGTTGAACTCCAATCGCCGCCCTGATCACATCTGTATGGTTCGATCTTCGATCCGAGGCCCCGATAAAAAGTTTGCCTTGTCCAAGCATATAAAAGGAGACAATTAACCTCCATTTTATTCAAACTACTCTAAATGCAAGATGATGCATGTTATGCAATATTTATAGCATGCAATGCAATCCTATGCTTAAGAACATGCATAAATAGACATCTTAAGTAGTGTAAATGTGTTTACATTAGGTGCCAACAACCCTTAACCCTAGGATCATCTACCCACCTCCATCCTTCCATCTTAGCCCTCCATTACATGAGGCACCTTAACCCCTCATCCTACCTTATAAAAGACCACTACCCACCACCATTCAAACCATCATTGACTAGAAAATTCACTCTCATATTCTACCTAGACCCCACACCTAAGAGAGAAGAAGAAGATTACGGGGATATTCTATCCCCTTGGTGCCTTCCCCTCTTCCCTTCTCTCTTGAGCCACGCCAGCTAAAGGAGAAGCCAGGCAAGGAAGATCTTTGGAGGTGGTCTTGAAGGTGGTCCACGCCACCTTAGAGGAGCTTTTGAGGGTGGTGCATGCCCACCCCTTGGAGGAGAGCATTGAAGGTGGTAGCATCCACCTTGGAGGAGCTCTCAAGGAAGGAGAAGGAGGCCCTCCTTTCAAGCCAAGGAGCAGCTAGGCTTGGAGCAAGAAGACTCCCTTCTTCACCAAATTTTGCAAGAGGATTTGTGTTTCTTTTATTGCTTTTAGATTTTTTCATTTCTAGTAGAAGCATTCCTCTTCTTATCTTGGAAAAGAACACAAATTCTAGATAATCAAATTGCCTTCTTTCTACTTTCTATTGCAATTGTTGTTTTTGTTCTAGCACTTGTTACACCTCTTCTTCCTAATTACTCTAGGCCTCCACTTGCCTAGAGTGAGCTTAGGAAGAGGATATATCTATCTCTTAAGTTTTAGTTAAGCAATTATAGGTGTTAGTACTTTCCGTCGCAATTCCCATTTTGCCCTCATCTTTTCAAAGCAAAAAAAATTACATATTTAAAATACCAAAAAGAAAGTTGAGATCTATTTTGTAAGCAGGAAATTTAATTTTACAAACATTTGGCCTCCTTGGACGACCCTAGATACTCCCCTATCTAGGAATATTAATTTAAGAGTTCATCGATTTTGCGCGTTACAACGACGTATTGTACAAACCACGTAAAATCATTATCAGAGCACAACACCTGGGTGGATGCAGCCTGGAGCGACCTTGCAACCTTCTTGCTTCAACGTCAATGGCGAAAGGGGGTCGACCTGCATTTCACTTAATATGGCCTGCCGGCCCCATCAAAACACCTGAGGAGCTTCACCGTGTCATGGCGAAGGTGGGACGGTGGGTGGCAGGCTGCAGGGTGGCCTAGGCTTGCGTGCCTAGGTCACCCTGTGGCCGTGCTGATGGGTCTGGTCGGGGGACGTTTAGGGAGGTGATGGTGGTCCATGGATGGGCGGAAGGTGATTAGTGGACTGTGGCAAAGGTAGTGAGGTATCTTGCAAGGCGTGTGGAGGTGTGGAGCGATGGAGGCACCTCGCCGGTGGGCGACCAGAGATGGAGAAGATGGCGGTGGACAGTGGCTGCAAGGGGTCGAAAGGGAAAATAGAGAGAGGGGAATTTAAGAGGGGATAGAGAGGAGTAATTCTAACCTAACTAAGTGGACGGAGGGGAACAGGTGGCAACTAGTTGTACCTGCTGTCGTCGGAGAAGATGGTGTCCAGTGGAGGGAGAGCAGCGATGACGAAGGGTCTAGAGGTGCGCATGTGGGTGTTGCGCGACGCGGAGGAAGATGGTGAGGGCGGCTCTGCCACTAGTAGTGTGGTAGAGCAACGAGAAAGAGGAGGGAGGCTTGCCGAAACTCGCTGGACTTCCTGACCATAGGAGAAGAAGATGAAATTGGGGTGGATATCTGGCCAAGTCGAGCTAAAGAGATGCGACCGGGGTTGAGGATCCTTTTATAAATGCTGGCAGGGGCTCTTATGCTTCGAAGACAAGCTTCCAAGCACGAGAGTCCTCACCGGAGAAGGAATCCGTTGGATACTCAAATCTCACGAGCCTTCACACGAGAGATTGGGTGTAAATCCAAGATTTAAATCACGCTCAAATGCAGGGGAATTCCTCAAAGAATCTCCCTTCCAAATCTGCGAGGAGATCTCTGAGGAATCAGGGAGTACTCGCCCTCTATTCCCCGCTGGAGTGGGATTTCTCCCCATTAATGGTGGAGGGACATGATTGTAAGAGTGACGAGGAAGTTTGGGGGGTCTACGAAAGAGTTTTCAAAAGTTAGGGGCTAGAATGTTATTGGGTGGACTATTTTGCAAAGTAGGTCCAGATGACCTCCTCTTAGATCCAAATTTTGGTACAAACCTAATTTGGACCTAAGAAATCCAATGAAGATGTTGGATTTTAGGTTTCACCATGTTTGACTAAACATTTTACACAAAAACCCAAATTAGGTCAAATAATGAGCTGAGACCCCAATCTAGGTCAAAAGAGGTTCTAAAGGCTGAATTGAAGGTTATAAACCATAGGGGATATTTTTCCATGAATTTTAGAGGGTTTAGTTGATTTTTATCCTGACCATAACCTTGTTGAATTAAGCGGGTTTGTTTTAGGGTTATAGAATGTCATTTAATTCTTGGATTTTACAATAACCCATTTCTGACTGAACCAACCTACTCTTTATCTTATTTAGACCATTTGACCAATGTTTTGCCTCTGAGAAATCCCTTTTATGTACTGCAATGGTAAAATTACAGTTTTAACCTTTGTTTCATGTTTTTTTTTTGAGAAAGAAAGGAATGCTATCGAATCACCGATAGCAAACCAGGAGAGCTATTATTGATAATAAAAAATATTTACAAGTTTGACCCACAATACTGTATGAGACTCTAGCATAAATTTACAATATTTTCCACATGAATTGGGGTCTCCTGAAAACCACACTCATTTCTAGCCCTCCATATAGCCCATAACACAGCCACCACATGTATATAAGGCTTATTCCCATCCACAAGACAGCTCCACAAATTTCCCCAAGTGGGTAAGGACTCATTGCATACTCTCCTCCATACATAATCAGTGATCGCACATGAAGAGAAGATATGAATGCTAGAATCATTATGCAGCCCACATAAATAACAAAACTAGGTAGGGGTCCCCATCCTTCTGCAGATCTCCAGTAATCAATCCATCCCTCCTGCAAAGCCATAGGAAAATTTGTAACTTTAGTGGTATTTTTAACTTCCATAGCTTCTTCACCATTTCTTCATCTTCCACCATCCTGGAGGACATTATCAATCTGCCATAAGCATCCACAGTAGAGAAATTACCTTCCCATTTGTATGTGTCATATTCGTGAGGCATGGGTTTGAAAGCAGCAAGCTCTTGCATGAGACGCTCATTCTCTACTCGAGTTCTTGTTTCATGATTATTCCTCCCACAATTATTTTACAACCACTGCTCTGAATCAGCATCCAAATAATCAGCTACCACAGTATTTTTCTTTGTAGCTGCAGCATAAGCAAGGGGGAACCTATCTTTAAACGTCCCTCCGTGTACCCAATTTTCTAGCCAAAACTTGAAGCTTTTTCCATCACCTAAAACAGATTTGAAAAAATTCCAATTTTCCTTCAAAGTTCACACCACAGAAAACAAAAAGGGGGATGGTTTACGTGGGTTAAGATAATTTTTCTCATCATTGGTACTCCCATAACTATCCTGGATAATTTCTGTCCATATTTTTTTTTCCCCCTGCAGCAACCGAACAACCCATTTCAATAGTAAAGCTTCATTGAATTCTTTAAGGGATCTAACACCCATTCCTCCCAGCTTCTTTGGTTTGCAAATTGATTCCCACTTCAAGGGTTGAAAGAAAGCCCCTTGATGAGAGGCCCCTTTCCAAAAGAATCTTTTCCGCATCACCTCCAGCTTTTTCCAAATAGAATTAGGACCTCTAAGGATAGAGAAAAAAAAAAAAGGAATCGATGTGATAACAGAATTCAGTAATATATACCTCCCCCCTTTTGATAGGTATCTACTGCGTCAGCCCTCCAATTTTGTAGCTACCTTTTCGAAGAGGAAAGACCAATCTGCTTTCTTCATCTTAGAACATTTCAAAGGTAGACCCAGATATTTAATCAGCAGTGGAACCACAAGTGTACCAAGAATGGTGGAGATCTCATTCTATAAACTATTATTCATCCCAAAACAAACCAGGGATGATTTACTTCCATTCAATCTGAGACCAGAAACCTCTCCAAACATTTTTACCATATGTAACAGAGCCTACGCTTCTCTCTTCCCCCCTTCCACAAGAAAAATAGTATCATCAGCATACTGAAGTATAGGGGCTAAAGCCCTATGATTAGACATTGAATACCCCCCTATAAAACCATCCACAGCCAATTTGCAGGTAAATCTAGCCAAAGTATCCACCGCAAGGTTAAAAATCAGAGGGGCAATAGGGCAACCTTGCCTTACTCCACATTGGGGCTGAATCCAAGAACGACTCGATTTACCATTTATCAATGGGGAAGAAGAGGCTATCGTAATGCATTTATTCACCCATTGAATCAATAAGGGTGGAAATTTCCTCCTAAGAATCTCCCACAAGTATGACCAGGAGACAGAATCATGGGCTTTGGAAAAATCTACTTTCCATAAGAAACCCTTGGATTTTCTCCTTTGCCAACCCATTACAATTTCCTGCGCCACAATGAATGACTCTTGTAATGATCTCCCTGGAAGAAAAGCTGATTGAACAGGCATTATCAAGTCCTTTAGAACCTCCCGCAATCTGTTAGCAATAACCTTACTAATAATAAGGTAGATGGAATTAGATAACACAATGGGTCTGTAATTAGAAAAACTTTCCGAACTTGATTTCTTAGGTAACAAAAATAGATAGGATTTGTTTAGCCTCTCAAATCCAGAGTTGCCCAATTCAAACTCATGGATAACCTTTAACACATCCACCTTAACAACATTCCATAGCTCTCTGTAGAAAAACACCTAAAATCCATCTAGACCTGGAGCCCCTTCATTATTTAACTCTTTAATAGCCTTTAGCACTTCCTGTTCAGAAATAGGAGTCACAAGCATGTCACTCTGTTCATTAGTTACACACGGGAAGTCCATTACTGCCATCCTCCAAGAACCTCTTGGAGCTGCCTTGGAAGTTTCTTTAAAAAATTTACGTGCTTCAGATCTGATCTCCTTAACCAAGGTAATGTTTCTTTCTTCAACTTTAATAGATGAAATAAGGTTGAATCTCCTTCTAGCACTGGCCGCAAGATGGGAAAATTTTGTGTTCGCATCACCCTCTTTAAGTAAAAGCTATCTGGATTTTTCACACCAATCCATTTCTAATTTCAGGTCTTCATCCCCCACAATTGCTTGCATCTGCTGCCTCAGCTGCTACTCCTGTTGGTCCAAATCTAGCTTGCACTCTTTCAGATCCAAATCCCTAATGACTGTCAAGGCTTCCCTCCTCTTCTGGTCTCTGATCAGATTCACAGCCTGCCCATATTCTTTCAACATTTCACGCAGACCAATCAATTTTGCAGCAAACTGCTATGTGGCAATGCCTTGAACATCCTTGCTTTGCCAACACTGAGAAACCATTTGCACGAAGCCTTCTTCCCTAAACCAAGATCTCTTGAGTTTGAAGTATGATCCCGTGTCTGCATTCACCCCACTGTCCCAAACCAAAGGCGTGTGGTCAGAGAACAGCCTATCAAGGCTCAAAACAGCAGATAATTGATATCTCTCTAACAAACTAGGACTGCCAAAGAATCTGCCCAATTTGGAAATCTGTCCACTGCCATTCCTCCAAGTATATTCCACACCACTGATGGGATATTCAGTCAAGCCCATGTTCTGCACAGCCAATTGGAAGCCAGCTGTAGAACTGTCCACTCTCCCATCTAGGTTATCATCACCAGAAAGATAACAATTGAAATCACCCCCTAACAACCATGCGGTCTCTTGCACTCTTTGATGCATTGCATAGAGTTCCTCCCACAAGCCAACTCTATCTGCTGCCACACAAGGACCATAAATACATGATATAAACCATTCCATATCACCTTGTGGAGATTGACATCTACAAGAAATTAAGAACCTATCATGAATAATCTCAGTTACTGAAATGGCAGATTTTCTCCACCAAAAAGCCAATCCACCAGACCGACCAGTAGCACCCTTAGCCGCAATATCACTACGACCAAACTACTTAAAATAGTCCCATTCTTGACCATTCTCTCTCTCCAAGTGAGTCTCTTGTATAAGGGCACAGTTTATCTCCCACTCAGAGAGATATCTACATAATGAAGCCCTTCTTTGTTTGTTGCGTAGCCCATGCGCATTCCAAGACAAAACTCTCATTCCTCATTAGAAAGATCCCCATTGGCCTTGTAGCCCACATATTCTACCATAATGGATTTAGCAATATCTTGCTCCACAATAGGGGGCAAGGTCTCCTTCCTTCTCCTTCTCAGCATGTATGGAGATCTACCCACACCTCTTTTTTGATTGGAACCACTGCCATACTGCAAATCAGCTGGAATAGCAAGCTACATCTGGATCGGCTCTTTAAGCCTCAACTCCCTTCCTGTACTGCCCATTTCCACACTGCAGTTCATCTCAGAATCTGCCAAATCAGTCTTAGCAACCTCCAGACATCCATCCTCTTTGACTATCATAGCTAGTTTATTATCAGCAGCTGTAACAAAATCTTCCATATGATCTTCCTCAGCCATGACACAATGGCAATCCTTCCTCTTTTTTGGTTCAGGAGCATCAACAGGAGGGGTACGTCCACAGTTGTCACTCTATTTTCTCGCTTCATTGTTGGTTCCAGACTTTAGTTTCTCCTCAGACGACTTATCTTGACCACATTCAACCTCTCCAAGAATAGCTAGCCTAACAAGCCAAGAGGTGCCCCCACATCTGATTGTGATCGAATCAGGAATTGAACCAGCATTGGTAACTTCCACCTCAATTTTTAGAGACCTAATGTCCCCCTCTCCAATCAGAACTTCAGAACCATCATAGATTGATGCAAAGCCTGCTAGCATTTTAGAGACAACTCCCTTTAACCGCAGGTGCAGTGGCAGTCGAGAGATCTCAAGGAGAATCCTCCTAGATGTCACTCTTTGTGGAGGCCACTCAAATAGAGCCCCATCAAAAGGAGAGACCATTCTCCAAATCACAATGAATTCTTCAAAGATACTTGAACAAAATCTCAATCGTTCTACATCCAGCATGCCCAAACCATACACCAAGAAGCGAGATACTCTTTGTTTCATGTTTTCTTCTCACAACATTAATTCCATGAATTAGGTCCTCCAAGTTGTGTAGGAGCTCTTATTCTCTTTCATAGGTCAAACTGAGCTAGTTATGGCTCATGATGAGCCTCTCATCAGAGTAGAAATTACATTAGGTAATCATTTGTGTACCTAATTAAGTGGTGCATCAGGCCAATTGTTTGAGTTGTTTAGGCCGCACCACTTCAGCTAAAAATAACTCATCAAGTAACTACCACATAGGTTCAACTTTTATGGATTTACCAGACAATCCACATTCTTTTAAGTTTTAAAGAAAAACATCTTCACCTGTGCTTTTAAATCCTAGTGTGCCAACTAAACTTGATTGAATACACCTAATGTTGAATCCTAAAAGATATTAAGCAAGATTTAAAACCTAAAATTAACCACATCAAAAAATAATCTTGCTTGAAAACTATTGGTTGTTGATGAGACACTCATCGTGATCTCTAATTACCCCTAATTAACTAGTCTTCCTAGTTAATTAGCTAAGATTATGAATATATAAGGGTTAATTATAGAATAAGGGATATTTAGCAAATGATCATAAAATAAGTTTAAAATGACATTTTATCAACCAATTAACAATATTAAAAATTTAATTAATAATTGGACTCAAAATCCTATTAATCATTTCTTTAATTAATAGGTTAAGCAACTTAAACTAAATGTAAACCTAAGTATATAATAACTTAAGTAATTTTACTTAATCCAATAAATTAATCTAAAAAGGTCAAAAATGTAAATTCAAGGTGAAAACATAATATTTACCTTAATTACTAACATATATAAAAAGTAGAAAAAGATCTAAGCTAAAATAAACCTTCAAAACCTGGGTTTACATTTTGGCCCTTACTTTTTATTGCAATCGGGTCCTTATTTCTCACACAGGTCCTTAAGTTTTATTACATTTAAGTCCCTTTCCTTCTTCTTCTTCTTCAGTCGAATGAATGGCTAGCGACGGAGAGTCAAGCCACCGCATGATCACCACCCTGCTGACATCACTCTTCTTTGTCCAAGCTCCTACAGCTTGTGCTCACCACCTCCTCTTCATCCACCGATCTGGATTAACCAAAAATCCTAATTTGCAGTGGGAGATAACCTCACCGTCGTCAAAGACGACGTCGACGGTTAAGCTCCTCAAGATCCTTCTTTGGCTAGACCCCGCCACTCTCTTCAACTTCAACTACTATAAATACCCCCTCACCCCTCTGATTTTACTCAAGTTGGCTCCCTTCCCTCTTCTAACACTGACCCAACCCAATAGGATATTTGTCTGCAACTCCAGCGACTTTCCACCTCACTTTCCAACTTCCTACATCCATTCTGATCAGCCGAGGAGATCCATCGTGGTCAGCCACGTCTCTGACACAGGCGTCGACCAAAGGAATCCTCTACTTCACCTCACTTCCACCCGTCGGAGATCTTCCTCTCCGCCCTCTGATTTTGTCGTCCACCATGAACCTTCGGCGGAACCATATTGACCCCTTCTTCCAAGTAACAGTAGATAAGGAGTAGGAGTAGGAGTAGGATAGTTAGGTAGGTAGTTTAGGTAGTTAGATTAGATGTAATTTTAGAATTTCAGTGTCATCTTCTCCGACTCTGGCAAGCTCCATGAGCTCGCGAGAGCCTTAATCTTGTCTTTTTAACTCGCTAATCACTTTCCTTTAACTTCCATGATCATTTCTAATCCACTTAATCGCTTAATTAATCACCTAATCACCTAAATCAATTTCACCTCCACAGACTACTGTCACTATCCATGGCTACAGTAGTCGAGCTAATTCTACCTTCACTAGGTTTATCATCATCTATCCATCACTTATGGACCCTAATCGATACTATAATACATAGAATTATCACATATAACCTAAACACCCAAATCTAATTAAGCTCCTGAGCTCGCTGTCAATGACAGCATAGGAGTAGTTCAAATCATTAATTAAATATATATTTAGTATCATAGACATCTGTTCACTTGTCTCAACCACTCAATTGAGTGGGAGATCAAGTCCCATGCCTCAGCCAACTCAATTTTCATTCAAAATGAATTCACTGTCAAATATTACATATAAAGAGATAATGAGGAATTAAATGTGATTCCGAGGTTCCTTGCAACCTCAGGAACCTTTTTAGATTAAAAATGGCATAATTAAACAATATGTACACAGTTTACATATTTTCTGGACTCATCGGAGCTCCGGCGAGCCAAATCTGTGCTTCAGCCTACAGAATTTGTTGAGAAGCTCCAAATCAATGATTTAACAATCACTGATTAATTTGTAGATGTTTAATTGAGGATTTAGCCACTGGAGCTGTAGATAGGTCTTCATCTTCTCCAACTCCGGTAGAGTTGGAGATGAGTGACAGATAGGTTCTAGTCCTGTTTAAGAAGTCTAGAAGCATCATTGTTGATCCCTGGGTTCATTTCTGTGATCCAATCACTGTCACAACTCTTAGATTCCTCTGCCGAACAAACACATTTTGAAGCTCAGGCGACAATCTGGAAACCCTAGAAATTTTAGTTAGATCACCTATCTGAGAAGCTGAGCAAATTCCTGATGTTGAAAGAACTTGATTTGAGGCTTTAATTGCTTGTGGAGAGACTTTGAACAGAAAGTCAATTTTTTGTGCCTTCATAGTCAAACTGAGTTTGATTATGGAGTTCTGAGCTCAATCTGAGGAATTGATGAGATTAAATTATTTCTAGGATCTTGATGAATGATATTAGAGTGAATTAAGTGAGCTCAGATTTGATAATTAGTAAAAATTTGAACTCTGTCAGTTTGGGCTATTTTCGAACCCAAATTCATGGCAGTGTCATTTGGATGAGAGCTGAACTTTAATCCTGCCCAGATCAATTAGTTTTAATCCTTGGAACTTGTTGAAATTGATTAGCAATGTCCTTAAGTGTCTGTTGCACATATCAGAGTTAGAAATTGCTTTCTCTGAAGCCTTCAGAGAACTATAGAGCTTTTATCTTGTTCCTGAAGGTCTTGAGAGCTTAGAACTTACTCTAGCAAATGAGAAATAACCTGTAGAACCTATTCAGACGTTTAAATGAGAGAGAAAATTCCATCTGAGGACTCTGTGAAGTTAATTTCCACTTCCAGGAATTAAATAATCCATAGGAACCCCCTAATTTTACCTTTCAAATTGAAGAGGAAAACATCCTCTGAACCTTAAATTTACCCTGCAATCCTATAGAGTAGTCTTAGAGCATTCCATCAAGCTTTATTTTGCTTGATTTGGAGCTCTGAGTAGGGAGTCATTATCATTTGAAGTTGGGTGTGGAAAGGGGGAACATAGTCCCACATCGGTAATACACGAGCGCGTGCATGGGAGCAAAAGTGATTTGTGCTGTAGGTCGTTCAGTCGTCAACGCTCAGTGCATCGGTTACCGATCTGATCATCTGGCATTCTGAGCATATGTGTGTGTGTGCGCGGGCATGTGTGCCTGTGGGCATGCGCCCGAGTGGGCGTGAGCGAGTGTGCCCTGGGAGGGCGAGGCCTGGAGGTCAGGCTGAGCCAGATTGGTTCGAAAGTATGAAATGAAATAAATCGAAATCGAACCTAATTGAAATCAGGCAAGGATCGAGTAGGGTCTAGTCCCACCCTAGTCTCAGGGTGCTGTGTATCCTCGAAAGGACCTCGTCGCAAATAAAATAATTTTTTGTTAAGAATGAAAATAAACCTGGTTTAGCTGAAGGATCAAAGGAAAACAAGAACTGATGGTTAAATGCTAGGTGTTGAACTGAAGGCTAAGAAAGAAAAGGAAAGAAAGGAGAATAGGCACTACTAAGGGAACTAAGAAAGAAGAAGAAAGCTAAAGGGAAGAGAATCAAAGGCAGGAAGAGAAGAAGGTAGGAACAGAACAGAAGAAAGAGAGAAAAGAATCGAGAATAAAAAGAAGAGAAAGAAGAATAAGTAAAGAGGAGAGAGGCTCAAGAAATGGAGTTTTATTTCTTTAATTTCTTTAAATTTGTCTTAATTGTAATAAAGCATGTTTTAATAAAAGAACTCTTACTGCCTTAATTTCATTGAAATAAAATTGGAAAACTAACATGTTTACTTGTTAATAAAGTAGATCATTTTGAGTAAATATGTTCTCTTATGGGATTTTGCATATTACTTCATTTTAATTAATATTTTGGCAAAATTCATGTTCATAAAATTAACTTAATTATACGTCCTAAACTTATAAAGGAAATAAAAGGTAATTGGTGAATTTAGAATGAATTATACCTCCCAGGGAACGACTTGGACTCAACTAGTAAAAATTTCTAAAATGTTAGGTTAATTCGACCCTATACTACACAACCGATACAATTTCGAGTTAACCTAAGTGACTTTCTGTACTCTTAATTAAGTGAAATTAACTTAATTACTGAGTTGAGTAAAGTTACGCACCATTTTAATGGCACCGTTACCGGGGAGGTAATATTTTGTTTCATTTCACTCATCAAAATATTCCCTGGCATTGCTTCGTCTAAATATCATTTTAATGGCACCATTGTCAGGGAGGTAATCCCTTATTGGACTAAAATTTAGTTGGATTAATTGTCTAATTAGGAGGTATTTTGTAAATATATTTTTGTTTTTAATGTTTTTGTTCTAGTTAGTTGTATTTTGCTTTATTTTTGTTTTTTTTTTATTTTATTTTCTGTCTTCTTTTCAGGTTTACCTCTATGAGTAATCTCAGGAGAAGGTAGGAAACTATTTTCGTGTTTTGCTATTTCTTCTTTTTGTGAGTATTTCTTAGTCTTTTGTTTTGTTGCATTTAAAAATTAAAAATACAAAAAATACATCTTTATCTGACTAGCAGTAGCATATACATAGGCATACACTCTTAGGAGTGCATTATTTGTAAGAATTAGTTTGATCTGACTCGGGAGTTTTTAAACTATTTTTCTCGCATCAGGAGAAAACACGAGAAAACTCGCGTAGATCCCTATCCTTTGAGAATTAAAAAGGCCATATATTTTTGTTTGAAAAGATTTAAAAAGCGGCCATTGTAGTTTAGATTGATATATTTTTGAAAAAGACTAACTAAAAAATGGAAGTAGAAATTGTGACTTAAATCTGTTGCATACTATCGCGCACACAGCGCGATGACTAGAGTCACATGAGTCTATTTTTCTATCTCTCCTGATTGCGCAGCAATCATAGGTCTTAATTGGCCTAGATTAAGCTAGGACTTAGAATAAGTTAGGGTTATTCATGCATGCATATGCATTATCTGCATCTTTACTGCTTTCCTTTAGCTATGCATAAAATAATGTTATAATGCGCTGATTAAGTGCATTATGTCGATTGCAGGGAATAAGCTGATCAGGAGCTGGATCTGAATCTGGATCAGGAATAACAAGAGTTGCAGCAGAGCTGGAGCAGAAGGCTTAGATTAGATGTAGGAATAATGATGTAAGGGAGTTAAAGGTTTGCTATTCTATTAAGTAGGAATAAAGTAATAAAATGTGAAGAGCTTAGGTCCATTCTAATCCTAGGATAGCCTAGAGACTTCCCCAAGTCTTAGCCACCCTTAGATTTGGTCACAACACCCTAGGAAGCCCTAAAACCCTAGTTCCAACCGTTCTCTGGACGTCCAGATAAGTTTTAAGATGTCCAGGACCCTTAGCCAACTCCCGCACACTTCAAACCCACTTTTGCAGTGTTATTGGATGTCCAGACACTTTGTCAGACGTCTAATTTCTGCAGAATACCCAAAATAGAACCCGAAATCCTTCCTAACTCTGATTGGACGTCCAGAAAACAAGTTTGGACTTCTGATTTTTGAGTATAAGATGTCTGATTCTATTATTAGACATCTGATACTGCTCTCCAATTCATGTTTTGAGATTTAAGCCTTGATCTTGGATCTCTAGGTCCCTAAACCCAACTCCAACCCCATAGGAACCTAAATTAAGGTGCCCTAACCCTAGTACACTACCTCTAGACCTCCCTAAGGACCTAATTAGGTCCTCACTAAACCTAATTGACTTGGATCTTAGTCAATTCCATCAGCCTATTCAATTGGACTCATTGAGTCCAATTGAGCCTTGATCTCAGCACACACTATCCAATTGGACTCAGTGAGAGTCCAATTGACCTAGACCTGACTTAATTGAGTTTTTTTACTCTTAATTAAGTTTTCACACACCCAATTAAACTTATATTAAGTTTAATTGCACTTTACCTTAGTGACTTAGGGTTTATAACCCTAATTTGAGACATACCTTGACCTATACCCACTAGAACCAAACCTAATCAACCTAGCCACCTAAGTTTCTACCCACACACACCATCCACACGAAAATACCTAGCCTAGAGTTCTCTAGAACTCTCTACCATGTGTGGTTGCCTTGGTTGCCAAAAATAGCAACCAAGAGCCATTCAATTTTTAGATCCACATTTGGTGGATCTAAAAATGACCATCCACCCTCTCTCTCTCACTCTCCCACGAGCTCCCACCATAGGCCTCTCTAGAGAATTCCATAATTCTCTAGAGAGATTCCCTTAGGTCTATAAAAAGACCCCTTGGGTGGCCATTTGCACCCATTCACTTCCTGGGCATCCATTCCACTTAGAATAGCCACTTCCATCTCCACCCCACCTCCACGAGTTGGGCACCACCATGGAGGCCACCATCTCCACGCCAGGAAGCTGTATCAGCTCCCCAACCTCTGTCCAAGGGCTGGCCTAAGTTCCATTGGCCGCCCCTCCTCTCAACCATTGAAAGGCCATCGGGGACCACCCCTGAATGCCCTTCCATTCTGCTAGATTTAGATATGCTCTTCGTATATTTACTGTGTTTATTTACTGCTTAGTAGTGTAGTCTTACTTCTCTCCCAATGATGCATGCGAAATCTCCCCATCGATTCTTGTATGCGATCATTTTCTGGTAGCTAGATTTAATTTTCAAGCATATATGTACAAGCTTTCCTCTAGATTCCTTGTGCAACAACTCCCAAATGAATGAATGAAAACACATTTTTATACATATATACCTCTATCTGTTTGAAATCACCATGAGCTTAATGATTGCTATTATCTTTTGCGTGATTAATGTTGCCTATTTCTAACTCTTAATATTCTTGCAACTACGCATGTCGTATGTAAATATGTAATAATCATGAACCGGCATGCAATTCTAAACAAAGTAGAGTAGCAAAAAGATCGATTTCAAAAGTAAAAGCAACGCCTCCCAGAGACGAACAACTGGGACTTAAGTCTCGTTATCTTTAGAAATCAATTTTTGACAAACATTTTTGCGCGACTATATTACAATTTTTGACGACTTTCAAATGCGCCAAAACAACATTCCGTCACTCCTCTTTGCACCTTTTAGGGCTTTGGTGAAATATCAACAAGTTTGTCTCACTACTAGAGCCCCGGGTAACCAGTAGTGAGTAGTCCTGATCCTAGACCTTAGACCTTTGAACTTTAAGGTACACACCTGCGTAGACACATATTAGGATGCATATTTTGATACAGTCACTCTATTTGTTTGCGTCAAATTACTTTGCATATCTTAGGAATCTCTTCTTTCCTTTGAAAGAAGAGCAAAACCCGCGTCTTTTGAGTTGTTTTGTGGGTTTTTTGTGCCGCTGTTTTTCTACTGGTGGTGTGCGTGTGCAATTGCACATTATTTTCCATTTATGGACGGGAGGCAATCCTTGCATCTGCCACTTGCACCACCATTGACAGGTGATGCTAGGCTGGTTGTAGATAAGCAACTAATGGTTTTCCCATCTGATCTATCTACTTCTATGGATCAATTGCAAAATCTTGATCCCGAGATCCCTTCTTCTTCTAGTCAGGAGGAGCTGCCGCCTTTTGATGTTCATTAGGAGTTTTTGAACCAGAATCTTAGGATGCTAGAGCAAACTAGACAAATCAATCTCTTAACAGCAACCTTAAACAATTTACAGACTCTTTAAACCCATCCTCCACCTCGACCAGAGGTGGGTTTTGAAAACCTTGATTTATTGATCAATCGTCCAAGGCCTCTACTTAGAGATTATTACAACCCATCTAATGCACAAGTAGAGACTAATGTTAGGATTCCTATTGGGGAAAATGATCTTGAATTAAAGCCAAATATTATATGTTTAATCCCCCACTTTCACGGATTTGCATCTGAGGATCCATTTCAACACATAGAAGATCTTAAAAATCTATCCCAAACTCTTAGTCGTCGAAATCAAAATAGGGAAATCCTACTTATGAAAATGTTCTCTTTTAGCCTTAAAGATAAAGCAGCATATTGGTATAGAACTATAGCAAAACCAATCTCAACTTGGGCTGAACTTGAATCCACATTTTTGAAGAAATTCTTTCTAATTGGTCAAACCAATGCTTTAAGGCGAGCTATTACTACTTTCAATCAAAACCAAGGAGAACCAATTCATGAAGCGTGGGAACATTTTCATGAATTACAAAGGAAATGCCCACATCATGATATCCCTCGTTGGCAACTCATGCATATCTTTTATTATGGTTTACGAGAGGGAATTCACAATCTAGTCGATGCCTCTTGTGGAGGGAAGTTTCTAAATCGCGACGCAGAATCTGCTTCAGAATTATTTGAAGGGATGGCGGAAAACTCAATCAATATGCATCAATGTCGCAATTTACGTTGGGCGCAAATACGAATCATCTAAATCCACATAAGGGCATTCACGAGATCGGTAATCCGTCTAGTTCAAAGGATTTAGAGATTATTGCAGAAAAATTGCACAAAGTCGATATCGTACCAAAGCATCTTGACGAGGCTAGAAACACAATGAAGACTCTTACGCCTCTACTTGCTATGAATCTCGCGTATTCACCTGTTTCACAAATTCCCGCAAGGAGGGAATTTGTGAATAGTCTGGATTTTAGAGATCTATCTTCCTTGGGTTTTCTATCTACTCCTTAACTAACCCAAGGAGGGACCTTTGTCCCACAATCTTACCCACCCTTTTCCCCACCCTCTCCTATTGCAGAAAACACACCTTATCCTCTTGACTTGAATGCCATTCAGGGATACACACCAAGATCAAACCCATATTCAAATTCCTATAATTCTGGATGGGGTAATCACCCTAATTTTTCTTGCTCTGACCAAACACAAAGACCATCATATTCGACTCAGACCAGACAAAACCCGCCTACATTGTTGTTTCAGCAACACAATGCGAGGCCATTTTACGCGGGTTCGCAAAACCCCGTAGGGCCAAATAGAGATTCACAGCTAGACCAAATTTTAAGAGCTGTGACTGAGAGCCAGCGACAAAATGCTAAAGCTCTTGCTGAAGTCCAATGATAATGTTCGGCAGAATTGGTTGATCATAGGGGTCAAATCACACAATTAGCTGAATCTCATCAACTAGGGACCCTTCCATCCCAGCCAATTCCAAACCCTTGGAATATCTAGCAAAGACAATACCTGGGAGTTCAAAATCCGAATCAGGGACATGTCCATCTTCTTAATCAATTACCCCTAAATTCAAATCTGAATCAAAATCTCAATCCACCTATTTCTAATCTTGATTTTGAATATCAAAATCAACAGCAATCAATTGTTAATCAACCATTAATTAATGATCTATCTTTCCAAAATTCACAAGCATCTTCTTCTTCAGCTTCTTCTCATGCGGGTATTAACTCTGTTACAACCTGTCGTGGAACTTCCACTAGGGATCCAGTTTTTCCAAGGAACCTAACCCAAGACCCTAGTACACCTAGATTAACCCCTATTTCTACTCCTGGAAAAGGTGCAGAACTCGATCCTGTAATTCCTGCTAATTCGCGAGATCAGGATAATACCTCAGTAGAATAAGAAAGCCACATCCCATTCCCAGAAGCTTTGAAGACTAGGAAATAAAAACAACCTGTTACATTAGATGAAGATTTGATTAAGATTTTTGAATAGGTACACATTAATATCCCACTCCTAGATGCTATCAAACACATTCCGACTTACTCAAGATTTCTTAAAGAATTGTGTACTCCTAAGCGTAAGTCGAAGAAAGGAAGCACTGTTGTACTTTTAGAGCATGTGAGCTCTATTATTTCAAGTACGCTTCCTTTAAAAAAGAAAGACCCAGGAGCTCCATTTATTTCCTATATAATTGGGGGTCAGTGTTTTGATAGATCCTCCTAGATTTAGGAGCTTCTATTAACCTCATTCCTTTCTCTTTGGTAAAACACTTTAAAATAGAAAACCTTAAGTCTACCAATGTGACTTTACAATTACTTGATAGATCTATTAAGTCACCAAAAGGAATACTGGAGGATGTTATTGTTAGAGTTCGAGATTTTTACTTCCCTATAGATTTTATTGTTCTTGATATGGAAGTACCCGAATACATTAGCCACACCCCAATTATCTTAGGGAGACACTTTTTGGCTATTGCAAAAGCCAACATTGATTGTGAATAAGGAAAGATTGAATTGAAATTTGGGGAGAAGACAATTAAGTTAGATATATTTAGAGCTTCTAGTGGGTTTGACTGTGAATGGATTGAGGAAATAAAATCAATAGAAGTTTTGCGGATGACATTAGTTCTTTAGAACGAGAAAGCACATCTTTTGATATCCCATACCCTCAAAGCAATGAAATGTTATTGGAATCTCTACTCAATCCTGAATTTGACTCTGAATCTGAATCACTTTTCATAATTGAAAATCCCACCCCAAATCCTACTGTTGATTCTACTCCTATGCTTGAATTGAAACCATTGCTTGATAATCTTAAATATGTATATCTCGAATCTGATCAAACATATCCTGGAACAATCAATTCTCATCTAACTGAATCACAAGAATCCAAATTGATCAAAGTTCTTCAAGATCTCAAGAAGGCAATTGGGTGGACTTTACATGATCTCATCAGGATTAGCCCCATTTTTTGTACTCATCGCATTTATATGGAAGATGGGGCATGACCATCAAGAGAAGCTCAAAGATGCCTAAACCCTAATCTAAAGGATGTCGTTAAGAAAGAAATAATCAAGTGGATTGATGCTGATATCATCTATCGTATATCTGATAGCCCTTGGGTGAGTCCAATTCAAGTGGTACCCAAAAAGGAAGGACTCACCATAATCAAAACTGAATCTGGAGAAACCATTCCAACACGAATTGCAAATTCGTGGCGGGTTTGTATTGATTATCGTAAACTGAATTCTATTACAAAGAAAGACCATTTTCGTTTACCATTCATTGATCAGATCCTTGAGAGATTAGCTGGTAATAGGTTCTTCTGCTTGTTAGATGCTTACTCCAGATATAATCAAGTTGCAATCTATCCCGAAGATCAAGAGAAAATGACTTTCACCTACCCCTTCAAAACCTTTGCTTTCCAAAGAATGCCATTTGGGCTTTGCAACACACTTGCGACTTTTCAGCATTACATGTTAGTCATTTTTACCGAAATGGTGGGTGAATATATGGAGGTTTTTATGGATGATTTTTCAATCTTCGGGGAGACATTTGATATTTTCCTGGATAATTTTTCGAAGGTTCTAAAAAGATGCATTGAGGTAAACCTTGTTCTTAGTTGGGAGAAGAGCCATTTTATGATTCCTCAGGGCATAGTACCTGTTGAACGCACGAATTGCTATGCTAACGTGTTTGGTTTTGGAAAACCTATCGTTGTAGCTTGAAAGTGAAGAATTCGTGTTCAACAAATAAAATTTATACCAAAATTAAAATTCTAGGTCGAACACAGGGAGGCGAACGTTTGATTTAAAAACTACGCTTTCCTTTTTATTTGTCACGGAATAATTCAATTTAAAACTATCTAATTATTTACAATAAATAGAAGAGAAAGAGAGAGAGTAAGAGAGAAAGAGAATATTACATAGAGAAATCAAAATGAGATGTAGAATAAACAAGGAATTTATCATTAAGGAGATTATTCATTTCACTCTTACAACTCCAAAGCATAAGACAATTACTCTAGAAAGCGATAAATTTACTCTAGAAAGCATTACAAGAATGGAGGGAGAAATGTCCTTCTCGACGATTGCTTGGAGGACGAGCAAAACTACACTAGAAAGTAGTAAATCTATACTAAAAAGTAGTAAAAATAATAGGGAGAGAGAAATCCTCCTCGACGATTGCTTGGAGGACGAGTCGGACGGGACGATGCCTGGACGAAGGAGGACGAAGCAGGACGAAGGAGGACAAAGTAGAAGAACGGGAACGAAGCAGCACACTGTTGTCATCGTGAGATCCACTTCCGAAGGGGGACGAAAATTTGGACTTTATCTAGCGAGAAGCATCCCGGGTGTGGGACAAGCTTCTCTTGAGCTTTGGAGGGGTAGAGAGGAGAAGGAAGGGATGAGAATTTCGTATGGAGGGGGTCTCCTTTTATAGTTGCAAGGAGTGGGGCAAAATGGACATTACAACTTTAAAATAATAAATGACGGGTCTTTAGTGACAGATAAATCCATCACTAAAGCCCCCAACGTGGGTGTAGCTTCCGCGCCCACGCGCAGCTGCTCGCGCGCGCAACGCATGCACACATTCAGCAATCCTCAGCTGTCCGATCGCGAGATCAGACAGCTTAAGTCGCACCTTCACCCGCTGCGCTGCGTGCCCGCCCGCGTGCGATCACGCGTCCACGCTGTGCGTTCAATCGTGCCTGAACGCTATTTGGTGCTCACGGCCATCCGATCAAGATCCAACGCCCGCCCGCGCCCAATCGCCTGCGCCTTCCAGGCCCTCGCTGCGGCTCGAACCCGCGCCCGCCGCTCACGTAAGCGCACTCGACCGCTGTGCTACGAGGCGCGGATGGTCGAGCAGACGCTTTTAAGCGTGGCTGACCATAGCTGTTGGATCAAGATCCAAAGGTGGAGAGCGAGCAGGTGCGAGGTCTTCAGAGGTTGCATGCGGCTGTTTGGGCAGCCGAGATGGCGCCACGTGGTGCCATCTTGGCCGTCCATCTTCTGGAAGTTGTAGATGGTGCCACGGATGTTGGATTTACTCGATTTTTGTGTCGTTGGGCTGCGATTGTCGATATGAATTCATCCGTGCGGTCGGATTTGTCATCTGAAATGCGGATTTACACCATCCTGGCCCTTAATCTTCTAGGGTTCCCCGATCACTATCTAATGCTATGGATGCCTGGTTAGGATCCTAGAGTCGTTGAACTCCAATTGTCACCCTGATCACATCCATACGATTGGATCTTTGATCCGAGGCCCCGATAAAATGTTTGCCCTGTCCAAGCACATAAAAGGAGACAATTAACCTCCATTTTATTCAAACTACTCTAAATGAAAGATGATGCATGTTATGCGATATTTATATCATGAAATGCAATCCTATGCTTAAGAACATGCATAAATAGACATCTTAAGTAGTGTAAATGTGTTTACATCAGTACTTGGTCACCTCGTATCTGAGCGAGGTATCCAAGTAGATCAAGCCAAGATCAATCAAATTGCAAATCTTCCAATCCCTGACTCGATCAAAGGTATTAGATCATTTCTCGGGCATGTGGGATTTTATAGAAGATTCATCCTTGATTTTTCAAAAATTATCTGACCACTCACAAACCTCCTCACAAAGGATACAATTTTTGAGATGAATGAGGAGTGTATTTTAGCATTTAAAACTTTGAGAGATATAGTTAGACAGGCTCCAATTTTGCAACTACCTAATTGGGATTTACCATTTGAAATCATGTGTGATGCATCAGATTATGAAATAGGAGCTATTTTAGCATAGAAAATTGAGAAGAATCTGGTGGTAATTTACTATGCTAGTAAAACAGTAAATGAGACATAAAGGAATTACACAGTTACAGAGAAAGAGTTACTAGCAATAGTATTTGGATTAGAAAAGTTTAGATCGTATATACTCGGATCTCAAATCATAGTGTACTCTGATCACTCAGCTATTCAACACCTTTTATCTAAGAAGGGCACGAAACCTAGGTTGATCAGATGGATCTTACTTTTGCAAGAATTTGACCTAGAAATTCATGATAAGGTGGGTAGGCAAAATCTTGTTGCAGTTCATCTTTCCCGCCTTCCTTCTGATACAATCGAATCATCACCAGTAATCGTGGAACACTTCCCTGATGAACATCTTTTGGCTATATCCACAGATCTTCCTTGGTATGCAGATATTGTTAATTATTTGGTTACACACCAATTCCCGCTAAACTAAGACGGGAATTGTGTTGTCGACGTTTTTGTGCGGGTTTAAAGGATGTCACGTTGTAGTATAACCGACAAAATGTCTAAACAAATATAAATAATTTTATTACTCGAAGACCGGAGTATCCGAGGTCGATCACAGGGAGCAAATGGAAATTACTACTAGTCAAAATGTAATTGAACACTCTAATTTACTCAAAATATCAATTCAGATGTGAATGTATGTAATTAAAAATAATTAGGACAAAAATATGAAATTGGACGTCTGATCACAAGATCAGACGTCTTAAAAGTATTTTTCCTTTTCTTCTTCTTCTGCAGTCTCTCGTTTTCTTCTTCGTTTGCTTCTTTCTCTGCTTTCTTTCTTGTCTTGCGAAGCCTTCTTCTTCTTTTGATCTTCTAATCTTTCTTTGCCTCTCTTCTTCTCTGTGTCTTGCTCTTTCTTCTTCTTCTTTCCTTCTTCTCCTGTGAAGGCTTCTTTCTTTCTTCTTCTTCTCTGTCTTGCTCCTTCTTCCTTTTCTTCTTTGGCTTGCCTTTTCTTCTTCTGTAGCGGCCAAGTCCTTCTTCTCCTGCATTCAGCCTGCCTGCACAGGAGCAAAACCTAACCCTTCTCCCTCTACCCGCGCGTCTCTCTCTTAAGCAGTTCGCTCATGGACGCTCTCCCAGAGCCACAGCCATAATCGGGTCGGATCGTACCCGGGACCACGCGCACCGGCAAGTGGTGATGCGCGAGGAGTGCGTAGGTCAAGGTAGGGTCGGATCAGCCAGATCCGCGAGGTCAAGCCGCGGATGAGGCGTGTGTAAGGGCAGTGAGGGACCTCACCACTGTGCTTTCGGAGGCAACCAGCTTAAAGCACAAATACAATTTATAGCGTACTTGAGTGTTGTAATCCCACGATGTGGGACTAAACGTTCCGCCCTGATTTCACGCGCGCCCGCAGACTCTCGTATGCAATTGCCCAAGCGGATGGCTCTGCTGGTGCTCCGTGCTGGGCTCTCTCACCTCGCGACACTCGCGTGAGTCTCCTGCATCTGCAGCCTGGGAAGCCTGATGCCTGTAGCTTCGTTGGAGCTTCATCAGAGGTCGTCCATGGCGGCAGCAGCTCAAACACTGTCATGCACAAAACAAGCCTCTCGGCCCAATCAGATCAGCTAGAGACCTTCGCCGTGGCACGGTGAAGGCGGTGGACGATGCTGCAGGCCGCAGGTCGGCCTAGGCGTGCGTGCCTAGGTCAACCAGTGGCCGGCCGGAGATGGTGGGTTGTTCGGGGGGTGATTATGGAGGTCTGGAGTGGAAGTTGTAGGGTGGAGCGAGTTCCTGGTGGTGAGGCGGAGCTCTCGAAGTGGTTGGCGAGCTGTGTGGGGGGCTGGAATGGTGGAAGTGGCTCGCCGGAGGTTAGTCGGTGATGTGGAAGATGAGGGTGGTCAGCGTCGGTCGAGGGGTAATCAGATGAGATAACAGGGGAAAAGAGAGAGGAGAGGATGGAGAGGAGCTCTAACCTAATTGTAAGGATGAAAGGGGACGGAAGGCGGACAGCAGTACCTGCTGTCGCCGGAGAAGATGACACCCAGTGGGGGAGAACGGCGGCGACGACGAGGCTGAGGCGGCGTGCGCGGGTACTGCGCGACGTGGAGGGAAGTCAGGAAGCTAACTCTGCCACTGGTTTTGTGGCAGAGCGAAGAGGGAGGGGATGGGGGCTCACCGGAACTTGCTGGGACTTTTGGCCGGGTAGGAGGAGACGAATTGGGGGTGGACACTCGGCCAAATCAAGCTCGGGTCCTGCGGCAGGGTCTGGGGGGTGTTTTATAGGTGCTGGCCGCTCCTGCCAGCGCGTGGAGAACGCGCCATTAGGTCTGCCGACTTGCCGGAGTTGGAAGGAAGGTGGATACCCAAATCTCTCATGCGTTCGCACGAGAGATTGGGTTCACACCAGCGATTGTAATTGGCTTTATAAGGAAGGGAATTCCTCAAAGAATCCTCCTTCCATTTCTGGGAGGGAATCTCTGAGGGATTAGAGAGCAATCCCTCTCCGAACGTCGCCGGAGCTTGGTTCTGCCCTAGAAATGGCGGCAGGACCGGTTTGCAAAGGAGGCGAAGAACCTAGGGGGCTCTCTGCAAAGGTATTCAAAAGATAGGGACCAATTTGTGATTTAGGTGTACTAAATTGCAAAGTAGGTCAAGATGACCTCTCCTTAGGTCCAAATTTTGGTACAAACCTAATTTGGACCTGAGGAATCCAATGGTGAAGTTGGATTTTAGGTTTGACCTCGTTTGACTGGACATTTTGTGTAGAAACCCAAATTAGGTTAATTAGGGAGCTAGGACCCTAATCTAGGTCAAACTAGGTTCCAAAGGCCAAATTAAGTGTTATAAACCCTAGAGGATTTTTTTCCATGATTTTTAGAGGGTTTACTTGCTTTTTATTCTGATCGGAACCTTGTTAATTTAAGCGGGTCTGTTTTAGGGTTACCAAGTGTCATTTAGTTCTTAGATTGCACATGAACCCATTTCTGATTGACTCAACCCTCTTTTTATCTCATTTAGACCATTTGACCTATGTTTTGCCTCTGAGAAATCCCGTTTACGTACTGCAATGGTAAAATTGCGGTTTTAACCTTTATTTCATGTTTTCTTCTCAAGGCACTTGTTCCTTCAGTTAGGCCTTCTTCTAGGTTATGTAGGAGCTTTTATCTTCTTTATTGGGTCAAAATGAGCTAGTTATGGCTCATGATGAGGCTCTCATCATACCCCCATGCCTAGCTTTTGCTAGTCCCTTAGCAAAAATTCAAAGTTTTAACTTCCATTCTAGACCCTGAGTGTCTGTCAACAATGATAAGTGCTTCTCCTTTTCTTTTGTGATTAGGTGGGAATGCCGACAGTAGGCCTAGAGGTACTCAAGTACCAACCAAAATCTAGACCTGTTCCGCTTTAGCCTCAGTCCTCCGCAAAGGTTTCTACGGCCCACAGAAACTAACCTAGGGTTTGTTGGACTCCGCGGTTAAAGCACCCGTGCTTGAGACATTTTTAGCCTAAGTTCAGTTTGCAGTGCGTTTTTTTGTAAGAGAGAGATAGAAGATTTATTTGTTTGGAGAGCTTTTCTCTCTCTTTTCTTTTTATTTCTAGCTTCGGATTAGCTTCTCAACACGGTCTGTATCGGATTCCTCGTCCCCATCATCAATCCTCAAGGGTCCCTGGCTTTCGAGATTTCGAGATAATCCCGCCCATGGCAACCCCCAGAACCCTGGCTTTCGAGATTTCGAGATAATCCCGTCCATGGCGTTCCGTGGCCGAATCCAGACCCTGGCGATCGACATTTCGTGATAATGCCGCCCATGGTATCTGAACCAGCAGAGTGCTTACATGCCCCCGGTAGGATATTTAAATATCCTAAGAGACAAGCACCGAGGAGATGATATGTTGTTACGCATCTTCAAGGGGAATTTCCCGCCTCTCCACGCTGGGAACTCGTCCAAATCAATTTGTGTTGATTGACCGCTCCTAATCTAGGTGACTTTTTCAGAACATTAAATGCTTTTCACATGATTTGGATGTTTATGCACACTAAACCAGACTGTGTGTGAATTTGGGTGCTTAGGTTACCGAATCCCGCAAACCGGAGGTCAGTTAACGAGGCCGAATACTTCCTAAGCCTTAGACCTAATACTCAAGCTGCGCATTTTCCTCAACCTCTTGAGGATTATCCAGATTTTAACGGATACGTGAATTTTTAAGCTAAAGGTACTAGCCCAAAAGGCCTAAGACCAGTGTTCCCACTAATCTCTTGTTATATCTCCGTAGCACTTTTCTTTTCTTTTTCTTGATTCGGTCTAGAACTTCAGTTAACCCCTTAATCTTTTACTAATGACTATTTCTTTTCATTTTCATTTTGTGCTCCTTTTTGTCATTTTTCTTCTTTTTCTCCTCCTTATGCTTAAGTGGCTCACAAAATTTCCTCCCTCCCCCCATTTTTTTGTTCTTTTTCTTAATTTTTTTCAATTTTTTTGCGTTTTTGACATATGCAAATTTTTTTGTGTGTGAGACTCCTGATTTTTTTCTTGGTTCTGTATGTATGCACTTTATCACCCCCCCATGCCTAAGTTTTGCAATGTCCTCATTGTAAACAGAGGGTGGGAATTAGTGTTGACGTCAGGGCTTAGAACATGATACATCGGGTGGGTGAATGGGTTGTAAATGACTGATGCGGATGATTTCAAGCTCTGATTCGTGTACCAGAGGTGGGATCTTATGTCTAAGGCTGGTCTCAAGGTGCAATAGACGTGGAGTCCAGATGGATAATCAGACGGGTCTCTGTGTTTGGGATGACGGGTTGCCTCCCGTTAAGCGCTAAATTTAATGCCTTCAGCCGAGCAGAAAATGGGGTGGAGAGGGAGTGGTCAAATCAATGGAGTTTTGGAAAATAAGCACCTTGATTAAGAGCCTGGTTGGTCCAACCAAGTGCTTGTTGAGATCAGTGGGCTGATGATGCAGCCCGAACCCAATAAGTCTGGTGGGTTGATAGATGTAGATCAGCAGATGCGGAACCCACCATATGCAGTGATGTTCTGATGGATATGGAAGTGAAAACTCGGGTTCAGGCTGAGTCGAATCAGCCTGGTCAAAGTAGGGTTCCGAAAAATTATCCATGTAAGGTGTGGAATCCCTACAGAGGTGATCAAAGGATGGAGGCTCCTGATTTGTGGTCTGATCAGTACCCGATACCTGGTCTAGATATGGAGTTGAATCATCTGCAAACGGCTCAGTGAGAGGTGAATCGGAATAGAAATTGAGTCCGATTGCAGGTCGGGGTGGGGAACGGGTTTTGATTGGTTCTGTATATGTGGAGCAGGTCACTTCAAAGAAGATTGACATGTTATAATCAGGAGGCAGATTTTCTCCGATGTTATGGTCAGATTCGAGATCGTCGGAGAATTTGCGAAAATCAAAGTTTGAATGAGATTCTAGATCATGAGTTCCACCATAGAATAAATCATATGTTGTATATTCAGCAGCCTGACTGGGATCTAGCCTAAATGTTAATTCTCAGCTTAAAAGGGTATCCTTATCTGGTAGAGGCTCAGATTCTAAGCTAGTAGGGCAGACCCAATTGAAACCCTGCTTGTCCAACTCCTCGATTTCTATGTCGTAGATTGGCATGACTTCAGCAAAATCGATTCATTCCTCTGAGGAGGTTGACGAGGGATATTCATCAAATCGAGGCCCAAAATCATATTCTTCATTAAGAGATTGATTTTCTTCCTCTGGGGCCTTGAAATCTTCAAAATATGTTTCAGATCTAGGTTCTAGGCTTAGGATGTGGGTTGAATTACTAGAATTTAGGTCTGAATAACCTTCGAGGGTCACCTTATCAGAATAAGGGACGGAATTTACACCCTCGAGAGGTTCAGTTCTACTCTCATACTTGCAGGAGTCTTGGGATTCTAAAATGGGCTCATCATGGTCTTTTCCTGCATTTGGAGCTTCCCAACCTTCTTCAATATCAGGTGCATTATACTCCATCTGGGTTGGGAATCCACAACCATTTTGTGCCTCAAACCCGAGATCAAATTGATCCTCGATGTTGTCCCAAGATAGTTCCTCTTCTGTTGGTATACACGAGTATTTCTGATCAATAACTTGTTTTACTAATCTCATTATCTCTTCCCATTTTTCAAGACTATCTTGGTGTTGCTTCCAAAGTCGAGGATTTGTCATACATTGAAGGTATTCACTATTGTGCAATTTTTCTATCTCAATGTATGCAGTAATGAGCAAGTCACGGGTTGATCCTTCATTGGCTTCTGCTAATAGTACTTGGGCACAAGTTATGACAAAGGTTGTGGTTGTTGGGACATCAACCTGAATGTTTCCTACTGTTGTTGAGGTTTCTTCATTTTCATAAAATCGCATGGCATCCTCAATCATTTTATCTCTCATGGATCTCTGGTATTCAGGTTTCTTGAATGGTAGTCTTAGGTGGTTCGGCTGCATATTTGGATCAGGTGGTGGAATCAAGATCAGAGTTTGACTCAAGATGTGTTATGAAGCGATCAGATATGAATAACGAGTCCCACTGAAAATGAGTGTGTGTGCTCTAAAGAGAAAAGATGCAGGACTGGAGATGTTCTTGACCCAATCAAGACACCCAAAAGATGTTTGGATGACTATGGAGGTTCGGGGCAGATGGACCCCTGGATCCGAAGATCGTCCACCTGAGAATTACCTGGGCAGCCAGAGAGGGAGAGTCCCGCAAAGACCCCTACACGGTAGAGCGTCCCTACGGGTTACAGGGTTTCCCCCCACCCGACCTCTCTTGTCACTGAGATTCTAAGTAGACCAGAATGGGGACCTTGACCTCTTAAGTCTATCACTTTTTATTTCAAAGGTGCTTTTAGGGTTATCACTTGAACTTTAGATGTTTTTGGTATTGTGACCTAATTTAGAGGTTGGTTGACCCAAGGGGTCAACTTCACCTGACCTGTCCTATAGATGGCAGAATGATTCTAAGTTCGGAGCCTAGAGATCACCCTAATTTGACTCCCAGGTTATTAGGTCAAAAGAAAATTTTAAGATTCAAGTGATTTTAGAGCTCAATTTTAGGGTTTGTCTTATTTAGCTTTCTTCAATCAAGGGCTTGGGTAGCACACTGATGCGGGAGGGTTTATTTCCTTTTACACAGGCATGTGTGACTAGCGCTTCAAGACCCTAATGTGGAAACCCTAATTTGGTTCTATTTCCAATCCTCTTTTTCTTTTTCAAAAGTTCTCTTTGGACTTATAAACAAGAAGTGTGTGGTCCGCCGAGATTAAGCGTTATTTCAATTAGGCACAAGAATTTGTGAGATGGGAAAAAAAAATCGCTCCAACTTCAAGAATATTTGCAGAAATTTTCGCTAAATCAGGAAATGTTTTGCCTTAGAGATGGTGATTACTATATAAAGAAGGCAATTGATTCCTAAATTGATTTTCTTCCTTTTGTCTTTCAAAGATTAGGGAATCATAAAGGAAGAAAAGAAATTACCTGCCCTGGAGTGGTTGACTTGCGGGAGAGATTTTCTCATGAAGTACCTACAAGATCACATCAAAGCAAAGTAGGGCAAGTAAGTGCTCAATATGATAAAAAGAATGTAGAGACTAGTGGTAAATTGCGCATTGCTCCCCGGCAACGGCGCCAAAATTGTTGTCGACGTTTTTGTGCGGGTTTAAAGGATGTCACGTTGTAGTATAACTGACAAAACGTCTAAACAAATATAAAGAATTTTATTACTCGAAGACTGGAGTATCCGAGGTCGATCATAGGGAGCAAATGGAAATTACTACTAGTCAAAATGTAATTGAACACTCTAATTTACTCAAAATATCAATTCAAATGTTAATGTATGCAATTAAAAATAATTAGGACAAAAATATGAAATTGGACGTCTGATCACAAGATCAGACGTCTTAAAAGTATTTCTCCTTTTCTTCTTCTTCTACAGTCTCTCGTTTTCTTCTTCGTTTGCTTCTTCTCTGCTTTCTTTCTTGTCTTGCGAAGCCTTCTTCTTCTTCTTTTGATCTTCTAATCTTTCTTTGCCTCTCTTCTTCTCTATGTCTTGCTCTTTCTTCTTCTTCTTTCCTTCTTCTCCTGCGAAGGCTTCTTTCTTTCTTCTTCTTCTCTGTCTTGCTCCTTCTTCCTTTTCTTCTTTGGCTTGCCTTTTCTTCTTCTGTAGCGGCCAAGTCCTTCTTCTCCTGCGTTCAGCCTGCCTGCACAGGAGCGAAACCTAACCCTTCTCCCTCTACCCGCGCGTCTCTCTCTTAAGCAGTTCGCTCATGGACGCTCTCCCAGAGCCACAGCCATAATCGGGTCGGATCGTACCCAGGACCAGGCGCACCGGCAAGTGGTGATGCACGAGGAGTGCGTAGGTCTAGGTCAGGTCGGATTAGCCAGATCCGCGAGGTCAAGCCGCGGACGAGGCGTGTGTGAGGGCAGTGAGGGACCTCACCCCTGTGCTTACGGAGGCAACCAGCTTAAAGCACAAATACAATTTATAGCGTACCTGAGTGTTGCAATCCCACGATGTGGGACTAAACGTTCCGCCCTGATTTCACGCGCGCCCGCAGACTCTCGTATGCAATTGCCCAAGTGGATGGCTCTGCTGGTGCTCCGTGCTGGGCTCTCTCACCTCGCGACACTCGCGTGAGTCTCCTGCATCTGCAGCCTAGGAAGCCTGATGCCTGTAGCTTCGTTGGAGCTTCATCAGAGGTCGTCCATGGCAGCAGCGGCTCAAACACTGTCATGCACAAAACAAGCCTCTCGTCCTAATCAGATTAGCTAGAGACCTTCGCCGTGGCACGGCGAAGGCGGTGGACAATGCTGCAGGCCGCAGGTCAGCCTAGGCGTGCGTGCCTAGGTCAACCTGTGGCCGGAGATGGTGGGTTGTTCGGGGGGTGATTATGGAGGTCTGGAGTGGCAGTTGTAGGGTGGAGCAAGTTCCTGGTGGTGAGGCGGAGCTCTCGAAGTGGTTGGCGAGCCGTGTGGGGGGCTGGAATGGTGGAAGCGGCTCGCCAGAGGTCGGTCGGTGATGTGGAAGATGAGGGTGGTCAGTGTCGGTCGAGGGGTAATCAGATGAGATAACAGGGGGAAAAGAGAGAGGAGTGCATGGAGAGGAGTTCTAACCTAATTGTAAGGACGAAAGGGGACGGAAGGCGGACAGCAGTACCTGCTGTCGTCGGAGACGATGATGCCCGGTGGGGGAGAACGACGGCGACGACGAGGCTGAGGCGGCGTGCGCGGGTACTGCGCGACGCGGAGGGAAGTCAGGAAGCTAACTCTGCCACTGGTTTTGTGGCAGAGTGAAGAGGGAGGGGAGGGGGGCTCACTGGAACTTGCTGGGACTTTTGGCCAGGCAGGAGGAGACGAATTGGGGGTGGACACTCAGCCAAATCAAGCTCGGGTCCTGCGGCAGGGTCTGGGGGGTGTTTTATAGGTGCTGGCTGCTCCTGCCACCGCGTGGAGAACGCGCCATTAGGTCTACCGACTTGCCAGAGTTGGAAGGAAGGTGGATACCCAAATCTCTCGTGCGTTCGCACGAGAGATTGGGTTCACACCAGCGATTGTAATTGGCTTTATAAGGAAGGGAATTCCTCAGAGAATCCTCCTTCCTTTTCTGGGAGGGAATCTCTGAGGGATTAGAGAGCAATCCCTCTACGAACCTCGCCGGAGCTCGGTTCTGCCCTAGCAATGGCGGCAGGACCGGTTTGCGAAGGAGGCGAAGAACCTAGGGGGCTCTCTGCAAAGGTATTCAAAAGATAGGGACCAATTTGTGATTTGGGTGTACTAAATTGTAAAGTAGGTCAAGATGACCTCTCCTTAGGTCCAAATTTTGGTACAAACCTAATTTGGACCTAAGGAATCCAATGGTGAAGTTGGATTTTAGGTTTGACCTCGTTTGACTGGACATTTTGCGTAAAAACCCAAATTAGGTTAATTGAGGAGCTAGGACCCTAATCTAGGTCAAACTAGGTTCCAAAGGCCAAATTAAGTGTTATAAACCCTAGAGGATGTTTTTCCATGATTTTTAGAGGGATTAATTGCTTTTTGTTCTGACCGAAACCTTGTTAATTTAAGCGGGTCTGTTTTAGGGTTACCAAGTGTCATTTAGTTCTTAGATTGCATATGAACCCATTTCTGATTGACTCAACCCTCTTTTTATCTCATTTAGACCATTTGACCTATGTTTTGCCTCTAAGAAATCCCATTTACGTACTTCAATGGTAAAATTGCAGTTTTAACCTTTATTTCAAGTTTTCTTCTCAAGGCACTTGTTCCTTCAGTTAGGCCTTCTTCTAGGTTATGTAGGAGCTTTTATCTTCTTTATGGGGTCAAAATGAGCTAGTTATGGCTCATGATGAGGCTCTCATCAAATCGCAAATCATGACTCAAAGTAGAAGTCAAATAATATTTTTGGGAAGATCCATATCTTTTTAGACAATGTAATGATTAAATCATCAGACGTTGTATCACCTCTTCTGATATTGGTTCTATCCTATTTTTTTGTCATGACCAAGCCTGTGGTGGTCACTTTTCTGGTAGAAAGACTGATGCAAAAGTTTTGCAATGTGGGTTTTATTGGCCCATGTTATTTGCTGATTCTCAAACTTATTGTAAGGCATGTAGTCACTGCCAAACACTTGGTTGCGTGTCTCGGAAAGACATGATGCCTTTGAACCCGATTCTAGTTTGTGAAATCTTTGACATTTGGGGCATATATTTTATGGGTCCATTTTCATCCTCCTTTCGATTCCATTATATTTTACTTGCTGTAGATTATGTTTCTCGTTGGACTGAAGCCATACCCACACATACAAATGACCATCGGGTTGTCATTCCTTTTATACAGAGTCACATTTTCGCTCGTTTTGGGGTACCTCATGCTATTATTTCTTACGGCGGTTCCCATTTTATTAACGCCCAATTTAAAACTTTACTTAGAAAATATGGGGTTGCACATCGTATTTCTACACCTTATCATCCCTAGACTAATGGGCAAACTGAGGTCTCTAATCGGGAGATCAGAAAGATCCTTCAGATGACATTCCAACCTGATAGGAAGGATTGGTCTTCCCATTTAGATGAGGCTTTGTGGGCTTATAGGATGCCCACAAAACACCAATAGGCATGTCACCATACAGACTTGTTTACGGGAAACCCTATCATCTTCTTGTAGAAATTGAACACAAGGCCTATTGGACAATTAAAGCCTGTAATTTAGACCTCATGAAGGCTGGTGAAAATCGTAGGTTGCAGCTTAGCGAACTTGAGGAATTACGTCATGATTCTTATGAGAGTTCAAAGCTGTATAAGGAGAAACTTAAAGCCTTCCACGATAAATTCATTTCCCGCAAATCCTTTGTACCTGGTCAGAAGGTGTTGTTATTTGATGCTCGTTTGAAGCTCTTCCCAGGTAAACTTAGGGCTAAATGGCAAGGGCCATTTGTTGTACTTAGAGTCTTCGACAACGGAGCTGTCGAAATCACTGAACCCAACAAGGATCAACCCTTCAAAGTCAATAGTCAACGTCTAAAACCTTTGTTTGAATCACATCCTTTAGGTCTTGTTGGAGAATGTTACATGCTCCACTAGGATTTTTTCTATCCATCCACCATATTTGTACATAGCTATTTCTTATTTTTACCTTTTATATTTTCTTCTACACTTACTCTGAAATTTTCACTCCATATCATATTGATTACCTTCATTTAGTTCGACTGACCACTCTAACCTTTGGTCAGACTTGAAATCATCTGCATAGAGATTTTTGATCTCCTCTATTCGACTCCTTCCATCACCCTATACTAAATGAAGTATAATATCTTTTCAGCCTTCTTACAATGAGGACATTGTAAAATTTTGGCTTGAAGGGGTGCTGAAGTGAAATTCTCACTTTAAGTGTGGGTTAAAAAAGTAAAAACACATAAAAATTAAATATCCATGAAATTTAAAAAAATAAAAATTCCAACAATGATAAAAATTTTAAAAAAATAAAAAATTTTCATTAAAATTTGAAAAATTTTTGAAAAAAGAAATCATAAAAATTGGAAAATCTTATATAAATAAAAATATATAAATATAAAAATTTGAAACTAAAATTCATAAAAATAATAAGAGCGGTTTATTCATTTTTAATAAAGAAGAAAAGAAGAAGAATATATATAAATATATTTATTAAGAGCTTAATTTTCTTTTAGGTCAGCAGTTTAAAATGTATATAGAATATATATAGAGATTTAAGAGCATTCAATTCTTAATTAGATTTTTACTTAAACATTTTGTAAAAACACAACTTTGTGTTTAAATGTTTAGAATAAGATTTTATTTGAATTAGGAATCTTTTAAGGATGTGTTTTTCTATTCTTACTTGAATTAAGAAACTAAGTGTGTTAAGATTTAAACTTAAGTTTTGGAATTAAATTATAACTTTCTAATCAATTAGATTAAGTAATCCTTTTGCTTTTTGAAAATTTGATTTTATCATAAAGTTATGTCAAAGACCAGATATTCAGATTTAATTAAATAGAGAGTTAGTAGAATTTTAGTTTACAAAGCTTACAGGCTAGAGATAAATAACTAGACTTGGTAAATTTTGTTTTGACGGATCCACTAGGAGGAAACTAAGAATTTAAGAACTTGAGAGTAAAAGGCTTTGTTGTCCATGCTCTGGCTTGAGAGCTAAGTAACCTAAACATCTAAATTCACACACCTAAATTGTCTTGTTGCCATCTGAGATCGCGAAAATACAAAGTTTAAGAGATCAGTTCTGAATCCTCTTTAGTCTAAGGATTTCCGCGGGGTGATTTTTGAAAGGGTGAAGGATGTGCCACTCACCTAGAAAAAGGATTTGCAGAATAAAGTTAGTAATAAAAATGAGAAGGGGGAAAAGAAAGGAAAAGAAAAGAAAATAAAAGAAAAAATAAATAATACACCCTACAGTTAAGTGCCTCGTTATAAATGGGTGCTTATGCAGTTTTTCATAAATAAATAAAGCATCTCGTTACAAATGGATGCTACCCTTCCTTCCATCAAATAAAAAGAACACCTCGCTACAAATGGGTCTTCTAACCTATAGAAAAAGTAAAAAATATGGAGAAAAAAATATTTGGAATAAGAGACCCAGTGGTCCACCGAGGAGATATACACAAAAAGTGTTGACCTCAAGATAAAAAGCTAGTGAGGGGAAAGCAACCAAACCTGAGTAAGGCCAAGCCAAAGGGTTGAATTGGAATAATTCGGATTGGAAAATGATGTCTTAAGATCTGGATTTTGCAACTTTTGATGCCTTTAGGACAATTCTCTTCACAAAGCACAGATGTTTTAAAATCATAGCTACTGAACCTTGGTATTGGGCAATGAAGCCTAAGAAATTGAGTTTTGAAGATTTTAAGTTGAGACCTAAAGGAGAAGAATTGACAAAATCCTAGGTCTAGAAGTTATTCTTTAGTGTTGTAGGCTAGTAAATTAGAGTTTTACTACTCTAAGTTTTATTAATAACGAGTATCTGGTTAATTTGCTTAAACTTATATTGATAAAAGTCAAATATCATAAACAAGGGATTGACTTAAATCTATTTGAGTTTTTGAGTTAAAATTTAATTCTCAATCCTTAAGTTTTGTTTTCTTAAAACACTTTGTATTCTAATTTGAGTTAAGAATAGTTATAAAAGGTTAAGAGATTTTTTGAAGAATTCTAATTCTGAATAAAATTCTTGTTAACAAATTGTTTTAAGTGTGATTTGAAAATGTTATAAGTATAAATCTAAGTAAGAAAATTTTCATATGCGCTCTATACATTAATCATTTATATTAAACTTAAAAATTTCTAACCTAAGCATTCCTCTACATAGTTACTATCTATGGTAATTTAAACCCAAGTGCTTTAATTCATCATAGTCTTAGTTAATTTTGCTAGGGACTAGCAAAACTGTGGCTTGGGGGTATGATGAGACACTCATCATGATCTCTATTTACCCCTAATTAACTAGTCTTCCTAGTTAATTAGCTAAGGATATGAATATATAAGGGTTAATTATAGAATAAGGGATATTTAGCAAAGAACCTTAAAATAAGTTAAAAATGATATTTTATCATCCAGTTAACATTATTAACAATTTAATTTATAATTGGACTCAAAATCGTATTAATCATTTCTTAATTATTATGTTAAGTAACTTAAAGTTAATGTAAACCTAAGTATATAATAACTTAAGTAATTTTACTTAATCTAATAAATTAATCTAAAAAGGTCAAAAATGTAAATTCAAGGTGAAAACATAATATTTACCTTATTTATTAACATATATAAAAAGTAGAAAAAGATATAAGTTAAAATAAACCTTCAAAACCTTGGTTTACATTTTGGTCCTTACTTTCTGTTGAAATCAGGTCCTTATTTCTCACACAGGTCCTTTAGTTTTATTACATTTAAGTCCCTTTCCTTCTTCTTCTTCTTCTTCAGCCGAATGAATGGCTGGCGACGGAGAGTCACGCCACCGCATGATCACCGCCCTGCCGACATCACTCTTCTTTGTCCAAGCTCTTGCAGCTTGCGCTCACCACCTCCTCTTCATCCAACGGTCTGGATTAACCGAAAATCCTAATTTCCAGTGGGAGATAACCTCACCATCATCGAAGATGACTCCAAAGGTTAAGCTCCACAAGCTCCTTCTTCGGCCAGACCCCGCCACTCTCTTCATTGCCAACTACTATAAATACCCCCTCACCTCTCTGATTTTACTCAAGTTAGCTCCCTTCCTCTTCTAACACTGAGCCTACCCAATAGGCTATTCATCTGCAACTCCGGCAACTTGCCATCTCACTTTCCGACTTCCTCCATCCATTCTGATCAACCAAGGAGATCCGCCATGGTCAGCTTCGTCTCTGACACAAGCACCTACCAAAGGAATCCTCTGCTTCACCTCACTTCCGCCCGTCGGAGATCTTCCTCTCCACACTTTGATTTCGTCATCCATTGTGAACCTTCGGTGAAACCCTATTGACCCCTTCGTCCAGGAAACAGTAGATTAGGAGTAGGAGTAGGAGCAGGATAGTTGGGTAGGTAGTTTAGGTAGTTAGATTAGATGTAATTTTAGAATTTTGGTGTCATCTTCTCCGACTCCGGCGAGCTCCATGAGCTCGCGAGATCCTTAATCTTGTCTTTTTAACTCGCTTATCACTTTTCTTTAACTTCCATGATCATTTCTATTCCACTTAATCGCTTAATTAATCACCTAATTGCCTAAATCAATTTCACCTCCACCGACTACTATCACAGTCTATGGCAACAGTAGTTGAGCTAATTCCACCTTCACTGGGTCTATCATCATCTATCCATCACTTATGGACCCTAATCGACACTATAATACATAGAATTATCACATATAACCTAAACACTCAAATCTAATTAAGCTCCTAAGCCTACTATCAATGGTGGCTCACGAGTAGCTCAAATCAATAATTAAATATATATTTAGTATCATAGACACCTGTTCACTTGTCTCAACCACTCAATTGAGTGGGAGATCAAGTCCCATGCCTCAACCAACTCAATTTTCATTCAAAATGAATTCACTGTCAAATATTACATATAAAGAGATAATGAGGAATTAAATGTGATTATGAGGTTCTTTTCAACCTCACGAACCTTTTTAGATTAAAAATGGCAAAATTAAACAATATGTACACTGTTTACATATTTTGTGTACTCAATGGAGCTCCGACGAGCCAAATCTATGCTTCGGCCTACAGAATTTGTTGAGAAGCTCCAGATCAACGATTTAACGATCATTGATTAATTTGGAGATGTTTAATTGAGGATTTAGCCACTAGAGCTGTAGATAGGTCTTAATCTTCTCCAACTTCGGCAGAGTTGGAGATGAGTGACAGATAGGTTCTAGTCCTCTTTAAGAAGTCTGGAAGCATCATCGTTGATCCCTAGGTTCATTTCAGTGATCCAATCACTGTCACAACTCTTAGATTCCTCTAATGAACAAACACATTTTGAAGCTTAGGCGGCAAGCCTGAAACCCTAGAAATTTTAGTTAGAACACTTATATGAGAAGCTTAGCAAATTCTTGATGTTGAAAGAACTTGATTTGAGGCTTTAATTGCCTATGGAGAGGCTTTGAATAGAAAGTCAATTTTTTGTGCCTTCATAATCAAACTGAGCTTGATTATGGAGTTCTGAGCTCAATCTGAGGAATCGATGAGATTAAATTGTTTCTGGGATCTTGATGAATGATATTAGAATGAATTAAGTGAGCTCAGACTTGATATTTGGTAAATATTTGAACTCTGTCAGTTTGGGTTGTTTTCGAACCCAAATTAATGGCAAAGTCATTTGGATGAGATTTGAACTTGAATCCTGCCTAGATCAGTTAGTTTTAATCATTGGAACTTGTTGAAATTGATTAGCAATGTCCTTAAGTGTCTGTTGCACATATCAGAGTTAGAAATTGCTTTCTCTGAAGCTTTCAGAGAAGTGTAGAGCTTTCATGTTGTTCCTGAAGGTCTTGAGAGCTTAGAACTTACTCCAGCAGATGTGGAATAACCTGTAGAACCTATTCAGACCTTTAAATGAGAGAGAAAAGTCCATCTGAGGACTCTATGAAATTAATTTCCACTTTCAGGCAGTAAATAACCTGTAGGAACCCCCTAGTTTTACCTTTCATATTGAAGAGGAAAACATCCTATGAACCTTAAATTGACCCTGCAATTCTATAGAGTAATCTTAGAGCATTCCATCAAGCTTTACTTCGCTTGATTTGGAGCTCTGAGTAGGTAGTTATTATCATTTGATGTTGGGTGTGGAAAGGGGGAACATAGTCCCACATCGGTAATTCACGAGCGTGTGCTTCGGAGCAAAAGTGATTTGTGCTGTAGGCCGTTCAGTTGTCAGCGCTCAGTGCACCGATTACCAATCTAATCATGTGGCATTCTGAGCATATGTGTGTGTGTGCAGGCATGTGTGCCTGCGGGTGTGCACCCGAGTGGGCGTGAGCGAGTGTGCCCTGGGAGGGCGAGGCCTAGAGGTCGGGTTGAGCCGGATTGGTTCGAAAGTATGAAATGAAATAAACTGAAATTGAACCTAATTGAAATCAGGTGAGGACCAAGTAGGGTCAAGTCCCACCCTGGTCTCAGGGTGCTGTGTATCCTCAAAAGGACCTCGCCGCAAATAAAATAATTTTTGGTTAAATAGGAAAATAAACCCGGTTCAGCTGAAGGATCAAAGGAAAAGAAGAACTGATGGTTAAATTCTAAGTGTTGAATTGAAGGCTAAGAAAGCAAAGGAAAGAAAGGAGAACAGACACTACTAAGGGAACTAAGAAAGAAGAAGAAAGCTAAGGGGAAGAGAATAAGAGGTAGGAAGAGAAGAAGGCAGGAACAGAATAGAAGAAAGATAGAAAAGAATCGAGAATAAAAAGAAGAGAAAGAAAAATAAGTAAAGAGGAGAGAGGCTGAAGAAATGAGGTTTTATTTATTTAATTTCTTTAAATTTGTCTTAATTGTAATAAGGCATGTTTTAATAAAAGAACTATTATTGCCTTAATTTCTTTGAAATAAAATTGGAAAACTAACATGTTTACTTGTTAATAAAGTAGATCATTTTGAGTAAATATGTTCTCTTATGGGATTTTGCATATTACTTCATTTTAATTAATATTTTGCAAAATTCATGTTCAAGAAATTAACTTAATTATACCTCCTAAGCTTATAAAGAAAATAAAAGATAATTAGTGAATTTAGAATGAATTATACCTCCCAGCGAATGACCTGGACTCAACCAATAAAAATTTCTAAAATGTTAGGTTAATTCAACCCTATACTACACAACTGACACAATTTCGAGTTAACCTAAGTGACTTTTTCTACTCTTAATTAAGTGAAATTAATTTAATTACTGAGTTGAGTAAAGTTACGCATCGGTTGTGCACGCACACACATATCAATCAATCATTAAGGGTACAACTCGGATAAAGGGTCCATCAGTTTCCAAAGCACATTCAAACCTAAACTTAATTAAAACAGAGTAGACGCTGGCCTTAAGGATTGGACTCGCTCTTCAAAGCCCAGATCGAGATTATTTTCAATTAGTCTGTTTCTACCATTCAATCTGATGTCTAGCTAGGGGAGCGTAATCAAATGATCAGGGCTGGGGTGTACACTAGAACCGGAGGTGCAAGACAAAGGAAGAACCTTCTCCCCAGTCTCTCCTTCCCTTCTACCACATCATATTCGCACATGATGTCATGGATCCTTCCACATCATATTCGCACTTCCACTCCTACCCTTCTACCACTACTTATTGACAAAATGATTATTATTCCAACCAAACTTATTCTCATTCATCTTCTTGTTGGGATAATCCTGATTGGGAATACAGCTCCAAACCTCCGTGTTCAGGGTCTAACCTTGGACACCATAATCTTGATTCTTATCCTTCTCCAAGTTACATGATTATAGATCACCGCCCTCATTTGGACAACCCAATATGTCTACAATCAAGAATGATATGCTGATCCTTACCCTTCCCCAGATTATAATGCATATATGTCACCACCCCTCTTTAAACAACCTGAAATGACCAATTATCAAGGAGGGTATCAAGAACCTCAATTCGATAACTCCCCTACACTGAACCCAAACCTGCCCAACCCTAAACCAACCCATTTGGTTCAGGTGAACCAGGTCCAAGAGAAGGTGTTGGCTAACTTAAGGAATACTATAAAATCTTTAGAAGCTCAGCCAACACCTTGCACTGAAGAATTGGAGCCCCTGATTGAAATGATTGATGATCTAAACAAGTATTTGTTGGATTGGCTCCAGGATGTTAATGTTAAGGGTCCAAGCGAGTTTTTACTTGGGAAGTTATCTAAATTGAGGATGAGATTTGTGGTTGCTTTAGTTCAATCTTGGGATGATTCCTAGGATGAACCCCCTTCAGGAGAGCCAATGTCAAAACCCACTAGGCACCCATTGGGGGGCACGTGTTACGAGATCGAGATTGACTAGATTAGTCCAGAGCAACCAATTAAGGATGAACCAATTTCTTCACTTGAGATCCCTGAGCCAGGGTACGACGAAATGTATGTCTCCATGGATCAGAAAGTGATTGATGATTTTGAGACATACATTAACGTGAATTTAGAATTCTTTCATTCTGAAGGTGAAGAATCATTATGCGAAGTCTTACGTGAGTTTATAGAACACGACTTTTGTGAGACGACTGGGCCTGAGGAATTCGATGAATCATATGATGGCCCAATAACTGAGGAAATTGATCCTGTTGGGGCTTGCATGGCAGATTCAGATCCTCACTTTGTGAAGAATTCAATTCATAGCCCCAATCCTTAATCACACCCCTTTGACATTACTGAAGATTTTGATTTTGAAATCACTAAACCCAAGTCCATTCTGATTCAGTCACATCTTTTAGACTTGGAAAATTCAGACTGAGTGATTAATATACAAGAGGTCCCAGAATTTGAAAGTCTAAATGAGGAGGATAGGAGTTAGGAAATATTGATATGGGAAGTCAATTTTGGAGGAAGCAAAAGACCGAGTCTAAGGGTTCCAATTTGTCTAAAACTCCCAACCTTCTACCAGGACCCTTATGACATTTTTGACTTAGAGGATGTCCAACCCAAGCGCACATTCATTGATTATCCTTTTGAGATTGACTTCTCTATAACCCGACTTTTTGGACTTGGGTTGCATCCTCATGAATCGTAAGCCCGACCCTGCTTGCATACTGATCTTAGGTTTTGGATAATTTTTATCCAGAACCTTAGATATACTCGACCATGGCGTATGGGTCTACATCACAATCTGGTCCACATTTGTGGACATTTGCTGGTAGGTCCTGAGGTGAATCTTTTTATTCTGATTCTGACTTGCACCTGTGGATTCTTTATTTCTTCTTCTTTGTATAGTATGCCTAGCTGAAGTCACTAAATTCAGCACATATACAGTTAGTTATCATCTCGGAGCCAACCTGTTATTCTTGCAATTTAGGTGCTTTCTACTCTACTTCACTCTGTTTCATGTCTTTTTAGTACAATGAGGACATTGCATTAGATAGGCATGAGGGGGTGGATATTCATCTTTGAATTATTTTGTTAGCTCCGTAGATTCTTTTTGTTTTCTTTTTATTTATTAAAAAAATTTAAAAACAAATTTGAATTAGGAAAGAATAATTGGGCATAAGGAATTTTCAACCTTAGGGAATAATACAGTAGGATTTGAACATTTAGACCCTTCAGGTCTTTGGGCTTAATAAACCTGGGTGTCCTCTAAAATGTAGACTTGTTTCTTGAGTCCTTACCATTCTAAATTCAAATTTTAATTGGTTAAAGAAGTTGGGGTGATAAGTACACAACTTATCAACCTGCCCTTTGATTTGAGGGGATTTTATGTCTAAGCAACTACACACTATTTGCACTGACTCACTTTTTAGCAGTTTTAATGGAAATTACATAGTTAATGAACCTTCTAAGGTGGTATGGCTGGCAAGTTATCGTGAGTAATGACGGAAGGCATTCTCGCACATTTGAAAGTCGTCGAAAATCGTAGTATAGTCAGGCATAAACGTTCGTCAAAAAATGAATTTGTAAAAATAATGAGACTTGAGTCCCGGTCGTTCCTCTCTGGGAGGCATTTGTTCAAATCTGAAATCGATCTTTTATCTCTCTACTTTATATAAAATCACACGTCGATTTACAATCTTCGAATTAAGACTTCGCCACTTCTATTATGAATTCTGATTACGTGTACATGTGTCAGATAGATAACAAAAGTGAAAGTGTGGGTTTCGGTGCGCACAATTCTAGTTATGTGGTGGCTGTTTACAGAAAATGCATCTATAGTTAGGTTTCCTATATTTTCCGAAACCGACAAGCTTGTTGCAAAATATATCTACAAGTGAAAAACAATCAACATGAATCACACAGAAAAGATGGTAACCAATAAGCTCATGGTGATTTCAAACATAGAGATATATATAATAATGTATCTTTTATCCATTCATTCAGAGAAACGTTTGCAACATGGAATGTAGAGGAAAGCTTGTACAGGAATGCTTGAAAATGTAAATCTAGCTACCAGAAAACGATCGCATACAGGAATCTATGGCTGGATTTTGCATGCATCATTGGGAGAGAATAAAGAGATAAACTACTAAGAAATATATATAAGCAGTAAAACTACGAAGAGCTAAGTTACTAATCTAGCAGAAGGAAGGGCATTTGGAGGTGGTCTCCGATGGCCTTTGAGTGGCTGAGAGGAGGGGCGGCCAATGGAGCTTAGGCTGGCCTTTGGAGAGAGGTTGGAGAAGTGATCCAACATCCTGGCATGGAGATGGTGACTTCATGGTGGTGCTCAACTCATGGAGGTAGAGTGGAGATGGAAGTGGCTGGCCTAAGTGGAATGAATGCCAAGGAAAATGGATGGCCAAGGGTGGATGGGTGCAAATTGGCACCCCTTAGGTCTTTTCATAGACCTAAGAGAGTCTCTCTAGAGATGTGTGGAGCTCTCTAGAGAGAGCTCCAATGAGTGGCCGACCAAGTGGTTTTGAGATCCACAAAAAGTGGATCTCAATTTGAATGCCTCTTGGTTGCTAATTTTGGCAACCAGGAGTGGCACCACTTGGAGAGAGTTCTAGAGAACTCTATATGCATGGGAGTGCATGAATGGGTGTGTGTGTGTGTGTGTGTGGTCATGCCATAGGTAGCTAAGAGGTATAGGTTAGGTCCTATGGGGTTTAGGTAGGTGTATACCTTGAATTAGGGTTGTAAACCGAAATTGCTAAAGGAAATTTGCAATTAAACTTAACCCAAGTTTAATTGATTGAATGTGAACCTAATTGAGAGTGAAATAACTCAATCAGGTTGGGTTTTGGTCAATTGGACTCTCACTAAGTCCAATTGGATTTGTGTGGGTTGAGATCTGAGCTCAATTGGACTCAATGAGTCCAATTGGCTTAGGTGATGGTAATTGACTTTGATTTAAGTCAATTAAGTTTAGTGAGGACCTATTTTGGTCCTTAGGGTGGTCTAGAGGTGATGTACTAGGGTTAGGACACCTTAATTTAAGTTCCTATCGGGTTGGAATTAGGTTTAGGGAGCTAGAGATCCAAGGTCAATGCTTGAATCTCAAAACAGGAACTGGAGAGCAGTTCCAGATGTCCAAAAACAAAATCAGATGACTTACACTCAAATATCAAAAGTCCAGACCTCAGTTCTAGATGTCTAATCTAAGTTAGGGGGAATTCTAGGTTCTATTTTGGGTATTCTGCATAAATTGGATATCTGACAAAGTGTCTATACGTCCAATAACACTGCAGAAGTGGGTTTAAGGTGTGCGAGAGTTGGCTAAGGGTTATGGACATCCTATAACTTATCTGGATGTCCAAATAAGGGTTGGAACTAGGGTTTTAAGGTTTCCTAGGGTGCGGTGACATAATCTAAGGGTGGCTAAGGCTTGGGGAAGTCTCTAGGCTATCCTAGGGCTAGGATGGGCCTAAGCTCTTCACATTTTACTACTTTATTCCAACTTAATAGAATAGCATATCTTAACTCCCTTATATCATTATTCCTACATCTAATCTAATTCTTCTACTCCAACTTTCCTGCAACACCTATTATTCATGATCCAACTTCAGATCCAGCTCCAGCTCTCGCATCTAATCACTTATTGCCTGCAGTTGACATAATGCACTTACTCAGCACATTATAACATTATTTTATGCATAGCTAAAGTAAAGCAGTAATGATGCAGATAATGCTCATGCATACATGAATTACCTTGACTTATGAAAAGTTCTATCCTAATTTAGGTCAATTAAGACCTATGATTGCTATGCAATCATACCCGCATGCCTAAATCTTGCTAGTCCCTAGCAAATACAAGACTAAATTATTTACAGCTAGGGTCCCTAGGGGATTGATTGTTTTATCAAGTGTATGCCAAGAGATTTTTATCCTTTTTGTTTTCATCCTATGCTCTGGAAATCGAGACAATCGTGAAAGTGCTGCTATGTAGATTTTGCAATGGATTTGAGTCAAAAACTGATACACCTCTAAAGCCTGTACGTGGCCCCTAGTAAAAATTCTAGCAGGATAGGCAGACTTCTTCCCTCGGTGTATTCAAGATATTCAATGAAGTTCACCCTGGCTTTAGGCTTAGGTAGAGAATCTCTGAGGGAAAGGATTATATATTTGGTGACCCACTCTCACTTGGTGCTACATAGAGACTAGTACTATAGAATCTAGATTCCTAGACTACTAAGTAACTCAACTCAGAGAAAGACGAGAAAAAAAACTATGCTCTCTTTTGATTCCTTTGTATTCATTCTCTATTTCTCTTTTTCTTTTTCTTTTCTCTTCTTAGAGCTCACAATCTCACCATATTCACACATATAATTTGTATTTGGTGGTCTCAATTGGCTTTAGCACTTTAATTGAGTTTCCATAATCCTAACACTAAGTCGGGATTCTTCAGCCAGTATTCGGGTGGTCAGAAACACAAGAAAGGTGGGTTAAGGCCATATTTGGTGGATCTCAAATTTATTTGGTTGTATTGCTTCAATGAAAATGAAATAAACACTAAATATTCACTCTTTTTTCTTTGCTTTTTCTTCTTTTTCTAATTTTTTTTTCAATTTTTATTTCTTTTCATCATTTTTTTTTTCATTTTTTTTTGCTATCTTTTCTTTTCTTTTTTTTTTTCAACATAACACAACAAGCACACATGCATGAACTTTATTGAGGAGGCATTATTAGGGATTGGTGGTACTCAAGAGACATTGGATAGCTTATTTGGTGGAAGTGCCTACTCATAGCACCAGGAGAGACGGATAGGATGGTGTGTTTCTGACATTGGCATCAATACCCTCCTTTAGCCGAGGATGGTCGTAACCATCAACCTTAGCCCTAGTTTTATGAGAACTTGCTTTCCACATATTCGCCTTATTTGGTGATTCTAACAATTTGCATAAAAATTTATACGCAGGAACTGAGAGCGAAAACTATGTCTAATCTTAGAGTATCATCACCTAATTACCTAGGACTCTAGATTCCTTGTACTAACCTTAGAGCACCAGTACACTCTTCTCTCATTTCACACAATTTGGTGGATTTTTGGAGGAAAATCTGCTTGACTCCCAAAACATTGTCTAGGGGTTCAGGAAAAGAAGCACTATTTCTCTTCGACAGACTAAAGACATTTATTAGCCTTCACCATGAATCCATTGCAATTCTATGTATGTGTGAAAAGTACTAGATTCCAGATTACAGGAATAAACTAGATGATAAAATCACTAATGCATTCTCTTAATAAAATAATCTTATTCATTAGTGAAATATGTATATATGCTGTAAACAATTAACCTCGTATAATTTGTACTTCATGAAATTTCCCTTTTGGGTTACATTCAGCTTGACCCTAAATTTCACAACAGAAAGGGTGAGCGGGTGAGTCAGAAATGGTTGTTGCGGATGATTTCTAGCTCTAATGTGAGAATTAGAGGTGGTGTCAGTTGTTCTTTTATTTATGGTCCTAAAGTATCTTTTACATGTACCTCCGAGGTTTTCCTAAATGTTGGCGTAGAAATTTTTAGTTTTGTTGTATCTACCCCCCCATGCCTAAGTTCTTGCATGTCCTCATGAATGAATATAAAAGAAAATAATTACAGCAGGGAGAGAATGGGTAGAAATCACCTGTAATTACTCTTGAAATTATACATTCAGCACCGGCCAACCTATCAGTATGCAGCATGCAGAAAAAAAATATGCTGAAAGGAAAAATATGCTATATATAAAAAATTGGTTGTGTAGATGATGGTAGAATGTGAGGTAGATGCTATCTATATGTGCTGAGTTTAATGCCTCCAGCTAGGCGAAAACTCAATTATACATTCTCAATAAGATGAACAATCTTGTCAGGTGGAGGAGGTTCCTGGGCCAAAAATGGCTTGAGGTGCTGGCCATTTATCATAGATATATGCCAAGATTTTGGGTCCCTGATCTGGACTGCCCCATTAGGATATGGGTGAATCACAACATATGGGCCAGTCCACTTGGACTTGAGCTTCCGTGCGAAAAGTTTTAATCGTGAATCAAACAACCAGAATTGCTGGTTGGGCGTCAATGCTTTCCTCCGGATGTGGCATTCATGAAAGGCCTTGGTCTTGTCCTTGTATATCAATGTGTTCCCATAGGCCTCCCACCGGATCTCTTCTAATTCGCTAAGCTGGAGTTTCCATTCTTGACCTCTTGCATTAAGGTCAAGGTTACATTTTCGCACTGCCCAAAAGGTGCGGTGTTCCAGCTCTATAGGAAGGTGACAGGCCTTGCAGTATACCATGCAATATGGTGACATTTCGAGTGGGGCCATGTATGTGGTCCGATATCCCCATAGTGCATCAACTAATTTATCGAACCAATCCTTCCTATCTGGTCTAACCGTCTTCTGGAGAATCAGCTTGATCTGACGGTTAGACACTTCAGCCTACCCATTAGTCTGCGGGTGATACGGGGTGGCTATACGGTATGTACCCTGTATTTCTTCAATAATGACCTAAAGTGGGCATGGATGAAGTGGCTTCGCCCGTCGCTAATCAGAGCATGGGGTATTCTGAATCTCGTGAAGATGTACTATCGTACGAAAGAAATGACGATCTTATGGTTAGCCCGACTCACCGGGATGGCCTCGACCCACTTCGAGATAGAGTTGATGGCTAATAATATGTACTCGAAGCCATGCAAGTTCAGAAAAGGGCCCATAAAATCGATGCCCAAGACATCGAACACTTCTACAACCATGATGGGCTGGAGTGGCATCACGTCTCTCCTGGTCATAGAACCGACCGACTAGCATCGTTTGCATTTTTGGGCGTATTCGTGTGTATCTTCGAAAATAGTTGGCCAGAAAAATCCCGACTGCAAAATTTTTGCAGCGGTTTTCCATCCCGAGAAATGACAACCACAAGCATCATTGTGGAAAAAAGATAACACACTGGGGATCTTAGAATCTGGGATGCATTTTCTAATAATTTGATCCGCTCCAATGTAGACAAGCAGTGGGTCATCCCAGAGGTAAAATTTGGCCTCTGTAGTGAATTTGAGTTTCTGGTCCTTGGATAGGTTCGCAGGAATCTTGCCTATGGCAAGGTAGTTCGCGAATCTGGGTGCTAGGGGAACTCAACATAATGAACTGCCAAAAGAGATTCATCTGGAAATTTCTCTTCAATAGGTAGGGAATAAGGAATGTGGCCTCGGTCCAGTCTGGATAGGTGATCCGCCACAACATTCTGCTTTCCGGCCTTGTCACAGATTTTGATATCAAATTCTTGCAATAGAAGGATTCATCTAATGAGCCATGGTTTAGCATCCTTTTTTGCCAACAAATGCCGGAGGGCGGAGTGGTCATTGAAAATGATGACTTTGGACCCTAATAGGTACGATCTAAATTTCTCCAACCCAAATACAACTGCTAGCAGTTCTTTTTTGGTGATAGTGCATTGCGCTGAGCCTCATTCAGCATCCTGCTAGAATAGTATATGATGAAGGGTTGTTTTTCCCAATGTTGTCCTAAAATAGCACCGACGGCAAAGTCAGAAGCATCGCACATCATCTCGAAATCAAGCGACCAGTCAAGTGGTTGGAGAATCAGGGAGCCAGAGACAGCGCTTCGTAAAGTCTCGAAGGCGCTGAGATACGACGTGTCGAATTCAAGTGGGACATCAACAACTAGGAGATTCGTTAAAAGCTGTGCAATTTTCAAGAAATCGCATATAAATCACCTATAGAAGTCAACGTGACCCAAGAATGATCTGATTTGCTTGAATGAGCAAGGTGGCGGTAAGTGGGAAATAATCTCTGATTTAGCTCGATCAACCTCAAGTCCATTTTTGGAGATCCTGTGCCCTAGGACTATGCCATCCCTCACCATGAAATGGATTTTCTCCTAGGATAGTACTAGGTTTACCTCAATACACCATTTCAGGATCTTGGTTAGGTTATCAAGACAAGATGTGAAATCATCTCCAAAAATGGAGAAGCCATCCATGAATACCTCCACATAGTCCCCAATCATGTCAGAGAAGATGGCCATCATACAACGCTGAAATGTCGCTGGAGCGTTGCAGAGACCAAAGCACATCCGCTTGAAAGTGAATGTTCCAAAGGGGCATGTGAATGTGGTCTTGTCTTGATCTTTCAGGCTAATCACTACTTGATTATACCTAGAGTATCCATCTAGAAAGCAGAAGAAACTGCGTTTGGCTAACCGTTCCAAGATCTGATCAATGAAAGGCAAAGGAAAGTGATCCTTCTGGGTAGCCGTGTTTAGTTTCCTATAGTCGATGCAAACCAACCAAGATGTCGTAGTGCTGGTCGGGATGGATTTGCCCTTATCATTTTTCGCAACGGTGGGTCCTGCTTTCTTGGGCACTATCTGGATCAGACTCACCCACTGGTTGTCTGAGATTGGGTATATAATACCTGCATCCAGCCATTTGATGATCTCCTTCTTAACAACCTCTAGCATATTCGTGTTAAGCCGTCTTTGAGGTTGTCTCGAAGGTTTCACCCCCTCATCCGTGTAAATGTGATGAGTGCAATACGAGGGGCGAATACCACGGAGATCAGTAATACTCCACCGTATAGCAACCCTATGGTCTTACAGCGTAGAAATCAATTGATGCTCCTGTTCTTGGGTTAAGTGAGCATCGATAATGACTAGGTATGTCTCACTTTCACCCAAGAACACATACTTGAGTGAGTCAGGTAAGGGCTTCAATGCAATCATGGGTAGGTCAGAGTCAAAAATGGGAGTGGGAGAGCAAACTCGAGGGTGGGAATCTACTGATCCGTATGCACGTGAATTCACGCTGATTCACTTCATGTGAAATAATCCATTGTGACTACGTTAACGGGAAACCCATTAGCTGTGTCACGTCTTCCTGCAACAACAGGGGCTATTCAGTAATGTGCGAATTAGGATAGCTAAATTCACGGGTGCTATGGTCAGACACACTCCCTAAACAGTCAGATCCTTGGGGAGATATGTGTAGTGCAGTGGTCTCAGTCCCATGTGGGTCAAGGTCCAAGAACCCTGATAGTGTAGATGAATGAGACATTGGGTCATCAAAAAAAAGCCCAATGTTACTACAGTATGCCAAATCTTCATCTTCATCGTCCTCCTCTATTCGATCATAGTCGAAATTCTTTACTACCCTGAATATGTCAAGTCAAAGTCCCTCATTGCCTAGGGCCATCTCCATACACCTAGATGTGCAATCAATGTTTGCTAGGGCTGTCACTAGAAATGGGTGACCCAAAATAATTGGTGCATCTCGAAGATTAGGAGGAACTTCCATATCGAGAACGAAAAAGTATGTAGGAAAGCAGAACCTGCGGACTTTTACGATCACATTCTCAACCACCCCCCTTGGTGTTTCTACTGATCTATCAGGCAGCTGAAACGTGACCAAGGTGGGCTTTAACTCCCCAAATCGAAATCGATCAAATACGGCAAAGGGAGTTAGGTTGATGGACGAACCCAGATCTGGAAGGTCCTGATCAAATGGAGAATTCTGCAAGAAGCAGGATATGAGTGGGGTACCATGGTCTTTCTTTTTTGGCGGAAAGTCGGCTAGAATCACGGCACTAGCCTCTTTTGGCAGTATCGCTTGTCGTCCAATTCTAGGTTGTCACTTCGGGGTACAATAGTCCTTGAAGAACCTAGCGACAGCGAGAATGTGATCGATTGCCTCGAGGAGGGGGATCTGAATATGCACTTCCTTAAACATTGACTTCAGGTCCTCAAAATTCCACGTGTTCTTTTTCCGTACTTCATTTCGTGTCAGACCCTCAGGAAAAGGGATGGGAATCTCAGGGTTAAATGGCCTCTTACCCTTATCTACCGCAGGTGGCTCCTAGGATGAAGGAGTCAAACTCATCTGTGGTGAAGGGTGAGAAAAATCAGGACCCGCATGCGTATGTGGTGGGTTGAATGTCTTCCTTCCGCTCCTCAAAGAGATAGCATTTACATCGGCTTGTTGTCCATGAGGTGGTGGGGAGAGGAAGGGGCAGAGTATGCGAGGTTCTGCATCAAAGGCGGCTGGCCTTGGGCATAACAAGGTGGTGTAGGAGGCGCCTATAATATGGCGTGTGCCTATCCCTGTGGTGCCTAAAACCTAGGCAGGGTACCTTGGTTCTTCACATATCGAGGATTTGGGATGGGTTGGGAGGGCAAGGCTCCCTGAGTCCTATGCTCCTGCAACAGCTGGTTTTGCTTGTTCTGTATAGTCTGTATCTGGTCTGCCATCGCCTTCATTATCTGCAAGCTATCCTGTGTAGATTTCCTAATCAATTCTTGCAGCTCCTCTTTTAGTGCTCCAAAGGGTCAGCCTGGTTTGGAGGGTGACTGCCAGCTTGGTGCAGCAGCTGGTATAAAGAACGGGGTTGCTACTGCTGAGATGGGAATGGCTGCTGGCTAGGGTACGTGTTTTGCGCATTCCCATATTGCCTGGTCTGGTAGTGTGGATCTTGATGTGGTCTCTGTGAATTACCAGATCAGGAGAAGTTCGGATGCTAGCGCCAACCATGGTTATACGTCTCTGAATATGGGTTATTACGCCTGTATCCTTGGATAGCACTGACGTCCTCATAGGCTGAAGATGTCTGAGACATATATCCATCAAGGGGATACGTATTATAATCTACTGGTGGTGCATAACCCTAGTCGTAAGGTGCCAGATCTGGATTGTTTACGGGATCCTGATATAAGGGATCTTGTAAATAAGGAGAAGATGCATCTCGAGTGAGTAGATTAACTCAAGCAAGAGGGGCTCGGGGTGCATAGGAGGGTCTTGGGGCGGCAGAGTTCATGTTAGATTGACACTGACTAATCTGGTCAATCCTTTTCTTGATTAGGTTTATTCTATCTAGTTGCTTGACGATGATATCCATGTCGGCTCGAATAGACTCGTTGTGAGCCTCATGGACACCAACCCACTGCTGACCAGGCTACTGGAACTAGTTCATGGATGTAACATTCATCGAATTCTTTGCCAAAGATTCGAACAACTCAAATGTGTTGTTCTCATCTTTTGCGAGGAAATTCCAGCCACTAGATGCATCGGCCAGATACCGATGTGTGTCATCCAGCCCATGGTAAAAGATCTGAGCTAGGTGCCATCTGGGTATACCATGGTGCGGGCATTTCCGGAGAAGGTCGTGAAATCGGTCCTAGGATTCATGCAGCATCTCCCCAGCTCCTTGGGAGAAAGTCATGATTGCTCACCTCTTTGCATTTGTTCGACTGATTGGGAAGAACTTTTTGCAGGAATTCACGTCGTAATTGTGGCCAGGTTCCAATTGGCTTCCCAATGGTCTTGAACCAGTATGAAGCTTTGTCCCTCAGAGAGAATGGGAAAAGCTTCATTAGAACAATCCCAAGATCAATGTTCCTGGGTCGAATCATTTCTGCGAGTCGACTCAGGTCCTCTAGGTGCGGGAATGGATCTTCGCTTGAGTTTCCATAGAAGTGAGTGCTGATCAAACTGATCATGTTAGGCTTGAGCTCAAACACGTCTCTGCCTGCAAGAATCCTGTGCGACGATTGGTGTGGCTGGATCATAGAAATCCTGCAGTTGTTCTCCTCACGGTGGGTGCTGCATTCTGTCAGGTGCCGTCAAAATGCGGTCCTTGCTCTACCGATGCCTCTCCTCAGATTCAACCACCTGGGCTTCCAGATGAGCCATCGGGTCCAGATTATCAATATCCTGACCCGATCTAGGCCCAGGTCCAGGATTAGCCATTGTGGCTACAGGAGTAGAAGAAGTGGGGGGGGAGATGGTCCCAGAGAGGTGACTCGCCTCCTTGGGAGTGGCTCCCAAGGTCCAACCAGTTGAGGTCTAAGCGACCTCCTTCGTTGCATACACCACCCAACCCCTAGGTTGGTGTAGCCAAGCCAGACAAGGCTAAGGCCCTGTCAATCAGATGGTCCTTATGAATCAAATTACCAAATTTTTCATTTTACGTTCTAATTCCTAAAGAAAATTCGTCGTACAACCAACTGAAAGCGATTCTCGCCTCTCGACTAACCTAGCCAAGAGGTTGAAAGCACCCAGTAGTACGACAACGAATTTGAGTTTATTTCGTGTTTTAGACTTGATTTTTAGCCCGTTTTCTTCAGTTGGGGTTTTCTTTTGATAAGTGGTCCACAAGGTGTCCAGCTCACCGGCTAAGTACTAGACTTGACTAAGTCTAGTTTAGCCCAAATGTGGTCTCTAAGTTGTAACCCTAAAGGTGTAACCTAGGGTTCATGCAATTCTAGGGTCATATTCCTTAGTTTTCAGCAGACCATAAAAACTACAATAAGTTCTATGGTAAAATTTGGAATCCAATTAACTTGAAATTTGGAAAGTAGATTCCTTTTTCAATTATCTTTTCATAGAATATTTTTTTGGAATTTTTACTTTTTCAATCGAATTTTTAGAGATTTTTGAATGTCAAGGGGTCAGGTCTAGAATTTTGACCCTTGGTCGGTTTTCCACTTTGAAACAGTATCAAATGACTTTTAAAAATTTGTAAAAAATATGGAAGATAAAGCCAATGAGATCTGCTTTCAAACCCCACCATTTTCAGTCAAAACAGATTCGCGGATTACTCAAAATTGCTTTCTAAATTTTAAAAAATCTTAGATCTAGCTCTGTTTCATCCCCTTGCACTCTGCAAATTTTTAAAGATTGTATACTTAGAATTTTTTTAAAATAATTGTGTTGTTTGAAAGATGGTTTAAAAATGAAGGTGTAGCCCAAATTTTAGAATTTTTTGTTCACTAATTTTTCAGCAATCGAATTTTTAGAACAGATTTTGAACCTTGGCAAAAAATTAGAGAATGGTGGAGAAGCTTTTAAAGAGTGTTTGAGTCTGAAATCCAAACTTCCCACCAAAAATGCTTTTTTTTTTAAAATCTTTTGTAATTTTTTTTTTCAAAAAGGATTTTTTTTTCTTTTCAAAGGATTTTCAAAAGTATATATATTTTTTTGCTTTTTCTAACTAACCTAGGATTCAAAAAGAAACCTAATCTAGATTTTTTTTATTATTTCTTTTCATTTTTTTCATGAAAATGAATAAGAATTTTCTCTTTTATATTTTTTTTCGAAAGAAATTGTTGGAAGAAAATCTAATCCTACAGTTCATAAGAAATCCTAGACTAAGAGGAGATGTGCACCAGATTTCTTTTTCTATGCTTATTGTGTGCGCAGATCCCATTTTTTCCCCCTATTGTCCTGCACATCCAAAACAAAGTAGAGAGAGATTTGTCAGTGGTAGTTAAAAGATCAAAATCAAGAAAAATGATGTTGCCTCCTCAGCAACGGTGCCATTTGACGGAAGGCGTTCTCGCTCATTTGAAAGTCGTCGGAAATCATAGTATAGTCGTGTAAAAACATTCATCAAAAAATTAATTTGTAAAAATAACGAGACTTGAGTCACAGTCGTTCGTCTCTGGGAAGCATTTGTTCAAATCTGAAATCGATCTTTTATTGCTCTACTTTATTTAAAATCGCACATCGATTTTCAATCTTCGAATTAAGACTTCGCCACTTCTATTATGAAATCTGATTATGTGCGCGTGTGTCAGATAGATAACAAAAGTAAAAGTGTGCGTTTCAGTGTGCACAATTCTAGTTACGTGGTGGCTATTTACAGAAAATGCATCTATAGTTAGGTTTTCTATATTTTCCGGAACTGACATGCTTGTTGCAAAATATATCTACAAGTGAGAAATAGGCAACTTGAATCATGCCGAAAAGATGGCAACTAATAAGCTCATGGTGATTTCAAACATAGAGAAATATATAATAATGTATCTTTTATTCATTCATTCAGAGAAGCGTTTGCAACATGGAATGTAGAGGAAAGCTTGTACAGGAATGCTTGAAAATGTAAATCTAGCTACCAGAAAACGATTGCATGCAACAATCTATGGGGGGATTTTGCATACATCATTGGGAGAGAATAAAGAGCTAGACTACTAAGTAGTAAATATAAGCAATAAAACTACGAAGAGCTAAGTTACTAATCTAGCAGAAGGAAGGGCATTCGGAGGTGGTCTCCGATGGCCTTTGAGTGGTTGAGAGAAGGAGGGCCGGCCAATGGAGCTTTGGTCGGCCCTTGGAGAGAGGTTGGAGAAGTGATCCAACATCCTGGTGTGGAGATGGTAACCTTCATGGTGGTGCTCAACTCTTGTAGGTGGACTAGAGATGGAAGTGGCTAGCCTAGGTGGAATGAATGCCACCGAAAATGGATGGCCAAGAGTGGATGGGTGCAAATGGCCACCCCTTAGGTATTTTCATAGACCAAAGGGAGTCTCTCTAGAGAAGTGTGGAACTCTCTAGAGAGAGCTCCAACAAGTGGCTGGCCAAGTTGTTTTGAGATCCGCAAAAAGTGAATCTCAATTTGAATGCCTCTTGGTTTCTAATTTTGGAAACCAAGAGTGGCACCACTTGGAGAGGGTTCTAGAGAACTCTAGATGTGTGGGAGTGCGTGAATGGGTGTGTGTGGTCGTGCCCTAGGTGGCTAAGAGGTATAGGATAGGTCCTAAGGGGTTTAGGTCGGTGTATGCCTTGAATTGGGGTTGCAAACCCTAATTGCTAAGGGGAATTTGCAATTAAACTTAAAACAAGTTTAATTGAATGAGTGTGAACCTAATTGGGAGTGAAATAAATTAATTAGGTTGGGTTTAGGTCAATTGGACTCTCACTAAGTCCAATGGGATTTGTGTGGGTTGAGATCTAAGCTCGATTGGACTGAATGAGTTCAATTGGCTTAGGTGATGATAATTGACTTTGATCTAAATCAATTGGGCTTAGTGAGGACCTAATTAGGTCCTTAGGGAGGTCTAGAGGTGATGTACTAGGGTTAGGGCACCTTAATTTAGGTTCCTATGAGGTTGGAATTGGGTCTAGGGAGCTAGAGATCCAAGGTCAAGGCTTGAATCTCAAAACAGGAACTGGAGAGCAGTTCCAGACGTCCAAAAATAGAATTAAATGACTTATACTCAAAAATCAGAAGTCCAGACTTCAGTTCTGGATGTCCAATCTGAGTCAGGGGAATTCTAGGTTCTATTTTGGGTATTCTCCCGAAATTGGACGTCTGACAAAGTGTCTGGACGTCTAATAACACTGCAGAAGTGGGTTTGAGGTGTGCGGGAGTTGGCTAAGGGTTTTGGATGTCCTATAACTTATCTGGATGTTTAGATAAGAGTTGGAACAAGGGTTTTATGGTTTCCTAGGGTGCGGTGACCTAATCTAAGGGTGGCTAACGCTTAGGGAAGTCTCTAGGCTATCTTAGGGCTAGGATGGACCTAAGCTCCTCATATTTTACTGCTTTATTCCAACTTAATAGAGTAGCATACCTTAACTCCCTTACATCATTATTCCTACATCTAATCTAAGTCTTCTGCTCCAACTCTGCTGCAACACCCATTATTCCTGATCCAGCTCCAGCTCTAGCTTTTGATCGGCTTATTGCATGCAATTGACATAATGCACTTACTCAGCACATTATAACATTATTTTATGCATAGCTAAAGTAAAGCAGTAAAGATGCAGATAATGCTCATGCATGCATGAATTACCCTAACTTATGCTAAGTTCTAGCCTAATTTAGGTCTGTTAAGACCTATGATTGCTGTGCAATCAGGTAACAACCCATTCGTAGGTTGTCTAGAGCCCAGTCACATGACCATTCTTTTCCTACTACCTTTAGGTAAATCTTAGATCAAGGAAGCCACCTACTTAAAGAAAGAAAAGAGAAAAGAAAAATATCCAAAAAAAAAGAAAAGGAGAAAAGAAAAAAAAGCCACACTTCATCGCATGAGTATGGCTGGCAAGTTATCGTGTGTAACAGCCCATTGGTAGGTTGTCCAGAACCCAACTCAAGAAATGCACGTATAATTCCAAAACACTTAGAAAGAAGCGAAGAAGTAGAATAAGGCAGGGAGATATACACTGGGTTCGCCCTTTTATTGACCCCATAAAATAAAAGTAGGGAGAAAGCTACCGGTAGAATACATACACCTTTAGGCAGAATTTCTTTTCAAGGTCACCTAGGGGCATAGAAACCCGAAGTCCATTCTAATCGTCAGTCAGTGAGTCTATCACATTTCACAAAAAGACACTTACAACTTAGGGTTCTCTTCGAGTCTTCGGTGGGTCGAGTGGCCGTAGAAAGCTGCTCTGAAACCCTAAACTCAAAAATCGAAAAAAAAAATGAGAAAAGAAGAAAAGAAGAAAAAGATCCTTCTTTGAATAAGGCTAGGGCTTGAGGCGGTCTGCATTTTGGCAGACACCCGGGCGCTGTTGTGTCTTTGTAGTTCAGGTCGTAGTTGAAATTCACAGACGTTGAAAAATAACATTGCCCAAGAAATCTAACATAATTCTTTTATAAATAGCATGTAGTTTTTCTAGGGACTAGCAAAAGATAAGCATGGGGGTGTGATGTAAATATGTTTATATCACATAAACCATTGATTTTTGCACATTCTTAGACATAGAATTGCATCATATATTATAAATATTGCATAACATGCATCATCTTGCATTTAGGTTAGATTGTATAAATTCTAGGTTAATTTTCTCTTTTTGTGGTCAAGTAACAGGGCGATATTCAATCGGGGCCTCGGATCAAAGATCTAATCGTATGGATTTGATCAAGGTGACAATCGAAGTTCAATGACTCCAAGATCGCCTCGATTGGGCATCCACAGCATCAGATATAATCCAAGAAAGGTCAAAGATCAAGGGCCAAGATGGTGTCAATCTGCACTTCAGATGACAAATCCGACAGCATGGATGGGTTCAGATTGACGATCGTAGCCCAACAGCGTAAAAATTAATCGAATCCAACATTCGTGGCACCATCTACAAGACATTGAAGATGGAAGGCTAAGATGGCTCTACGTGGCGCCATCCCAGCCACCCAACCGGCCCAAGGAACCGTCGTTGCCCTCTCTCTCAACCACGCGGATGATCACAACCGTTGGATCAAGATCCAACGGTTGAGAGAGCTTGTGCCTAAATGCATAAACTCACCTCAAATGCCTGCGTAGCACGTTAGGCAAGCGCGCATTCACGACGCGGAGGTCGAGAGTTCGATCCCCTTGAGCCTCATATTAAGCGAGGGGCACGGGCATGGTTGATTTCATCCGTTCGATGCTATGCGTGCGGCTGGGATGATGGTTACATGGCAGCACCAGATGTGCAGGTAGGCACACGCCAGATCAGATGCCTATGCCCACATGCAATCGCACGTGCGGGCATTGGGTGCGTTGAAGTAGAACGGTTGAGAATCTTTAGACGTGCGTAGCCGTTTGGGGCGCGAGGAGAAGAAGAGGCGGGCGCAAGCATTACTTATGCCCATGTTCAGGGGCTTTAGTGACATTTAAATTCGTCACTAAAGGCTTTAAATTAATGTTTTATATATAAAAAGACATAATTGCCCCCAACCTCTGCACCTATAAATAGCCCTACAACCCCCACACTTTCTTCATCCCTTCCTTCACCTCTCTCCCTCTCCAAAGCTTTAAAGAAACTTATCCCAAACCTAAGATGCTCCTCTAGAGTCAAAATCAAAGTTTTCTCTCCCCTATTCCGGAAGTGGATCCCGCGATGACGATGACGCCCTGCCTCGCCCCCGGTTATTCCCGCTCTATTCTTCTTCTACCTTTGTCCTCCATCTTCCAGGAGTCGCCCCATCCGGCTCGTCCTCCAAGCAGCCATCGAGGAGGATAACTTCTCTATACCTTCTTTTTATCACTTTCTAGAGTAGATTTTCCTGCTTTCTTGTTGTAGAGACATTTTTCAAGCTTATTAAAGTGGTTGTTCTCTCTCTCTTAGTGTTTATATCGAGTTCCTTGTAATTATCCCACTTTCTAAACAAAAACAACAATATATATATATCCGCGGATTTCAAATCGACGTAGCCTCCCTTTGTTCGATCCGGAATTCATTTGAGTTTCGGTAAACTTATCTGTTGACGGATTTCTTTGCAAATCATAGTACATCGACGAGTTTTCAAAACTCAACACCGTTTATGCAAATTTTCCGCTACAAGATAATTCAGACTTATCCCCATGGTGCGGTTGATATTTTGGATCCTAAACGCAACAATATCTTCAAAGTCAACGGTCAACGACTTAAGCCCTATCTTGATCACAACCTAAACACGCAATCCGATTGTCAAGACCTCCACTACTTACCTGATATTTAGTGACTTCACACCTGGCTGAATGACGTAAAAGATAGCACTGGATGGGAGGTAACCCGTCATTTTTCCTTCTTTTCGCTTTTTCTATCTTTAGAGGTTTTGCTTATCCTATTTTTGACCATCTTCACCAAGGTAATCCCTTTTCCCTTCCAATTGCATGAGGACATGCCACATCTTAAGCATGGGGAGTGTTTTTAAATTTTGAAGATCAAATCAAGATTTTCGAAAACCAAAAACAAGCAATTTTCTTGTTTAATGTTTTGCTTACATACCCAAAAAAATAAAATTATTGAAAACTTTTTGAGAAATCTTCAAAATCTGGACTAAGGTTGAGAAATCATTACAAGGCATAATGGGATTTAATCTTTAACAAACTATGGACTAAGAAGTGGATCCAAATATTAGAATTTCTGGGTCTACTTTTAAACTAGATCAAGTATCTTTCTCTAAAATTCCACCTAACCTCCTGTTGAATCAGGTGACTTAATTTTTTTTTTGACTTGGAAATTACATGGCTTAGTTTTTGACCAAAAACTTGTGTCCCTTGCAAAATTCGTATGTCAAATTTCACACACAGCCAACACTTATAAACAAATAGAAAAGAATTAGAAAGAGAACACCTTGTTTAGTCTCAGTAAAAATCCGAAGCAGAACATTGGTTTGAGTTCCCATTACCTAGAAGGAGAAAAAGGCCCCTTTGAGGATGTGATGTCAACATGTTACCGCTTCGATGCTGCTCTATATCTATATTTCATATCTTTAGATGGGGCATTAAGGCACATTTTTGCAGCTCAAGTGTCTTGGATGGTGCTCTACCCACAGTGTCGGAGCAGGAGCTTGAGTTTGCTTGGAGCGCCCCTTTACACCACATTGTGTTTTTGGGTTGTGAGCCCTTGTGTGGTGTTATGGACAACACTATCTTGAAGTACTGGTGCCAGAGCCTCCTCAAGGTTTCGTAATGGAAATGATGATCCCGACACATCTGTTATAAGATTAAGTTGAGAATAAGCATGGGGGAGACCAAAAAAACAATCCAAACAAAAACACGACCAAAAATGTTGGCATTCACAAGCACTGACATAGGATTTTAAAAGATTATGCAAGTTGTGAGTCGAATTCAAGAGCTAAAGAAATCCTAACTGTAGAATAATTTCGGGGCATTTGAATTGACAAGGAGTTAATTTATGAATTTGTAAAGGATACATTGATCTCGATGCTTCTAAATTTTGGACCCAAAGACAAATCCCGATGTTTATCCTCAACAAATCCTGTGACTTCATAATTTTTATCAATCAAAGTCCTACAATCTCCTTTTTCTAAAGAGTTAAAAACATTAGCCTTTCCCAAAAGCCAGCTTTGCAAAAATTAAAGTTTTGCTAAGAGGCTAGCAAAAGATAAGCATGGGGGTGTGATAGATGTCAGCTTATCATCATTCTTATGTCGTAAAACAGATCTAGCTCATTGGTTTTTAACTCTGCAAATGGGTTTTTGGGTTGCATTTAGGCATAACCTAGGATTAGGCATGCATTGCATTCTTTTTGTATTTTTAACATCTTTACTTGAGTGTTTAGGTTGAGAAAATATTCAAACCATTAAAGCCCTAGCACTCAAGAAGGAAGAAAGTGAAGAAGAAGTCCAGTACAGCTGAACCCTAGCTGGATCCAGCTCATCTCAGCTGGATATTAGCTCACATTCAACTCGGGGTAGAACATCTTAGCTCAACCCACCTCAGCTTAGCTCAGATCCAACTCAACTTTGTTGAGTCTAGCTCATCCTCGCTCCAGTCAATTCACCAGCTTAGTTGATGGGAGTTCTTTCAAGCTTCAGCTCATTCCAAGTATAGCTCTACCCAGCTCCACTTAGCTCACAACTTTTGAACTTCCTCCAGCTTAGCTACAACTTACCTACTTAATAGTTAAGCTATCTCGAGATTTCTCATCAGAGGCAATTCTTACTGAATGTAGCTTTAGATAGGTTGAAATCAGCTCAACTTAGCTCAACTACTCAAGCCTAGCTACTTGCATAAGAACTAGCTAGCTAAGCTAAGTAATTGAGCACCTCATGAAGACCTCCTTAGTAGATTCAACTCCAGTGCAGCTCCAATGTAGCTACAGTCAGTTCTCCCTTAGCTCCTCCTCTCAAAACCCTAACTCCACCACTACTATTCTACTAGTTAAGCTAGCTTAACTAAGTTCAAAACTAGATCCACCTCCATGGCCGTCCGCCAACTACCTAAACCCTAACCTAGCTCCACCTTAACTCTACTCCAAGTCCTCCACCTAAACTAACCACCTACCTCCACCTATAGTTGGTGCCACCATCACCACATGTCTTCACCCCACCACCTCCAAAAGCCACCACAAAAGGTCGTGCCAACTTTCCCTCCAGAGCCCTTCATATCACCACCATCCATTTCCCTTAGAACCCATCTCCACCATCCACCAAACCCTCTTCTAGAAGCCCTCCTTTCTTGCCAACTTTAACACTCCCTTCCACCACCTTAACTACCCTTAACCACCACCTAAGTTCTCTCCAAAACAACCTATCCACACACCTTCAAAATGGCACCAACTCTACCTCCAATCACCGGCATCCAAACACCACCATAACACATCTCTTCCATCCACATGTTGGCACCAAAGACAAGCCCTTTAACCACACCTAAATTGGCACCAACTCAACCCAAACCCACCATCCTACACCCTTTCATGTCGGGCCAATTAACCTAAACCCTCAACCATATAACCACCGCCTAAAGACCAAATCCTAACCCTCCATCCATCTCCATGCCAACCCTTAACCATTAACCTACATAGAGTTGGCACCAACTCTTTTAACCCAACCATAGCCACCACTCAACACACCCCTACATATGGCACCAACCTATCCTAACTCTCCATCCATTAACCACACTTCTAAGCATCCATCCTAACCCCACAACACACCATACAACCCCTTAACCCTAGTCTCCACCTAGGCTTGGCACCAACTCCTAAGAAGCCTCTTCATGTCAGCACCATTAACCCTAGCCCTGTGATCCCATAACCATCCCCTATAAGCCATCCTAGACATTCATCCTTTAACCATACCTACACCCCTACCCATCCTATAAAAAGACCACTAACTACCCACTTCAAATCATCCTTGGAAACATTTTTTTCTACCCATACTCCACCCATATCCAACGTCCAAGAGAGAAGGAGAGGAGGAAGAAGATCAAGGAGACACCCTGTCTCCTTGATGGCTTCAACTTCTTTCTTCCTTTTCCTTATGTCGCCACCAAACCAAGGAGGAAGGACAAGCAAGGAGGACATCCAGAGGAGGAGATCCTGAAGGTGGTCCACACCACCTAAGGGAGAAGTTCTCGGAGTGGAAATCTTCCATACCATGGAGGAAGACGCATGCCCACCTAGGGCTTGCCAGGAAGAAGAGGAGAGCTAAGCACCAAGAGCAAGTTTCTACAACCCAGGGGCAACCTGAGTTGGAGTGGAAACTCCTGCAATATCATCACCATCTCCATAAGCATTCTTCTACATTTTCTTTGTATTTTGCATAGTATTTAGTGTTTGATTTTGGTTGAAGATTAAAAGTGGGAATTCTTTTCACTTATGAATTCTCCAACCCCATTGTAAAACTTTTTCAATTAAGAAGCATTCCTCTACTACCCCTTTAAATAGCTTGTGTTGCCCTTTTGCTGTGTTTTGTTATATCCATTATTCCAAGCATTTCTTGCTTGGAGTGAGTTGGATAAAACAAGACACTTGTTTCTTTGTTTTCTTGTAATTCAAATTCCATCTCTCTCCATATTATTTTGCCCATATTCAAAAGCCCTAAAAATTACATTTTGAAAACCTAAAAAAAGAAGTTGATTTCCATGAGTTAAGGGAGAGATTTTGTTTAAAGCATTCCTACCTTTCTTGGGACAACCCGAATACTTTCCCAAGTACTTGGAGTTTATAAATTTAAATGTGATCCAAATTGCGTGTTACAACGAACTAAATCATGATTTTTACAAATCATGCTTTTTAGCTATCAAAACACAATAAGATGTTCAAATTATTCAATCACAAGAAATCGTATACTCAGAACAATTTATATATATGTAGAAAATGTTCAAATATTACATCAATAGAGAAGATAAAATGAAAATATAAACACTATGCTGGGGCACCAATGCCATTAGCCCCAAATCCACTGCCATCATTGTTGTCACCACACCTCGAAATGTGGAACGTCGAAAGTTCAGGTTTAGATCTCATCAAAGTTCGCCCTAGACCTCCTCCTTCTACCTTTTGTGCCACTCCAATAACTCTTCTTACCACTCCATTCTGCAAGTGGAGACCTGCAACTGTGAGGTGACCTCGTTCAATCTCTTCTCCTACTCCACATCTCAATGTTGTAATGTCTCAATTTTCTAGTTGAAATTGTCGACATGGGCTGATAAGGAGGATCCTTTCCTACCATACCAAGGGAGATCGTCACACTCCTCCCACCACTATGGACGAAGACTTCGTGCTCTAGAGGCATCACGATCCTGAAGGCCTCCTGTGGTGTCAAAGGAGTCCGTGGAATGGTCCTAGAGTTCTCATCCATGACCTCAAGAGGATGGATCAAGTCCATCATATGACCCTGTAAATATATATATTTGTAATTATTTTTTATCTATTCCAAAATTAATGTAAGTAACTTGTAATTACTTACATGACTGTCCTGGTATGTCTGATGCTTCCATGCACATGGTCGTCGAGTGTTTCTTTACTATCAGTTTGCTCATAGATTCCCACTCGATCTAGCTCAACACCCTCGTTTGACTCTGCCTGAGAATAAAGTAAACTTTTCAACTTGTCTTCATGTAACTAAATTTCTTTATTTAAGTATAAAATACTCATTTAAAAAACTAACATATATGTCTTTTAATGAGTTAGTACTCATTCGACCCAAGCAGCGAGTCTGAGGAGGAGCTTTGGCCCTATTGGCCTTGTTATTCCTGATTTGCTCCTGTAAGAAATGTAATTTTTATTACTAAAAGATTATGTAATTAGTTATTATAAAGTAAAATTAATAATCAAATTCAAAATTATTTATTTACCTCTATCCCTGGATCTCTCCAATGCTCGCAGCACTCCCTCCAAATGTTAGTCGAATCGTAGGAGGCACATTTCTCAATGCCTCTTCATATGACCTATTGCTAAACAATAGAAATAGTTTTACAAATTATTATCAGAAATGGTAGACTTTATATAAATAATTAAATAAATTGATAATCTACACAAATTTCATACCGTACTCTTCATCTCCTCTCTCCATCCACAATGTATCCTACCTGAATGCTAGAGGATAGCCTTGGGTGTGTTGGGATTCTAACCCCAATCAAAAGTGTCGTATTCTTGCATTGTTCTTCACTTCACTAGCTGGAGTAATCATCACCACAATCTTGGTGCCCTCAGGTAGCCTGTCGAGAGTTGCATTTCATGTTGGACCTCACGTGGTTTTCTTAGCTAAGCACATTAAAAAATGTATTTTAATAAATACAATAAGAAATGAAATAAAATAAAATTTTAAAAAAATTACTTATAAATTTTACCAACATTGGTGCTTGCCTATGTAGCAGGCTCCTGTGACATGCCTTCTTGAGTAGCAGGTTGCTGCAACATACCAGCCTCAGTATTTAGCTACTAGAAGGGCTTCTATACCTCCTTAGCCTCATGCTTGCCCCCCTTCCTGACGAACTCCTCAGGTTGTGTCTCATGTTGAGGATTCACCTCAACATAATAGGTATGTGGGTTAGGTGGTCGGGAAGTAAAGACCGGCACCATACCCCTACTTGAAGGTGACGACCCTACAGTAGAATATGTGGAGGTATGCACTGGATATACTGGGAAGGAGTCTCGATATACTGAGAGAATAACTGGGTGGTAGATACAAGTGTAGGGTGGGAAACAAGTGGATGTTGAGTATTGGGAGGGGGCTGGGAAAAGGGAAGCTGGGACTGTGCCTCCTCCCTAACCTCATAGGTAGATGGATGTCTTCCCCTGTCAACTAGCTTCTTTCGTAGCCTCATCTACACATTTATATAAAAGAATTAATTAAACATATATTACAAAATTTATATGATAAAGAAGAAAAAATTTAACAATGAATTTTAAGAAAGTAACTAAATGATGTTAACTTCATTAGAAAGTAAAAGCTATTATACCTTAAACATCAGTATCTATTGCATCAAAACGTATTCCTGCTTCTTCTGGAAAATCTTGATATGCTTCAATAGAACAGAATTTTCACTACCCATTTTTGCATCAAAGAAATCATGTAGCACGATTTTTACAGGTATGATCCACCCATTCCTGCTGACAGGCTAGTATGAATGGTTTAGTTGTTTGAAGAATTCAACAATTCCTATTTAAACTGATAAAACCATGTTTGTTATCTTTTTTAAAACCAATCCCTTCCTTAAAAACATCAAACCAATAACACTTAAACAAAACCACCCTGCGATCGTATGTGAAACTCATCTTGACAATCTGTATGATTTGCCCATAGCAACCATCACAACCTACTCCAATATCACAACTTACAACTCTAGCCTGTTGCAATACCTTTGCATCATCGATTGACTTTAATCTGAATCTGAATCCATTAATTATATACCCAGAATGATGATGTCCATAACTCACTGGAATTTCACATATTACATCAAATTCATCCACCCCAACATGGGTCATTGTTGTCTTTCATTTGATATACATGCTACTTAAACCAGTCAAGGAACTGCAGCTCCTAGACAAAATAAGGTGAAGGCTATTCAAATTCATTGCAAAATGAATCTACCTCGAGAATTTCTTTCAAGATATACAAGTGAACTAATTGCCGATCCATTAAATCGATCATTCTGTATTCTATTCGGAGGATCGACCTTTCCCATGTATCAAAAATTGATAGAGAATCATCATTCATTTTGTTGTATCCGCCATAGAAATTCCTCTGAAGTTAATTGAACCTATTGTCAATATTATCCATTTACATAGCACAAAAATTTATGCATTGTTCTATAAGGTAACCCTCAACAATTGACATATCTAGCATCTCTTTATTTAAGAACTAAACTTTGGGCTTCTTCAGAAACTTCTCAACTGGATACATCCATCTATACTATACAAAATCACCAACTCTTGCTTCATTTGCAAGATGTAGCGTTAGATGCACCATGGTGACAAAGAAAGGGGAAATTTTATTTCATTTTGCAAAGTGTGATGACAATTTGATCATTCTAATAGTCTAACATTTCAAAATTCAAAGTCCTAGAGCAAACGACTTTAAAAATTCGACTCATGGGATTAAGACGTTCAGCATCATAAACGAGAATTGCATGCAAATTAAGCAAGGGAGATAAGTTGTAAGTAACCATCACGACTGGCCAAATAGAGTATGACTGGTACATATTCTTGAAGGGATTAAACCCATTGCTTTCAAGACCCAATATAACATTACGCAAATCCTCTTCAAAAGATAAATGTTTGCTATCGAAATTGTTCCACTCTTTTAAATCAGTTGGATGGCGAATAAGGCCATCTTGTGACTTATTTTCCTAATGCCACACCATCCACAGTGCAATTCTTCTATAAATAAACCATTGTAACCTTAAAATCAATGGAAAATAATGAAGAACCTTTCTTCCTTATTTCTTTCCTCCTCTATATCCTTCCTTACCACATTTGGACAAGCGTGGATCTTCTCACAATTCATACTAAGTACTTGTATTTATTTTTTTGCTTCATACCACTAACTAGCATACCACTTGGATAATTTAACAACTCCCGTATAAACTGAAGCACCTCTGACATCAATTTCATTGTAGCTTTATTCATAACTTTCATCTGAAATAATTTCAACCAAAAATACAGCCTCGTCATGGAACTAATTCTAGGCATGATAGGCTCCTCAGTTACCTTCATTGCATCATAAAACTGATTACATCTATTGAACACTTTCTCATCATTTGCAATATCAGGATCAGCCTCTCTCATCTCAAGTAGCATTTCATCGATTTGATTATCATTGACTTCATCATCATTAGACTCATCCACTTCCATTGTATTCCGTGTGTCATCCTGTGTTGGTTCCTCTCCGCGTGTAGTCCACTCGTGTAATGCTACCAGCAACAATTACAGATCACATTCTCTAGAACTGTTTTCCGATCTTAGACAAATATATTGAAACACTTCCTACATGGACAGAATATTTTCGCAAAAAATTCTCCACATCAGTATTGTTTCCTATCTTCATGGAAGGCCCAATCCAAGAATGAGATCACTCCACTTTATATTGAGTGTAATCCAAGATTATCCAAGATAACCTAAAATTTTTAGTAAACCACCCATAAGTTAGGAGAAAGTATATGGAAAATATTTATATGTTGAAGAAGGTTTTCACTTGATGGCCCATCCTTAAAGATTTGACCACAACATTACTTGTTACATGCAACTAGTGTGTGGAGAAATTTAAACAGTATTTTCCCGCACTTCTCCAGTATACCCCCAAGACTAACCTTAACTACATTCCCAATGGCCCCCACTAAAGAGCACTTCGAGAATGGAGCTAAGATTAGTTGCTATACCAAAGAAGAGTGAGAAAATGCGACCGAATTTTCTCTTCACACTAGTTACATGTAACAAGCAACCCTAAGCTGTGATCAAATCTTCAAGGACCCTCTTTAGCCTAATACTTCACCGAACAAAAGATGATCGACACTTATGACATGCCACAAAGACAACGCATCGAACATGTAAGTATAGTATACACACACTTTGCATTGTCCATATAACATGATCATAATTCTTGATGGGCAACTGTTAATGCGAGAAATATGCATTTTGTTAAAAGAAAGTTTTGGTGTTGTAATGAGTATCTTTGCAATCAACTTTTACAATTTCTATTCATAGATAGTGGAGTATATAAGGTCATCCAAGGAGGTGGAAATGCAGTTTTAATAATCTTGCTTAACAAAGAGGAAATCAACTTTCTTTTAAGGTTCTTAAATATACATTTTTTTTGTATTTTGAAGTAACAAGCAAACTCGCAATTGAAAGCTGGAAATAAACCCACCACATTGCTAAAGCTAGTATCTAAGTGACAAAAATTGCCTCTCTAGAAGCTCACCCTAGGTTCATGGAGACCTAGGATAATTAGAGAGAGGAAGTGAAAGGTGCTACTGATAACAATTAGATGCAAATAAAAATAGAAAGAAGGCAACTTTATAAATGGAGAAATTTTGTTTTACAGGAATGCTTGTAGAGGAATGCTTCTAGTACTAATTAAAAGATAAAAAAAGTCAAACAAAAATCCACCTCGTGATGGTGGTGATGAGGAGAGAGTCCTTGCTCCAAGCTTAGTTGCCCCTGGGCTTAAAGGGGGTCTCTCCAACTCCTTCCATGAATAGCTCCTTGAAGGTGATGTCTTCCAAGGCAAGCCCTAAAGGGGGGGGCATGCCCTTGCTCCTCCAATGGTGGATGATCTCCACCCACAATTTCCTCCTAGGGTGGCATGTACCACCCTCAAGACCTCCTCATAAAGCCTACCTTGCCTAACTGCTCCTCTGGTTGGTAGGGGCACAAGAGAGAAGGGAAGGGGGGAAGGCACCAAGGGAACAGAGTGTCCCCTTATTCTTCTTCTTCTGCTTCTTCTCTTGGCCAACTATAAGGTGGAGTAATGGTGGAAATTATGAAGCCAAAGGATGGTCATTAATGGTGGTGGTAGGGGGGTATATATACGAATGGTGATGGGGGTGTAGGTGTAGGTGAGGTGTAGGGTTAGGATGGGTTTATGAGGTGGTCAGATGATCCTAGCACTAGGGTTATTTGGGACTAAGGGAGAAGGTGTGTAGGTGGTATTTATGTTGGTGGAGAGGCACCATTAGTGGCGCCAACCATAGGATGGTTAAGGTATTGGTGGTTAGGTTGGAGAATGGAAGGCTAGGTTGAAGTTGTGAGGTGGATGGAGGGTGGATGTGTGGTTGTAAGTTAGTGCCAACTATAAGAGGGTTAGGATGGGGTTTGTGGTTTAAGGGTTGGTGCCAACTTTTGGAGTGCTAGTATTAGGTTTGGTGGGTAGTTAAATGTGGTTATGGGAATCCTATGGTGTAGGATGGTTGGCGCCATTCTTAAGGATGAAAAGGGGGGTAATTATGGGTGGAAGGGCACCTAAAAGGTGGCATCAAAATGAAGAGAAGCCTTCTTTTTGGCGCCACCAAGGGGGGTTCTAGAAGAGGGGTTATGTGTAAGGTAGGTGTATGGCTAGGATGTGGGGGTTTTGGAGGGAAAAGTGGCCCCAACTTTAAAGGTGGTTGTAGGGGGTTTCGGTGGCACTTTTGTTGTGCCTCTTGGTGGGGGTAGTGGCTTGAAGGGTGGTGAAGGAGTTGATGCCAAAATGGGTTTAGGAGTAGGAGCTAAGGTGGAGTAGGTTTAGGGCTATTTCGTCGAGCTTGTTAGGTGATGAGGTGGAGTTAGGTTGTAGGTGGTGGAAGGCCAATGGGAGCTCAGATGTAGCTAAGTTAAGCAAGCTAAGCTAGCTTAGCTAGTAGTTGAGTAGAGGAGGAGGTGGGATGGAGCTAGAGTTTAGAAAAGAGGAGCTGAGGAAGACATGTCTGGAGCTGAACTGGAGCTAGTAGCAGCTAAAGGGAGTTGGAGGGAGCTACTTTAGCTAGCTTAGCTTGCTAGTTCTTTAGTAGCTACTAAGCCAAGCTAAAGTGAGTTGACTTTTGTTGAAATATGCTTAGGTGAGCTGGGCCTGATCTTCCCGGGGAGGACCAAGCTAGCTGGAGTAGCTAAGGTAGCTTAGCTCAACTAGGTTGAGCTAAGTTGAGTCCCTGGGAGTTGGACTTGAGCTGGCCTGAGCTATGTGAAGTAAACTTCAGTTGACTTGAGTTGAGTGGAGCTGGAAGTAGCTGGACCTGAGCTGAGGTGGACTCTAGTCAACTTAGTTGAGCTAGCTAGAGCTCCCAGTGAACTAAATGGAGCTGAGGTGAGCTAGACTCAACTAAGTTAAGCAGAGTCTGAGCTGACTTGATCTAGGGTGAGCTAAGATGAGCTGCCCTGAGCCACCATTCAGCTAAGATGAGCTAAATGGTGCTTAATGGAGCTAAACCTAACTCAAGTGTACTAGTATCCAGCTATGAAGAGCTAGAATTGGCTAAGTCTCATTTGTAATGAGCTTTCTATTCACCAGTTGCCTTGATGAGTGCTAGGATTTTAGGGATTTGTCAATCTATTTGTCGCTGGCACTCAAACAAATATATCAAAAATAACAATAATAAATGCAAATGCATGCCTAACCTAATTGATGCCTAATGCAGCCCAAAAACCCATTTGTGTAGTTAAAATACTAAGAGATAGGCTCGTTTTAGGGCATAAGAATGATAATAAACTGATGTTTATCACACCCCCATGATTATCTTTTGCTAGTCTCTTAGCAAAATAATTTTTTACAAAATGGAATTTTGGGAAAACTAATTTCTTTTCAACTTTTTTAAGGAGGAGATCACGAGACCTTAGTTGGTTAAAACATGGGAGGTACGGGATTTGTTAAAGATAAATATCAGGAGTTCTTTTTAGATCCAAGAATTAGAAGAATCGAGATCAATATATCCTCCAAAACTTCACAGATTAACCCCTTGTTAATTCAGATGACTCAAAATTTTTGTAGTTTGGATTTTTCCGACTCTTGAATCCGATTTGCAACTTGCAATTACCATTAAATCCTTGTGTCAATGATTGTGGAAAACCAAGAATTTTATGGTCATGTTTTTGGTTTAAAACTTTTTTTTTTGTCTCCCCCAAGCTTATTCTTATCCTAGTCTTATAATAGATGTGTCAGGATCATCATTCCCGTTACCAATCCTCGAGGGGGCTCTGGCGCCAGTACTTCAAGATAGTACTGTCCATGACACCACCCAGGAGCTCAAAATCCCAAAACACAAGGTGGCGTAAAGGGGCACTTCAAGCAAACTCAAGCTCTTGCTTCGACGCTACGGGTAGAGCACCGTCCAAGATACTTGAGCTGCAAAAATGTGCCTTAATGCTTCATCTAAAGATATGAAATATAGATATAGAGCAACGCTAAGGTGGTAACATGTTGACATCGCATCCACAAAGGAGCCATTTTCCTCCTTCTCTGCAGTGGGAACTCAAACCAATGATCTATTTTGGACTTTTTCTAAGGCCAAACAAGGGTTTTTCTAATTTCTAATTGTTTTTTAGGTGTTTCCTTGTGTGTGAATTTTGACACAAGATGCAAGTTTTTGAAACAAAAACTAACCCAGATACTTTCCATGTTACAAAAGGGGATCAAGTCACCTGAGTTATCATGAGTTCAAGTGGAATTTTAGAGAAGGATATTTTATCCCTAGTTTGTTAAAGATTAAATCTCATTATACCAAAAGTGAATGCTCAACCTTTGTCCCGATTTTAAAATTTCCTCGAAAAGTTTTCAACATTTTTATTTTTTTGGGTATGCAAGCAAAAAATAAAATAGGAAAATTGCATGTTTTTTGAGTTTGAAAATCCAGATCTGATTGTCAAAAATTAAAAGCACCCCTCCGATGCTTAAGATGTGGCATGCCCGCATGCAAATGGAAAGGAAAAGGAATTACCTTGGTGAAGGCAATCAAAATCGGGATAGTCAAAACCTCTGTAGAAAAGAAAAAAAATGGAAAGATGGAAAAATGATGGGTTACTTCCCATCCAGTGCTATCTTTTTCACCAGTCAGCTGGGTGTGAAGTTATGCATAGAACACGAATCATTGTGTAAGTAATTGAACACTTGAATGCCCGCATGAAATAGGTCTTCCTCTGGATCCCCTAAAAGATGAGTGGTAGGAATATGCGGATCAAAATTGGATGGAGAAATGGAAGGATGACCCAAGTCTGGCCATGGCTTTAATTCTTGATGAATGCCAAACTTGGGCGGGGCTAGTGGTAGGTCTAATGGAAAAGGAGTAAGTGGGAAATGATGGTGGTTGGGTGAGGTTAGTGTGCAACTATGGGGTGAGAGAAGAGTAGGTGGGTCAGGAAGATAATCAGGAAGAGATTTTAGAGGGAGACAAGGCTTCGAGTCATAGATTTCGCCGACCAATGATTTAGAGTCAAAGTCCTTGAAAAAATTATGGTCGAGAAGGGTATCTATTAACATTGTCTCCACTAAATTGGATATTTCAGTATCATTGTCATGGAATCTCTTGGAGGAATTGAAATTATAAAGAATGTTGGTTTGGCCCACTCAAGTGATATCCATTTTTCCAGTAAGGAAATTTATGTTTGCTTTTGCAGTGGCCAAAAAAGGTCATCCAAGAATGATTAGGGCATTAATCAGTGATTCGGGTACCTCAATGTCAAGGACAAGAAAGTCTACAGGGAAGACACAATTCTAAACTTTGATAAGGACATCCTCGACAATCCCATGGGGTTTGATTATAGATCGGTTCGCTAATTGTAAGGTAACCTCGACAGGTTTTAAAATCATCAATTTGAAATTCTTTGAATAAAACCATTGGGATGATATTAACTTAGGCAGCAAGATTGAGAAGGGAGCGATTGAAAGTGGTATCATTAATAATTACTAAAATCAAAGGCGTGTCCAGGTATTTCATCTTTGGAGGTAGTTTGCTTTTTATAACAGAGCTTACTATCACCAAAAGATGCACCTATCCTAGGTTTTTAGTCTACCTTTTGGGAGTACAGATATGGTTTAAAAATTTGGCATAGGTAGGAATATACTTAATTGCATCTGGGAGAGGGATATTGATTTGAACTTGCCTGAATAAATCCACGAGTTCTTCAGTCGTGGGCTCAAATTTCTTTCTTCGGTTGGTAGTGGAGTGGAGAGCTTGGGGAAAAGGGACAGGAGTCGTGTCATGTGATTTTGTGTTTCCTTTCCTTCCTGAGTGGGGAGTTGAGAGTCAATTAGCATAGGAATGATAGGGGTTTCACCAGGTTGTTGTTTCGACTAGGGATCAGTGGTGGTTTTCCAACTCCTCAGTGTAACTGCATGTGCAATTGGATTAGTATTCAGAGGAGGTGGGGGGCCTATTGTTGTGAAAACCTAGATGGCTGCTAAGGTGCAGGATTGATGGGAGGCTGATTATAGTGGTTATGATTTCTGCCCTGATAATGGTTCCACTGATTATTAGGGTTGGACATGAGTTGGGATGGTAAATGTCCTGCAGGTCATGGAGTAACCCTAGTCTGACCATTTAGATTTGTAACAGCATGGGTTACTTCCATCATTTTGTTCTGCATTTCCTGCAAGGTTTTCATCATTTGCACATTGATGTCTTCTTGAGATGGCCCAAATTGATAAAAATTCTAATTCGAACCATACCCTCCAAATTGATTCAGTTTTTGGGGAGGAATCGGGTTGTTCCAGGAGTGGTTTGAGTAGTTATTCCAATTGGAGGAATTTCTAAATTGCTCCTGGAGGGTAGAGCTATTTTCAGTGGGGTTGGGTTTTGGATATGTGTGATTCCCCAGTGAACCATAGAAAGCCTCAGAATACCGATTATAATTAGCAGGAGTAGTGTTTAAATTGTGCAAATTTTCTCTCCGAAGAATGTTTGGTGGGGTTAGATGTGGAACCTATGGAGCTTGGATGGGTGTGACAAGTCTTTCCACAAATTTCCTTTGATTTATTTGCATTTGGTCGAGTCGTTGGGCAATCATTTGAAGATCAACTTGGGTGACGGGAATTGATTGAATGCCTATTTCATGAACACTGAACTACGGGTCTGAAGTTCTATAAAAGGTGTTCATGGATGCTTGATTAAAGGAGTTTTCAGTCATTTCCTCAAATAAATCATAGGCACTTTCAGTATCTTTATTTAAGAAGTTGCCACCACACGAGGCATCGATGAAATGTCAAATTTGATCTTCTAATCCATGATAGAAGATCTGCACGAGCTGCCATAAGGGAATCTCGTGGTGCGGGCAACTTCTTAAGAGATCCTGGAAATGTTCCAAAGCATCATGAAGAGTCTCAGCAGATTTTTGTTGAAAGGTCATAATAGATCCTCATAGGGAATTAGTACGACATATGGGAAAGATGTTCTTAAGGAAAGCACTTTTGAGTAGAGGCCATGTGGTAATTGGTTGGCCGATGGTTCTAAACCAATAAGCGGCCTTATCTTTGAGAGATAATGGGAATAACTGCATCAGCCAAAGATCTTCTTGCACATTGCAGGAACGAGTTATTTGTGCAAGGAGAGTCTGTTCTTCAAGGTGGTTGAATGGGTCTTCCCTAAGAAGGCCATGGAAGTGCTTAATCAGGTTCAAAACTACCGGTTTAATCTCAAAGTCCCCTTCTGGGATTACCACCCCTGGTCTATCCTCATAGTAAGAAGGATCAGAGAAATCTTTTATAGGAATGATAGGCTACTGATGGGGTGGTGGGTTTTGCCTTTGGTTGGCTAGGTTTGTTATACTCCTAGTCAGCAGTTGTTGAGTGGCTTGTAGTTGAGCAATTTGCTCTGCTACCATAGAATAAGGATTAGGCAAAGGAGGTTGTTGCTATGGTTGTGGCATCTCAGTGTTAGGAAGCTCCAGGTTTGGAAAGTCAAAGGTGGGGGGTTTAGTTTGTGTGTTTTGGGTGGAAGGTTCAAAAGTGGGATTAGAGGTGGATGTGGATGGGTTAGTGGATCTATTTTCTTGGTTTCCCATTTTTTTATGAGAAGAAAGCGGAAAAAGCAATCTTTTGGTGTGGGGGGCGAAATCAAATAGACCCTCCAAGTGTGGAGTTTGAGACCGTCGCCCGTGCATAAAATGGAAGAATGGGAGATGAGGAGAGAGAGAGAGAGATGAGAGAAAGTGTGCAAATCAAACAACCAGGCCAAAGCCATCCTAAGGTTGACTCCTTAATGCAACCTAAGACTTGGGAACCCAATAAATAAGAAATTAATAAGAGAACCTAGTTCCTTAAGATTACTTGGCTAGACTAAAGAGGTGGATTAGGCCCAAGCATTTCATGGAAAATCACCAGGGGCTTGTGTAAACCTGCACCCATCATTTGACTTCCCTCGAAGTCTGTCACCATGTATTTCAAAAGGAATTAGGAGCGCTTAATACCCCTAGAAATTGGATATCAAGCCTAAGTTTTTGTGAAGTCTTTAAGTGGTCAAATAACTACTTATGTTAATTTAGATTTGGGAGTTTAATTGTGGACGGGAATGTGGAGGGCGTTGATGGGGGTAATGCTTTGTTATCTCAATTTGTTTTAGTGTGTGCAAGGATTGGAAAGAGTGATTCCAATAAAGGTCAAGTTGTCACACAAAAAATTTTTGCTTTCTACTTTTAGGATTTGATTTAGCTTAGTGTCGTTTAGGGTTTTCTTTTTTTGTTTTCAAACAAGTTTAAGATCCACAAACAAAAAAGAAATCAAGTTGTATTGGTGAATGTAGATTTCCCCTTTAGACATGGGTTTCTAAAATGAAAAGACATCCAAATTGAATTGATCCTTAGGAAGAAATGTTACTACCAATGAAATGATTCAGGCATTTTCCTTTAAAGTAGTGGTCCAAACAAAGCAAGCAACACCACTACTGGAAGGAAAAGCAAACAAGGATTTCAAAAATTACTTTTGTTATTTTAGGACTTTGTTTGATATTTTTTGAAGATTTTTCTTTGTGCTGGTGTCAAAGTCTAGAAATAATACCCGTAGGTATTTCGGACTTTTCAGTACCACCACTGGCCGCCAAATTTTTTGTGATTTTATATGATGTGCAGAATTTCACATGGCCTGAAAGCAAAATGTCACAAAAATTGGATAAGTAGAAAAATTCCTCAAAATCGTGGATAGTAGCAAAATAGTGAATTCAGAGGAGATGACTCTCCTATACTCCACAAATTTTTAAAAATTTTGTACAACTCCAATTGCTCAGAAATTAGGAACAGATGTTCCTGATTTGATTTGGCATCTTTGGATGAAATTATAAAATTTTAAGAGGCCTGTGGTGTTAGGAATTGATTTTAGAAGTCCGGACAAAAGTCTAGAATCGAAAATCAGAACACCAACACTTAAGGTAAGGTGGTGTTAAATGATTGAAACAATCAAACAATTGATTTTAAAGGTCACCACTCTACCCAATTTTAATGTTTATGATCTTGAAAGCCTGATTTAATATTCTTTTCATAGCTTTTAAAGATTAATGTGATAAGGAAAGAGGATCCAACCTTAAATTCTAGGGAAGAAAAGGGACTTTAAGCTCTCGCTTCCAAAATCCTGCCTTCTTCCTGCAATACCTGCACACATAAGAGAGAAGAGAGAAAAGGGGATAAGATCCAATTATCAAGCAAGAGAATTACTAAATACAAAGTTGTGCCTCCCCGGCAATGTTGCCAAAAAGTGATGCAAGAAATACGCGTTTTGTTAGAAGCAAGTTTTCGTGTCATTGTAAATCATATCTTTGCAATCAACTTTTACAATTTCTATTCCTAGATAGTGGAGTATCTAGGGTCGTCCAAGGAGGAGGAAATGAACTTTTAGTAATCTTGCTTAACAAAGAGGAAATCAACTTAAGGTTTTTAAATATAATTTTTTTTTTATATTTTGTAACGGGAAAACTCACAATTGAAAGTGGGAAAACAAACACACCTAATTGCTAAAGCTAGTATCTAAGTGACAAAAAAGGGCTCTCTCTAAGCTCACCCTAGGTACGTGGAGAGCTAAGATAATTAGAAAAAGGAAGTGAAAAGTTCTAGAGACAACAATTAGAAAAGTTGCAAATAAAAATAGAAACAAGGCAACTTTATAAATGGAGAAAATTTGTTTTACAGGAATGCTTATAGAGGAATATGATGTAGGCGCACTTCGCAAATTGAAATTAGGGTTTTGGAGGACCCATTGTTGTAGCTTGCAGATAAAATTTATAACTGAAACTTGACAAGTGAGTCCCAGGTCGAATACAGGGAGGCAAACGTTTGGTTTTATAAAAATCCACACTTCGCTTTTATTTGTTTTTAGTCATTTTTATCTTTTCTAATCTTTTTTAGTTTTTGGCAAGTAAGAGATCAGGTCAATGACTTCTAGCTAATCTAGTTGCAACAATATGAGAGAGAGAGAGAAAGAAAGAGAAACAATCATCTATTTATAAACGAATCTTTGTGACACTACGAAAGTGGAAAATCTACACTACGAAAGCGTAAAAAGATAGAATGACGTGAGAGAAATCCCCCTCGACGATGACTCGCTCTGACATCTCCTGGAGGAAGGTTGTGAGAAGCGGGATGGACGGGGACAGAGCCAGACGACGGAGGGATGGGCAGGACGACGTCGCGGTGAGGATCTTTTTGAAGGGAGGTAAGAAAACGACCACGAGATGCTCCACGAAGGGGGATGAGAGGCAAGAAAATGTTTGGTTCTACTCTAGAGGAGCATCTTGGGCTTGGGAGAAGCTCTCTCTAGAGCCTTGGAGGTGGTGAGCTGAAGAAAGGAAGAGATGAAGAAAAATGGGAGGGGTACGGTCCTTTTATAGTGCAGGAAAGAATCAAATTCGTATACAAGACATTTAGTTACTGTAAAAAACATCACTGGAGATCTGCCATAAATGTCGCTGATAATCCTAGTCATGTGCCCCTACTGCCACACCGCTAGCACGCTGTACATGCCCTTGTCATAAGCACACGCACGATACGCGCCGCTACTGTCACTGCCTTCACATGCGCGCTGCGCTATTGCATGTGCATGCCTCTACACGCGCACACACCTATGCTATTGTGCGCATGTGGTGGACCGTGCGTACACATAGGCGGCCTGGGTTGAGCCACATGGAGCAATTTGGGCCATCCATCTTCTTTCCTTTGTAGGGGATGCTACAAAGGTCAGATTGAGTCGATTTTCGTGTCGTTGGGCTACGATAGTTTGCCCGAATCCATCCATGCAGTCGGATTTTTTGTTTGACACTCCAGATTACGTCACCAAATCCCTCGATCATTGATCTTGCTTGGATTGCATATGGTGTTATGGGACTCCGATTGAGGCGATTTTAGAGGCATTGGGCTCTGATTGTCGTCTTGATCAGATTGGTATGATCAGATCATCAATCCGATGCTTTTAGATAAATATCCTTATCTCCTGACCAAAAAATGATGCAATTAAATTAAATTATATACAACTATTCTAAATGCAGAATGACGCATGCTATGTAATATTTATAACATGAAATGCAAATCTAAGCCTAGGAACATGCATGAATAGGAATTTTACCCTAAAAAATTGTGTCTACATCATACCCTCATGGCTATCTTTTGCTAGTCCCTAGCAAAATTAAACTACAAGCTATGTATAAAATAAAATTAGGATTAGATCGCTTAGGCCTAAGTTGTTTATTAGCAATAGAAAATTTCAACTATGGTCCATGATATAGACACATCTATTTAGGTTAAAATGCCTATTTATGCATGTTCCTAGGCTTAGATTTGCATTTCGTGTTATAAATATTGCATCACATGCATCATTGTGCATTTAGAATAGTTGTATATATTGTAGGTTAATTAGGTCCCTTTTATGGTCAGGAGAGAAGACTTATTTCAGAACTTTGGATGGAAAATCCAACCATAGGATGGATCCGGAGCGACGATCGCAGCCCAACAAGGAGGGAATCATCTCGATCTGAGCACCCTGGCACCCTCTTCAATAGAAGGAAGAATGGATGGCTGAGGTGGCGCCATCTAGGCCACCCGACGTCGTCCAGTAGCAGCAGCGCACGCACACAGCCGCAGCCACGTGCAACATGATGAGGCAACTTTTGCTCGATCATGTTTTACAGTTAGTTACGCCGTAGTATAGGTGATCAAGCATCATCAACAAATAAAGAATTTTTATTACTCGAAAATCGAAGTATCCGAGGTCGAACACAGGGAGCAAATGGAATTTGCTACTAATCTCAAATGTAATTGAACACTCTAATTTACTCAAAACTCTAATTCAAATATGAATGTATGCGGTTAAAAGTAATTATGACAAAAGAAATGAAATTGGACATCTGATCTTGTGGTCAGACGTCTTAAAAGTGTTATTCTTCTCTTGTGATATTTCTTTCTCTTCTTCTCAGCAGTCTCTCCTTCTTCCTTCTGATCTTGGCTTCTGCGAAGGCTTCTTCTTCCTCTTCTCTTCTCTTCTCTTTGCAGTTTTCACTTGGCCTCTCTTCTTTCTCTGTAGTCTCTCTTCTGCCTTCTTCTTCTTTCTGCGAAGGCTTCTCTTTCTTCCTTGGTCTCTGTTCTTCCTTCTCTTCTCTGCCGTGTTCAGCTTCTTCTCTTGCAGTCATTCTTTCTTCCTTCTCTTCTCTACCTTGCCTTCTTTCTTCCTTCTCTTCTTCTTCCTCACGGCTAAGTCTTTCTTCCTCAACATTCAGCCTACCTGCACAAAGCAAAACCTATCCCTTTCCCTCTACCCGCGCGTCTCTCTCTCAGCAATTCACTCAATGACGCTCTCCCAGAGCCACACGGGTAATCGGGTCGAATTTCGCACCCGGGACCAGGCGCACCTACAGGTGGGTGATGTGCGAGGAGTGCGTAGGTTTGGGTCGGGTCGGATCCCGCCAGATCCGTGAGGTGAAACCATGGACGAGGCGAGTGGGTAAGGTGAGGGACCTCACCCCTGTGCTTTCGGAGGCGATAAGTAGAGAACACAAATTCAACTTATAGCATACCCGCGCCTCACGATTCGTCGATGTGGGACTATCCAGTCTGCCCCAATTTCGCACGCGCCTGCAGAGCCTTCGTGGAATTGCCACAGCAGCGGGCTTCAACAGCGCTCCTTGCTGGACCCAATCGATTCGCACTGCTCGCGTGAATCTGCTGCACCTGAAGCCTGGAAGACCTGATGCCTGGAGCTGCTGCGAAGCTGCTTCAAATGTCGTCAATGGCGGCAGGGGCGAAATCCTATCAATCACAAACACGGCCTATTGGCCTAATCAGACCAGCTGGGCACCTTCGCCGTGGCACGGCGAAGGTGGTGCACGGTGCTGTAGGCCGCAGGATGGCCTAGGCATGCTTGCCTACGTCAACCTATGGCCGGAGGTGTGGGGTTGTTTGGGGGGTTACTGCGGAGGTGTGGAGTGGCAGTGGAGGGGCGAAAAGTGTTCCTTGTGGTGAGGCAGAGCTTATGAGATGGTTGGCGAGCCGTGTGGAGGGGTGGAATGGTGGGAGCGGCTCGCTGGAGGTCGGTCGGAGGCGAGGAAGATGGAGGTGGTCAGCGTCGGTTGAGGGCCAATTAAATGAAATAAAAGGGGGAAAAGAGAGAGGGGAACACGGGGAGTAGTTCTAACCTAATTGTAGGGACGAAAGGAGATGGAGGGCGGACAGCTGTACCTGCTGTCGCCGGAGAAGACGCTGCCCAGTGGGGGAGGACGGCGGCGACGATGGGGCTGAGGCGGCGTGCGCGGGTATTGCGCGATGCGGAGGAGAGTCAGGAAGATAACTCTGCAATTGGTTTTGTGGCAGAGCGAAGAGGAAGGGACAGGGAGCTCGTCGGAGCTTGCTGGACACTTGGCCGGAGAAGAAAAGACGAATTGGAGGTGGACCTCCGGCCAAGTCAAGCTAAAGATGAGCAGCCGGAGGTGTGGGTTCTTTTATAGGCACTGGGCCGTGCTTTCAGAGCGTGGAGGGCACGCCTGTACCTTTGATGGCTTGCCGGAGTAGGAAGGAGGTTAAGATACCCAAATCCCTCGTGCGTTCGCACGAGAGATTGGGTTCACACCAGAGGTTGTGATTGGCCGTAGATGGAAGGGAATTCCTCAGAGAATCTCCCTTCCATTTCTGGGAGGGGATCTTTGAGGAATCAGAGAGTAATCCCTCTCTAAACGTTGCTGGAGGTTGCTTCTACCCTAACAATGGTGAAAGGACCTGATTGCAAAGGTGGCGAGGAAATTAGGGGGCTCTCTGCAAGGATTTTCAAAAGATAGGGACCAAGTTGTGATTTTGGTGTACTAAATTGCAAAGTAGGTCAAGATGACCTCCCCTTAGGTCTAAATTTTGGTATAAACCTAATTTAGACCTAAGGAATCCAATGGTGAAGTTGGATTTTAGGTTTGACCTCGTTTGACTAGACATTTTGCGTAAAAACCCAAATTAGGTTACTTCAAGAGCTAGGACCCTAATCTAGGTCAAACTGGGTTCCAAAGGCTAAATTAAGTGTTCTAAACCCTAGAGGATATTTCTCCATGATTTTTAGAGGGTTTACTTGATTTTTGTCCTGACCGGAACCTTAGCAGTAGCGCAGCGCTTGCTAGCGTGCACTTATGCAAGGCACGGGGAGCACGGGCCCGTGAAGCGCGTAGCACGCGATGCGCATGCTAGAGGGGCAAGCGTGGATCTTCAGTGATGCGCGCCTTTAGTGGCACTTGCAGCTATCACTAATGTTCTGCGCACGCCAGCAGGAGGATTTGAAGGGTGGATCTTCAGCTATAGCTGCAGTGATGTTTATGGACGTCAGTAATGACACAAATGCGAATTTGTTCTTCCAACTCCAATATAAAAGGACCTACACACCACCATTCCAAACCATCTCTTCCTTTCTTCTTCTCCCCACCTCCAAGGCTCTAGAGATAGCTTGTCCCAATCCCGGGATGCTCCACTACAGTAGAAAATTAAATAGTTTTCCCTCACCTCATCCCCATTCGTGGAGCATCCCATGGTCGTCCTCTCACTGCCCTTCAGGAAGAAGATCCTTGCCACGATGTCGTCTTTCCCCATCCTCCATCCTTCGGCTCCATCCTCCTTCGTCTTGCTCCTCACCACCTTCCTCTGGGCAACGTCAGAGCGATTCATCCTTCGAGCAACCATAGAGGGGATTTCTCTCACCCCATTCTATCTTTTTACGCTTTCGTAGTGTAGATTTGTCCCCCTTTCGTAGTGTAACAAACAGTTCTTGATGAATAGATGATTGTTGCTCTCTCTCTCCCTCTCCCTCTTACACTTTTGCAAGTACATAAAGTTTTCATCGACTGAATCTCTTGCTTGTTTAAAATACCAAAAAATTAGAAAAGACAAAAATGAAATAAACAAATAAAAAGAGAAACGTAGATTTTCAAAACAAAACGTTCGACCCAGGACTCACTTTTCGAGTTTTAGTATAAATTTTATTTGACCACGCATTTCAAACTCGCGAAACACAAGCGGTCATTTTGGCACCATTGCCGGGGAGGCAACGCTCTTTGGTTTTTTTTTCTTTTCCATGTTTTTCCATCTTACCTATCTTTTATCTCACTTTTTCTTTGATCTTACTATGATTGCAGGTACTCATCCGAGGCAAGCCAAAGTCGTTAGATCGGAGAAAAGTGCGGATGAAGGTTTTGTAAGTTTATCCCCACCACCCCCAACCACTAGTTCATTTCACCACACTAATAACTCAAACCCAAATCAACTTAGGTGATTTTTATAAACCCTAGGATAGATTTGGTTGTTTGTTTGCCACCTCCACTCATCTCAACCCTGCATTTATAAAAAAAAAATTACTCTTCTCTTGTGGGATTTTCTGAAAGCTACACACTTAACACCCACAACTTCTCACCCTAAGGCGCACAATCACATCGATTCTACCACTTAATGGGGATCTAACATGTGGACCCGATACACTTAACTCAACACACAAATAAGTTGGTAGAAATCTGAATAGGTCAAACATTTCTGTGTGCCATAACTATGTGGTGCAATAGGAAAATTACTTGAACTATTTGGGTCGCACCACTCCAAATAAAAGTGATTCATTAAGTAGCTTGCCACTTAGAGTTGATTCTTAGGGCTGACCCAGGCACTCCACATTTTTTCTCTAATTTCTAATGGAACATATCATCACCCATGCTTTCAAAACTTGGAGTGTTCTACTAAACCTTGATTGAACCAACCTAAGAATTAAACCCTAAAAGCTACTAAACAAGGTTAAATCCTAAAAGACACATCATCAAATAACCTTGTTTGAAAACCCTGGTTGTGCACGCACACACATTTTAATTGACCATTAAGGACACAACCCAACTAATGGGCCCATCACATTTGAATAGCACGATCATCCCAAGCCTAACTAAAACTGAGTAGATGTTTGCCTTCATAATTAATTCGCTCTTCGGGCTTAAACTGAGATTTTTTTCGACTAATCTGCTTCTGCTGGTCAATTTGTTGTCTAGCTAGGGGAGTAGCATAAAACAACTACTGTCGGGGGGTACATTAGGAAGCGGAGGTGCAAGCCAAAGGAAGAACCTTCTCCCCAGTCCCTCCTAATTGGTTGGATTGACTGGTAAAAAGTAGATTAAATCGTTTATAATCTCAAGACAGGTCTGGGAGTCTGTAGGTCGTTAGGCTACCCATATAAAGACAATTTTGGTTTATTGTACTGTATGGCACCTTTCTCTATTCTATTTTCCTTCCTACTCCACAATGTATCCCTCTACTTAGATGCATTTCACATCCTATCCTCCTACCACCACTTATCCCCAAGATGATTACTATTTCTACTTGACTTGTAATTACCCATCCACTAGCCGGGATAACTTTGATTAGGGATACAAATCTGAACCTCAATGTGAAGGCACTAACCTTGGACAGCAAGACTATGATTGCTATCCTTCCCAAACCCACAATGATTATGGATCTCCATCCTTTGTTGACCAAACCAACCTGATTTACAATCAGGAAGGATATAATGATTATGACACCCACCCTCCCCAGTATTCCACTGAATATAGGTTGCCACCATCCTTTGAACAACCTAGAACGACCTACTTTCAGGGAGGGACTCGAGAACCTCGACATCTTAACTCCCCTAGATTTAACCCAAACCCACCCAAACCTGAATCGAAACAGTCGCAACTTAAGCCGTTCGATCTCGCAATCGGATGGCTGAGATTCAGCGAACGTGAGCATGCGTTGAGCGCGCGAGAAAGCAAGCAGCCATGCGGGCAGTGGCCACTACTCCCACGATGGGGCTTTAGCGACGGTTTTATCCGTCACTAAAGACCCCTTATTTAATGTTTTGATATTTAAATGACCAAATTACCCTTACTCCTTGCAACTATAAAAGGAGACTTCCTCCACACGAAATTCTCATCCCTTCCTTCTCTTCTGCCCCTCTCCAAAGCTCAAGAGAATCTTGTCCCACACCCAGGATGCTTCTCGCGAGATAAAGTCAAATTTTTGTCCCCCTTTGGAAGTGGATCCCGCAACGACGACGACGTGCTGCCCCATTCCCGTTCTTCAGCGTCATCCTCCTTCGTCTTACTTCATCCTCCTTCATCCAGGTGTCGTCCCGTCCGGCTCATCCTCCAAGCAACCGTCGAGGAGGATATTTCTCTCTCCATTCTTTTTACTACTTTTTAGAATAGATTTACTACTTTCTATAGTAGTTCTGCTCGTCCTCCAAGCGACCGTCGAGGAGGATATTTCTCTCTCCATTCTTTTAATGCTTTCTTGAGTAAATTTACTACTTTCTAGTGTAATTGTTTTCTGCTTTCTAGTTGTAATGTTTAGTGAAACAAACAATCTCTTTAATGATGAATTCCCTGTTCATTCTAGATCCCATTTTGATTTCTGTTTGTAATATTCTGTCTCTCTCTTACTCTCTCTCTCGCTTCTATTTATTGTAAATAGTTAGATAGTTTTAATCAATTGAATTACTTCATGACAAATAAAAACAAACGTGTAGTTTTTAAATCAAACGTCCACCTCCTTGTGTTCGACTCGAAATTTCAATTTCGGTATAAATTTTATTTGTTGAACACGAGTTCTTCGCTTTCAAACTACAACGACAGGTTTTTCAAAACAAAACACTTTAGCGTAGCAACACGCACGTTCAACATTTTGGCGCCGTTGCCGAGGAGGTGACGCTCTCTAATTTTTCTTCGCGTTTTCTAACTTACAAATCATTTAACTCACTTGTCTCCTTTCTTATTGAGATTGCAGGTACTCTTTTGAGATAGGCGAAAGCGGTAGATTGGAGTAAAGTGCTGTGGAATGTTTTGTAAGTTATCCCCCACACCCCACCCATTAGATTTCATTCCTAAAAGGTTAGATTGTTTGTTGTTTGACACCCATACTCACCCCAACCCCCACATTACAAAAAAGAAAAATTAAAAAAAAAGAAAATCTCACAGAGGTACACAACCTCGTCTTATTTTCAAACTCAACCGGTAAATCGATCTTTGGAGCCGGTACACACATTCAAACACATAATTGAGTAGAAATCAAATTAGGTAATCACTTGTGTGCCTAATTAAGTGATGCAGCAAGCCAATTGTTTGAGTTGATTGGACCGCACTACTTCAATTAAAATCAACTCATTAAGTAGCTGCCACTTAGGTTCAACTCTTAGGGATTTACCAGGCACTCCACATTCTTTTAAGTTTTAAAGGAAAATATTTTCACCCGTGCTTTCAAAACCTGGTGTGCAAACGAAACTTGTTTGAAAACACCTAAAGTTGAATCCTAAAAGCTACTAAGCAAGATTTGAACTCTAAAACTCACCACATCAAAAATAATCTTGCTTGAAAACCATTAGTTGTGTACGCACACACAAATCAATCAATCATTAAGGGCACAACCCATTTAAAGGGCCCATCACATTCCAAAGCACATTCAAACCTAGCCCTAAATAAAACAGAGTAGACGTTGGCCTTAAAGATTCAACTCGCTCTTCAGAGCCCAGAACGAGATTATTTTCGATTAGTCTGTTTCTACTGTTCAATCTGATGTCTAGCTAGGGGAGTAGCATCAAACAATCGTGGCTGGGGCATACACTAGGAACCAGAGGCGCAAGTCGAAGGAAGAACCTTCTCCCCAGTCCCTCCTAACTAGTTGGATTGAACAGACAGAAGTAGATCAAATCGTTTCTTTATCTCAAGATGGGTTTTGGGAGTCTGTAGGTCTTTAGGCTAGCCCACTTAAGGACAGGTTTGATTGCTTGTATTGCAGGGCACCTTTCTTCCTCCCATCTTTCATGAATCCTTCCACATATTACACACATTCCCGCTCTTTCCCTCCTATTTTGAATTATCCTCAACATGACGATTATCCCAACTCGTATTGTAATCAACCATCAGTTAGTTGGGATAACTCAGATTGGGGATACAGTTCCGGACCTCCGTGTTTAGGGTCTCACCCTAAACACTTTGATTACGATTTCTATCCTTCTCAGAGCCACATCGATTATAGATCATCAACCTTTCATAGATAGCCTAATACGATCTATAATCAATAAGGATACACTAATTCTTACCCATCCTTTGATTACAATGCCTTTAGGTCATCACCACCTTTTGAATAATCTGAAATGACCTATTATCAGGAAGGGTATAACGAATCTCAATTCGTTAATTCCTCCGCATTGATCCCAAACCCGCCCAACCCTAAACCAACTCGTTTGGTTCAGGGTAACCAGGTTCAAGAAAAGGTTCTGGCTAACTTGAGGAATATCATACAATCTTTAGAAGTTCAGCCAATACCTTGCATTGAGAGATTGGAGCCCCTGATTGAAATGATTGATGATTTTAACAAGTCTTTGTTGGATTGGCTTTAGGATGTTAAGGATAAGAACTCGAGTGAGTTTCTACTTGGGAAATTAGCGAAATTGAGGATGAGATTCCTGGTCCCTTTGATTCAATCATGGGATGATTCGTAGGATGAACTTCCTTCAGGGAAGCCAATGATAGAACCCGCTCAGGCACTTGTTTGGGGGGACACGTGTTACGAGGCTGACTAGATTGAATTAGAGCAACCAATTAAGGAAGATCTGATTTCTTCACCTAAGATCCCTGAATCAAGGTACAAGGAAACGTATGTCTCCATGGACCAGAAAGTGACAGATGATTTTGGGACATACATTAATACGGATCATGATTTCCTTGATTCTGATGGTGAAGTTTCAAGTTGCGAAGTCTCACGCGAGTTTACAGAACACGATTTTTGTGAGACGATTGGGCCTGAGGAATCTAAAAAATCATTTGATAGCGCAAGAACTGAGGAAACTGATCTTATTAGGGCACACATTACGGATCCAGAATCGCATTTTCTGGAGGATTCAATTCAATGCCCTGATTGTCAGTTACACCCCGTTGAGCTTATTGATGATTCTATTTTTGAGATAATTAGACCCAAGTCAATTTTGATTTAGCCACATCATTTAGACTTGGAGATTTCAAATGGGGTGATTAACATGCAAGAGGTCTCGGAATTGAACATTCTAATTGAGGAGAATAGCAGTTGGGAAGTTCTGATTTGGGAAGTTAACTTTGGAGGAAATAGAAGATTGAGTCGAAGGGTTCCTTTTAAGCTGAAACCATCAAAACAGAACCCTTACAACATCTATTCTGAGGATGTCCAACCTAAGCACTCATTCAATGATTATCTTTTTGATCTTCAATTCTCTGTAACCCGACTTTTTGGTCTTGGGTTGCATCCTCATAAATCGCAGGCCCTACCCCACTTGCATACAGATTTTAGGTTTTGGGTAATTTTTATCCAGAACCTAAGATATTATCGATTATGGGGTATGGGTCTGCACCATAATCTGGTCCACATCTGTGGACCTCTGCTGATAGGTCGGAGGATTCTTCTGTTTATTCTGATTCTGACCTGCACCAGTGAATTCTTCATTTCTCTTCTTTGTATAGTGTGCATAGCTGAAGGCACTAAACTCAACATTTATACAGTTCTTTTTAGTTTCTATCTCGAAGTGGACCTGACATTCATGCAATTCAAGTGCTTTCTACATTATTCCACTCTGTTTTATGTCTTTTTAATACAATGAGGACATTGCATTAGATAGGCATGGGGGGGTGGATATTCATCTTTGAATTTATTCGTCAGCTCCGTAGATTTGTTTAATTTTATTAAAAAAAAGTGGAATTAGGAAGGAAAACTTGGGTTTAAGAAAATTTTCATTCTTATGAAATACTACATTATGATCTGAACACAAAAACCCTTCAGTTCTTTGGACTTAATTAGCCCATGTATCCACTAAAATGTGGATTTGTTTTCGAGTTCTCACCATCTTAACTCTATTATAATTGGAAAAAATAAGTTTGGGTGATAAGTACATGACTTATCAACCCACCCTCTGATTTGAGGGAATTTTTGAGTTTTAAGCATCTACAAACTTTCTTTGCACTGACTCATTGTTCAACGATTCTAATGGAAATTGGGTAGCTAATGAACCTTCTAAGGTGATATGGCGGGCAAGTTATCGTGGGTAACAGCTCATAGGTAGGTTGTTCAGAGCTTAGTCATTGGACCTTTCTATTTTTGATGCCTTTATGTAAATCTTAGACCAGGGAAGCCACCTACTTTAAAAAAAAAAAATCAAAAAGAGAAGGAGATAAGAGAAAGAAAAAAGAAACAAGCCACACTTCGCCACACGAGTATGGCTGCCAAGTTGTTGGTGGTAACAGCTCATCGACCGGTTGTCCAGAACCCAACTCAATAAATGCACTGAAAATTCCCAAAATACTTAGGAAGAAGTGGAGAAGTAGAATAAATCAGGGAGATATACACTAAATTCACCCTTGTGTTGACCCCGTAAAAAAATAAAAGTTGGGAGAAAGCTACCAGTTGTAAAGATACACCTTTAGGCAGAATTCTTTTTGAGGTCACCTAGAGGCGTAGAAACCCGAAGTCCATTTTAACTGCCGGTCAATGAGTCTATCACATTCACAATAAGATGCTTAAAACTTAGGGTTCTCATCAAATCATGGGTGAGTTGAATGGCCGTAGAAAGTCACTCTTAAACCCTAAAACTTGAAATCCAAAAAAAAATTAGAAAAGAGGAAAAAAAGAAAAAGAAAATTTTCTTTGAATAAGGCGAGGGCCTGAGGTGGTCTGCATTTTGGCAGATACTCGGGCACTCTTCTGTCTTTGAAAGTTCAGATCCTAAGTAGATAGTTTCTTAATGATTGAAAATAACTCATGCCCAAATAATCCAACCTAATTCCTTTATAAATAGCATATAGTTTTTGTTAGGGACTAGCAAAAGATAGGCATGGGGATATGATGTAAACACATTTACACTACTTAAGATATCTATTTATGCATGTTCACAAGGATAGGATTGCATTGCATTCTATAAATATTGCATAACATGCATCATCTTGCAATTAGAGTAGTTTGAATAAAATGGAGGTTAATTGTCTCCTTTTATGTGCTTGGATAGGGCAAACTTTTTATCAGGACCTCAGATCGAAGATCCAACCGTACAGATGCGATCAAGGTGATGGTTGGAGTTCAACGACTCCAAGACCGCCCTAATCAACCATCTGTAGCATCAGATAATGATCGGGGAACCCTAGAAGATCAAGGGCTAAGATGGTGTAAATCCACACTTCAAACGACAAATCTGACTGCACGGATGGATTTGGATCGATCATCGTAGCTTAACGATGCGAAAATCAACTCAATCCGACACTCGTGGCACCATCTACAACATCCAAAAGATGGACATCCAAGATGTTGCCACGTGCGCCATCTCTGCCGTCCAACTTCCCTAAAGACCACCACTGCATTTTCAAAGAAGATTTGGTGCGTGATCTGGGCCGTTGGATCTCGATCCAACGACTATGGATATGTGCGTCTTAAAACATCCTCGCGTCCATCCACGCTCCACAGCGCAGTGGGTGAGAGTTTTATCGTGAGCAGGCGATGCACGATCGAATCACGCGAGAGGGCGAGCGACGCGGACGAGCAGGCACGGGCGAGCGTCAGATCTCGATCGAGCGGCTGCAGGTGCTCGATAGTGCCTATGCGCTATCGCACGCCCGTACCTCATGCAGGATCATATGCGGGTGGGCGCACATTGAGGAGCGAGGTAGGCGTAACTTAAGCCATTGATAAACGCCAGTTTATCATCATTCTTATTCATTAAAACAAACCTAGCTCTTTGTATTTTACTCCGCAAACGGGTTTTTGGGCGGCATTTAGGCACAAATTAGGTTAGGCATGCATTGCATTTTTTATTGTCTTTTTTATATGTTTTTCTGAGTGTTAGGGATGAACAGATATATAGATCCCTAGAACCCTAGCACTCAAGAAGGCAAATGGTGAAGGAGAAGCTTAGACTAGCTGGAACTTAGCTTGATCCAGCTCACCACAGCTGGAACCTAGCTCACTTGAACTAGGGTTAGCTCATCCCAGCTCCATTCAGCTAATCTCAGCTGAATGGCAGCTCAAGAGAGTTCATCTTAGCTCACCCTAGGTCAAGTCAACTCAGATCCAACTCAACTTAGCTGAGTCTAGCTCATCTCAGCTCCCACTAGTCCACAGGGAGCTCTAACTAGCTCAGCTGAGTTGACAGGAGTTCACCCTAGCTCAGACCCAACTACATCCAGCTCCACTCAACTCCAGCCAGCTGAAGAAGAACTCATCTCAGCTCAGGAAGCTCAAGTCCAGCTCCCGAGGATTTAGCTTAGCTCAACTCAGTTGAGCTAAGCTACTTTAACTGCCTCAACCAGCTTGATCCTCCCTGGGTGCACCAGACCCAGCTCACCTCAGCTCATTATGGTAGAAGCCAGTTCACTTTAGCTTGGCTTAGCAGCTAGCAAAGAACTAGCAAGCTAAGCCAGCTAGAGTAGCTCCATGCCAGCCTCTTCAGCAGCTGCCAGCTCCAGTTCCAACTCCAGACTTCTCCTCCTCAGCTCCTCTCTTCAATCCCTAGATCCAATACCTCCTCCTTTGCTCCATAGCTAGCTAAGCTAGCTTAAGCTTAGCTTACCTTAGCTAGCAACCAGCTCCTTGGCCATCCACCACCTTCAATTCAACCATAGCTAGCTCCACCAACTTAAGCCCTACCTAAGCTAGCTATCCTACTCATTTTGGTGCCACCTCTTCACCACCTTTCACCCCTCAACCAACCACCAAAAGACACCAAAATTTGGTGCCAAAACTAACCCTAACCACCTCCCTTTTGGCGCCAACTTTCAGCCCCTTCATCCACCCTACACCTACCCACATAACCCACCCTAGCCATCGACATACTCCCCTCTAGAACCCTAAGGTGGCGCCACCTAATGGCCTTCTAGAAGGCCCATTTTGGTGCTAATTCTAAAGGGCACCAAAGCCTTAACTACCCCCCTAGGTGTCCCTTAGGTTGGCGCCAATTGACATTAGCCATAGGATCCCCAACCACCTCCATCTCTCCATCTTAGCCCTCCTTTCCAAGAGTCACCTTAGCCCCCTTCCTGTTCTGTAAAAACCCACCACCTACCACCATTTGAGGGCATCCTCCATTAGTGTATTTTTCTACCTATACCACCTACATCTATGGCCAAGAAGAAGGAGTAGAGAAGGAGATTAAAGGGGCACATCACCAGCCCTTTTCGTGACTTCTTCTCCCCACTCTCTTCAACTTGGGCCACGCCAAGGAGGAGGATTTTTCTACTTCAAGGAGGATGGCCAGGAAAAGGAGAAGGACCTAGCGTGGACATCCACCCTTGGAGAGAAGCTTAGGGCACGCCCCCTTAGGGCTTGCCTTGGAGGACATCACCTTGGTGGAGCATAGCAAGGAAGGAGTTGGAGGACTCTTTTCAAGCTTGGGAGCTACCAAGCTTGGAGCAAGAAGCCCTCTTCTTCACCATCTATCTAGAGGATTTGTGTTTGCTTTTCTTATTTGCAATTTTTCTAGTAGTAGAAGCATTCCTCTACTAGGCCTTTTTGTAAAACACTTTTTCATTTATCTAGTTGCCTTCTTTGTAATTTCTTTATTTGCATTTCTAATTGCTTTATTTTTAGCATTCTTCACTCCCTCTCCCTAATTATTCTAGGCCTCCACTTACCTAGAGTGAGCTTAGGGAGAGGTTCTACTTGCCACTTTAGAAGTAGTTTATTGAATTTGAAGTGTAAATCACTTTCCCACCACAATTTTGCATGTTGCCTTAATTCAAAAGCAAAAAAATGATATATTGAAAAATATGAAAAAGAAAGTTGAGATTTGTATTCCAAGAAAGAGAATCAATTTTGCAAACATTTGGCCTCCTTGGACGCCCCTAGATACTCCCCTATCTAGGAATATAAATTTAAAAGCGAAAGTGGATTCGCATATTGCAACGACGTTAAAAACTCGCTTTTACAAATCACGCGTATTTCGCTATCAGCCGTCCGATCTCATGATCGGATGGCTGAGATTCAGCGAACGTGAGCGTGCGTTGAGCGTGCGAGAAAGCAAGCAGCCGTGCAGGCAGCACCCACTATGCCCACGATGGGGCTTTAGCGATGGTTTTATCCATCACTAAAGACCCCTTATTTAATGTTTTGAGATTTAAATGACCAAATTGCCCTCACTCCTTGCAACTATAAAAGGAGACCCTCTCCACACGTAATTTTCATCCCTTCCTTCTATTCTCTCCCTCTCCAAATCTCAAGAGAAGCTTGTTCCACACCCGGGATGCTTCTCGCGAGATAAAGTCAAATTTTCGTCCCCCTTCGGAAGTGGATCCCGTGATAATGACGACATGCTGCCCCGTTCCCATTCTTCTGCTTTGTCCTCCTTCATCCAGGCGTCATCCCGTCTGGCTCATCCTCTAAGCGACCGTCGAGGAGGATATTTCTCTCTCCATTCTTTTAATGCTTTCTAGAGTAAATTTACTGCTTTCTAGTGTAATTGTTTTCTGCTTTCTAGTTGTAATGTTTAGTGAAACAAACAATCTCTTTAATGATGAATTCCCTGTTCATTCTACATCTTGTTTTGATTTCTGTTTGTAATATTCTCTCTCTCTTCTATTTATTGTAAATAGTTAGATAGTTTTAATCAATTGAATTACTTCATGACAAATAAAAACAAACGCGTAGTTTTTAAATCAAACATCCGCCTCCCTGTGTTCGACCTGAAATTTCAATTTTGGTATAAATTTTATTTGTTGAACATGAGTTCTTCACTTTCAAACTACAACGACAGGTTTTTCAAAACCAAATACGTTAGCATAGCAACACGCACATTCAACAGTTCTTAATGTTGGAGGATAGAATTGTTGAAATAAAAATTTGGGAGGCTAATTCTGAGGGAACTTTGATTTTGGATCTAAGGGTACCTATTGGCCTGAAACAACCTACTTTCTACCAGGACCCCTATGAGATCTTTCACGTTCAACCAAAGCTCGAAATAACTGATTATTTTTCTGAGTTGAACGTCTAGTGGACATTCGAACCTATTGAACCATCTTTACCCATTGTCTGCACTTTGCTCTTGTGTTGCAAACCACAAAACCACAGTCCCAGCCTCGCAAGCTTTACAATTTTCAGTTTTAGGTGATTTTTATCCAGAACTTGAGAACCACTTGACCCTGGGCATGGGTCTACATCATAATCTGGTTCACGTCTATGGACATCTTCTGTTGGTGGGTCTGAGAATCAATATTTTCATTTTGATTCTGACCCGCACTTGTGAATTCTCAGTTTCCTCCTTGTATGTATTTTATGCCTAGCTGAAGGCATTAAATTTAGCACATGATTATATTTCATGTGATTAAATTGGGATGATAAGTATCCGACTTATCAACCTAGCCTCTAATTTGGGGGGACTTTAAGTTAAAGCATCTACACACATTTTTTGCACTGACTCCTTTTCGGCAGTTTCTTTGAAAATTGGGTAACTAATGAACTATCTAGGGTGGTATGGCTGGCAAGTTGTCGGCGATAATAGCTCATCAGCCGGTTGTCTAAAGCCTAGCCGCAAGACCATTTTCGTCGTACTGCCTTTAGATACTTAAGAAAAGACAACAGAAAATTAAAAAAAAATGAGAAAAAAATATATATATAAAACCACACTTCACCACAAGAGTATGGCTGGCAAGTTGTCGGTGATAACAACTCATCGACCGGTTGTCCAGAACCCAACTCACAAAAAATGCACAATAATTCCCAAAACACTTAGGGAAGAAGCGAGGAAGTAGAATAAACCAGGGAGATATACACAGGGTTCTTCCTTTTGTTGACCCCATAAATAAAGGAAGTAGGGAGAAAGCTACCGATTGAAAAGATAAACCTCTAGGCAAGGTCACCTAGGGTCGTAGAAACCCGAACTCTATTTTAGTGGTCATCTAGTGAGTCTCTCACTATTTTCACAAGATGCTTAGCACTTAGAATCCTTTTCGAGTCTTGGGCGGGTCGAGTAGCCGTAAAAAGTTATAACGGAACTGTCAAACTCCAAAAGTACAAAAAAAAATAGAAAGGAAGAAAAATAAAAAAAATGTATCTTCCCTTTTTAAATAAAATGAGGACTTAGGCGGTCTGCATTCTGGCAGACACTCGGGTACTGTTGAGTCTTCGTAGTTTAGGACCTTAGTTGAAATTTTCTATTGTTAATAAATGACTTAGGATTAAGTGATTTAACCATAATTTCAACTTTATACATAGCATGTAGTTTAATTTTGCTACGAACTAGTAAAAAATAGGCATGGGGGTATGACATAGACACATCTACTTAGGTTAAAATGCCTATTCATGCATGTTCCTAGGCTTAGATTTGCTTTCCATGTTATAAATATTGCATAACATGCATCATTGTGCATTTAGAGTAGTTGTATATACTGTAGGTTAATTAGGTCCTTTTTATGGTCAGGAAAGAAGAGGACCTATTTCAGGGCTTCGGATGGAAAATCCGACCATACGAATTGATCCAGAGCGACGATTGCAATCCAGCAATGTAGGAATCATCTCGATCTAAGCACCGTGGCACCTTCTACAAAAGAAAGAAGAATGGAAGGCCTAGATGCGGCCATATGGTGCCATCCAGGCTACCCGACACCGGCCAGCAGCAGCAGCACACGCACACAGCCGCAGCCGCACATAGTCGCAACCGCTTGCAGCAGCAGTGCAATGCATGCCAGCATGCGCGCGTGCATGATAAATGCCAGTTTATCATCATTCTTATGCATTAAAACAAACCTAGCTCTTAGGATTTTACTCCGCAAATGGGTTTTTGGGCTGCATTTAGGCATAAATTAGGTTAGGCATGCATTACATTTTTTATTGTCTTTTCGATATGTTTTTGTGAGTGTTAGGGATGAACATATATATAGATCCCTAAAACCCTAGCACTCAAGAAGGCAAATGGTGAAGGAGAAGCTTAGAATAGCTGGAACTCAACTTGATCCAGCTCGCCACAATTGGAACCTAGCTTACTCGAACTAGGGTTAGCTCATCCTAGTTCCATTGAACTAATCTTAGCTGAATGGCAGCTCAAGGGAGTTCATCTTAGCTCACCCTAGCTCAAGTCAGCTCTGATCCAGCTCAACCTAGTTGAGTCTAGCTCATTTTAGCTCCCAAAAGTCCACAGGGAGCTCTAGCTAGCTCAGCTGTGTTGACTGGAGTTCACCACAGCACCAAACCCAACTCACCTTAGCTCATTATGGTAGAAGCCAGCTCACTTTAGCTTGGCTTAGCAGCTAGCAAAGAATTAGCAAGCTAAGCCAGCTAGAGTAGCTCCATGCTAGCCTCTTCAGCAGCTGCCAGCTCCAGTTCCAACTCCAGACTTCTCAACTCCTCTCTTCAAACCCTAGCTCCAATACCTCTGCCTCTACTACATAGCTAGCTAAGCTAACTCAGCTCAGCTTAGCTTAGCTAGCAACCAGCTCTTGGCCATCCACCACCTTCAACTCAACCCTAGCTAGCTCCACCAACTTAAGCCCTACATAAGCTAGCTATCCTACTGATTTTGGCGCCACCCCTTCACCACCTTTCACCCCTCAACTAACCACCAAAAGACACCAAAAGTTGGTACCAAAACTAACCCTAACCACCTCCCTTTTGGGGCCAACTTTCAGCCCTTTTATCCACCCTACACCAACCCACATAACCCATCCTAGCCATCCACATACCCCCCTTCTAAAGCCCTAAGGTGGCGCCACCTAATGGCCTTCTAGAAGGCCCATTTTGGCGCCAATTCTAAAGGGCACCAAAGCCTTAACTACCCCCCTTAGCACCCCTTCGGTGGCACCACTTATCCTTAGCCCTAGGATCCCCAACTACCCCCCATATCCTATCTTAGCCATCCATTCCAAAAGCCACCTATACCCCACTTCCTACACTATATATACCCACCTAACTTCCCACATTTTCTTCATCCTCCATCAGTGTTTAATTCCACCTACATCCACCTATACCTACGGCCAAGAAGAAGGAGTAGAGAAGAAGATTAAGGGGGCACGTCACCTGCCCCTTTGGTGCCTTCTTCTCCCCACTCTCTTCAACTTGGGCCACGCCAAGGAGGAGGACTTTTCTACTTCAAGGAGGATGGCCAGGCAAAGGAGAAGGACCTAAGGTGGACGTCCACCCTCGGAGAAAAGCTTAAGGCACACCCCCTTAGGGCTTGCTTTGGAGGACATCACCTTGGTGGAGTTATAGAAAGAAGGAGCTGAAGATCTTCTTTTCAAGCCCGGGAGCTACCAGGCTTGGAGCAAGAAGAGCTTCATCCTCTTCATCACCATCATCATCTAAAGGATTTGTCTTTATTTTGTTTTCAATTTGTTTCTTTTGTAGAATCATTCATCCACTAGTAGACAATTTCCTTTAGTATAAAAAAGAAGTTGCCTTAATTTCTTGTTGCACTCTTTCTTTTTGCATTACCTTGCTTTATCTTTAGTATAGTTGCACTCCTCCTTTCTAATTAACTTAGGCCTCCACGTGCCTAGGTTGAGCTTAGAAAGAGGATAATTTCTGTCACTTGGGTTAGCATAGTAGGTGTAGTTATTTTTCCCACCAACAACTTCGCATGTTGCCTTAATTTCAAAAACATAAAAATGATATATTGAAGAAAGACCAAACAGAAAGTTGAGATTTACATTCCAAGCAAGAGATTTAATTTTTGCAAACTTGCCTCCTTGGACGACCCTAGATACCCCACTATCAAGGAATACAAATTTAAAAGCGAAAGCGGATTTACGCATTGCAACAACACTAAATTGCCTAATTAACAAATCGTGTATTTTCACGATCAGTGCACAAGGCACGAGGGGCACGGCATGAGAAGCACGCAACGTGCGATGCGCCCGCTAGCGGGGCCAGAGCAGATCTTTAGCGACGCATGCCTTTAATGATGCTTGCAGCTGTCACTAATGGTCTACACATGCCAGTAAGAGGATTTGAAGGGCGAATCTTCTACGACAGCTATAGTGATGTTTATGGACATTAGTAATGGCCCATATGCGAATTTGTTCTTCCTCCTCCACTATAAAAGGACCTACCCACCACCATTCCAAACCATCTCTTCCTTTCTTCCTCTAACCACCTCTAAGGCTCTAAACAGAGCTTGTCCCAAGCTTGAGATGCTCCTCTAGAGTGGAAAATCAAATAGTTTTCCCTCCCCTCATCCCCATTCATGGAGCATCCTGTGGTTGTCCTTCACAGCCCATCAGGAAGTAGATCCTCGCCATAATGCCATCCTACACCAACCTCTGTCCTCTGGCTCCATCCTCCTTAGTCCCACTCCTCACCACCTTCCTCCAAGCGACATTAGAGCGAGTCGACCTTCAAGCAACCATTGAGGGGGATTTCTCTCACCCCATTCTATCTTTTTATGCTTTCATAGTGTAGATTTTTCCCGCTTTCGTAGTGTAACAAACAATTCTTGATGAATAGATGATTATTTCTCTTTCTCTCTCCCTCTCCCTCTTATATTTTTGCAAGTAAATAAAGTTTTCATCTACCGAATCTCTTGCTTGTTAAAAATACCAAAAAAATTAGAAAAGACAAAAATGAAATAAACAAATAAAAAGTGAAACGCAGATTTCCAAAACAAAACGTTTGGCTCCCCGTGTTTGACCAGGGACTCACTTTTCGAGTTTTGGTATAAATTTTAATTAACCATGCATTTTGCAACTACGACAACGAGTTACTCATAACCCTGATTTCAAACTTGCAAAACACATGCGATCATTCCTAAACAACGAAAACTCAATATTACTGATGTGCATACATCTAAATAGCCAAAGATGTCTATTAATGCATGTTCTTAGTGTTTATAGTTGCATCATGCATTGTAAATATTGCATAACATGCATAATCATGCATTTAGGTCAAATTGTATAAATTGTATAGTAATTGTCTCCTTTTATGTCCAAGGATAGGCCAACTTTTAATTGGAGCCTCGGATCGAAGATCCAACCATACAGATCTGATGAGGATGACGATGGGAGTTCAACAACTCCAAGATCGCTCTAATCGAACATCCGTAGCACCAGATATAGTTCGAAGAAGCCTAGAGATCAAGGGCCATGATGGTACCAAACTACACTTCAGATGATAAATTCGACCATACGGATGGGTTCGGATAGATGATCACAGTCTAACGGCGGAGAAATCGGCTCAATCCAACATCCGTGGCACCTTCTACATGTCACAGAAGATGGACAGCCATGATGGCACCACGTGGCACCATCACAGTCACCTAAATCAGCCACAACATCGCTTCTCATCTTTTGAACACATGGTGAGGCAAGATCTGGGACATTGGATCTTGATCCAACAGTCGTGAGCACGCACGCTTAAAACATAAGCACGATAAAGAAGAGCAGCTATCGTAGTGGTCGAGCGGCATTGCGCGAGCGTGGGGTGTGCGTTCGACTTGCAATTTGCAGTGCACGAGCTGTTAATCTCTACACGCGATCAACTGTGGATGGCCCAGATCACCCAATCAGGCTTACACGGGATCAGACACACCGCCTCACACCCATTTGCATGCACAGGTGACGCTGTTGAGGCTGGAGAGGAGCAATCTGAGCCATCTGATCTCGCGATCAGACAACTGAGATTTCGAGGACGTGGGCGAGCATTAAGCGCGTGGCAGGTGAAGAGGTGGGCACACGCACAAGGCTGCGGCGATGTGGGGTGTTTAGTGACGTTTAAATCTGTCACTAAGGACCCCTTCAGTTAATGTTTTAACTATGTAATGACCAAATTGCCCCATATCCTTGCAACTATAAAAGGAGACCCTTACCCTACGAAATCCTCATCCCTTCACCTCTCTCCCTCTCCAAAGCTTAATAAAAGCTTGTCCCACACCCGGCATGCTTTTCTAGAGACAAATCCAATTTTCCTGCCCTTGTTCTAGAAGTAGATCTCGCGACGACAATAATGTGCTGCCTCATTCTTGCTTCTTCTTGCTTCATCCACCTTCTTCCCGCTCCATCCTCCATCTTCCAGGCGTCGCTCCATCTGGCTCTTCCTCCAAGCATTCGTCGAAGAGGATAACATCTCTCTCCCTTGTTTTTAGTCACCTTCTAGAATAGAATTTCCCACTTTCTAGTTATAATCATTTCCTACTTTCTAATTGTAAAAATATTTTTATTATATCAAGTGATTGTTCTCTCTTGCTCTGTCTTATTGTTTATATCATTCCATTGTAATTATCTCGCTTTTAAACAAAAATACAAAAAATATAATCATGGATTTTAGATTGACGTAGCCTCCCTGCGTTTGACCCGGAATTCTTAGAGTTTCGGTATAAATTTATCTATTGATAGATTTCTTCATAAATCGAACTGCAACGACGGGTTTTTTGAATCCAACTTCGATCGCATAGTCTTCCGCTCTCAACAATTTGGTGATGTTGCTGGGGAGGAAACGATTTTTGATTTTCTTTCCGCATTTCGTGTACTTTATGGTTTTCTAACTTGCTCTATTTCTCATCTAATTTTTTGCAGGTACCTTAACAGGGAATCTTCAAGAGGTAGATCAGAGTAAAGTGCAGTTGAAGACAACTGTAAGTGCTCCCCATTATTCCCCCTCCATAGATTCCATTTCACAACATTAATTCAAACTGCAATTAACCTAGGTGTTTGCATGAATCCTAGGGTTAGTTTGGTTGATTGGATTTCCACTCACATTTACCTCACTCGCATATAAAAAATCAACGAAAAGATATTTCTTGTGAAGTAAATCAACATACACACTACATACACCCACATTCATGGCGCATAACCTAATTGATATTCATCTACTCAACCGGATTCTGATCTGTGGAACCGATACACGCAAATCAACAAATAAAAGAGTAGAAATCAGTCTAGGTTAATCATTTTGTGTGCCTAACTCAGTGGTGCAATTTTGGCCAATTGTTTGAGTTGTTTGGGTTGCACCACTTAACCTAAAATCAACTCACCAAGTAGCTTCCCCTTAGGATTTTCAATTTAGGTCAATACCAGGCACTCCACCATACTTTTTGGTTTCAAAAGGAAAGATCTTCACCCATGCTTGAAAACCTGGTTTGCCTCAAACTTAATTGAATTAAACCTAATTCCAAAGCCTAAAAGCTACTTAAGCAAGATCTGAACCTTAAAATCTACACATAAAAAATAATTTTGCTTGAAAACCCTAGTTTTGCACACACTCACACATACTCAATTGATCATTAAGGGCACAACCCACCTTAAGGACCCACCACATTCATAAGCACTACAATCCAAGCCTAAATAAAATCAAGTAGACGTTGGCCTTAAGGACTTATTCACTCTTCGGGGCCCAGTCTGAGATTGTTTATGATTAACCTGTTTGTATTGATCAATCTGATGTCTAGCTAGGGGACTAGCATCAAACAACCACGGTTGGGGGTACACTAAGAACCAGAGGTGCAAGCTGAAGGAAGAACCTTCTCCCCAGTCCCTCCTTCTAACTGGTTGGATTGATTGGACACAAGTGAAGTAAATCATCTATAATCTTAAGGCGGATTCTAAGAGTCTATAGATCCTTAGGCTACTACACTTAAGGACAGGCTTGTTTTGTTGTGCTGCAGGGTTCTTATCCCCAGTCCTTCCGACCTCTTCCTAGTTTATGCCGGGAAGGAGGTCATTGAATCCCTGATTGGATGGACCACTAGAGTATTCTAGGAGACATAGATTGGATTTTGGCCAAGTTGATCCCATGGCCGATCAACAACCTCCTCTGCCTTCAAATCCACAAGAGGTATTTCAAAGGTAGTTGGAACAAAAGCAGAGAATGCAAGAAAGGTTCTAGAGAATTTAGAGCGCTCAGCCCTTGAAGGATTTTTATGATCCTTCAAATTACAGGGAACGTCCCAGCATCTAGATTCCTACTGGATACCTAGAAATCAAGTCCCAGTTATTAAGCCTGATCAAACACTTTCATGGGCTTGGCTCTGAAGACCCGTTTCAGCACTTGGAGAACTTAAGCACTTTAGTCCAAACCACCAAGGTGCGAAATGTGAATGAGGAGCAGATGATCATGAGACTCTTACCCTACTCCGTTAGGGATAAAGCAGCTCATTGGTACAAGACTATAGGAAGGCCAATTGCAACTTGGAATGATCTGAAATTGGCTTTCCTGAAGAAATTCTTCTCTATCTGATGTACCAATGCTCTGAGATGGGAGATTACTACCTTCACCCAGTGGTTAGGGGAGCAATTTCATGCTTCTTAGGAGCGATTCCAGGATTTATTGCAGAGGTGTCTACACCACGAGGTGCCGAAATGGCAGCTCGTGCAGATCTTGTACCATGGGTTGACTGAGCAACTCAGAAATCATGTGGACACTTCTTGCGAAGGCAATTTCCTCAATAATGACACAGATAGTACTCATGATTTGTTTGAGGAGATGAGTGAAAATTCAATCAATCATGCCTTCATGGATACTTTTAACTAGTCCCAACAACCCAGATTGAATGTTAATGAAGTCCACGACTCTCATTCATTCGATATGTCTTGCTTTGCAATAAACTAGATAAGGTGGACTTGGTTACTAAAAGGATGGAGGAGTGGATGGCTAGAAATTCAATGAACAATTCTCGATCCACTCAATCCTGGAATTTGGGATTCCATTCGCCGCGAGCTCCTTCTGGATAGGAATTCGTGAATCAACTTGATACAGCTCAACCTGTGAGTTAGCATTATTTGGAACCCCAAGGGTTCCAGACTGGGGCCTTTGATCCCAGTTTCTCTGATCCCTCCCTTTCTTTCTCTCCATCCTTCCCCTATGAAGATGTCTATGCTGTACAGGAGAATGTTAGGTCCAACCCTTACTCTAATGCTTATAATCCAGGTTGGAGGAACCACCCTAACTTCTCCTAGAAAAATCCAGGGCAGTAGACCCAATTCCAACCCAGCAACTCTGCTCCGCAAAGAACAATGGGTCAGGGTAATGTTTGCACTCAACTGCCTTCAAATCAAGTCAATCAGCCAGCTTGGAATGCCCGTCAACCCGTAAGGCAGGCTGATCTGAACCGATAGATGGTTGAAATGCAAGGATCTATGCTCTAGCTCATGCAGCAAATGAAAACCTCTCTAGAAAACATGCAAATCAGGTTCATTGCTAATTCTCGTCAACCAAGATCTCTACAATCTCAACCCATACCCAACCTGCGTAATATCTAGAATCCAGGAAATCATGTTGATGTGCATACATCTGATTAACCTAAAATGTCTATTAATGCATGTTCTTAGTGTCACATTATCATCATACATTATAAATAGTGATAACATGCATAATCATGCATTTTAATCAAGTTGTATAAATTGTACAGCAATTGTCTGCATTTTATGGTCTGGGACAAGGTGACTTTTTATCAGGGCCTCAGATTGAAGATCCAACCATACAGATCTGATCAGGGCAACGATTGGAGTTCAACAACTCCAAGATCGCTCTGATCGGACATCCGTAGCACCAGATAGAGATCGAGGAACCCTAAAGATCATGGGCCAAGATGGTGTTAATCCACACCTCAGACGACAAATCCAACTTCACAGATGGATTCGGATTGATGATCGCAGCCTAATGGTGCAAAAATCGATCCAATCCGACACTTGTGGCACCATCTACAATACTTAGAAGATGGATGGCCAAAATGGCACCATGTGGCACCATCTCAGCCGCCAAACCGACACCAAGGGCCCGCAGCTGCCTTTCCTTCTTCACCTGCCCACTCGATCTCGACCGTTGGGTGCTCATCCAACGGTCGCGAAACCACATGCACAAAATCGCCGCTTGCCTAAAGAAAACACGTAGCGTAGCAGTCGAGTGCCTTTGCAAGAAGAGGGGTTGTGCGTTCGAGCTGCGCTACGCCTTAAATTGAAGCGGGAGCATGGAGAGGGCAAGTGAGCAGGGCCGCACAATGATGATCGAATGGCACTGCGTGAGTCATAGGCCCACGCGCGATCAGATGCGTGGCGCTGACACGTGATCGCACATGGGCCCATGGCGCAGGCGAGGATGGTTTAAGCCATCCGATCTCTTGATCAGACGGCTGTAAGCACGCAGATGTGCACATGCATTGCGTGACGCATTGGTAGGAGGCGCGCAGCGTGCGCACATGAATGCCACGTTCAGGCCTTTATTGACAGATTTATCCATCACTAATGGTCCCATATTAATGATTTTCAAATTAAAATGTCCAAAATGCCCCCACTCTTTGCAACTATAAAAGGAGCCCCCTCCATATGAATTTCTCATCCATTCCTTCTCTTCTCTCCCTCTCTAAAGCTCAAGAGAAGCTTATCCCACACCCAGGATGCTCCACAAGAGATAAAATCAAAATTTCACCCCAATTCTTGAAGCAGATCTCGCGACGACGATGACGTGCTGCCTCATTCCTATTCCTCCTACTTCGACCTCCTTCTTCCAGCTCCGTTCCTCGTCTTTCAGGCGTTGTCTCAGCCAACTTGTCCTCCAAGCAATCGTCGAGGAGGATAACTTCTCTCTCCCATTCCTTTTTCCTGCTTTCTAGAGTATAATTTTCCTACTTTCTAGTTGTAATAGTTTTCCTGCTTTCTAGTGTAATTTCTTATTTTCTTAGTTGTATAAACATTTTACAACTTCATGTTGATGTTCTCTCTCTGTCTCTTATTATTTATATTGATTGCATTGTAATTACTTCGCTCTTTAAACAAAAACACAAAAATATATAATTGCGAATTTTGATCGACATAGCCTCCTTGAGTTCGACCCGGGATTTCTATTTCGGTATAAGTTTTATTTGTTGAACCCGAGTTCTTCACTATTCAAACTATAATGATAGGTTTTCAAAACCAAATCTGATAGCGTAGTCCTTCGACGTTCAACATTTTGGTGCCATTCCCGGGGAGGAAACGATTTTCCGATCTTCTTTTCGCATTTTATGCACTTTACTGTTTTCTAACTTGATTTTTCTTGTGTTGATTGTTTGATGAGACCTCTATCAAGGAATCATCAAGCGGTAGATCAGAGTAAAGTGTAGTTGAAGACGACTGTAAGTGCTCCCCATTCTTCCCCCTCCATAGATTTCATTTCATCATATTAAATTCAAATTTCAATTAACCTAGGTGTTTGCATAAATCCTAGGATTAGTTTGCTTGTTTGAATTTCCACTTACACTCACATTTCACCCTCGCTTATATAAATAAATAAAAAGATAATTTTGTCAGGTAATTTTCAACATACACACAATATACACCTACATTCATGGCACTTAACCTACTTGATTTTCTTCTACTCAATTGGATTCTAATCTGTGTCACCGGTACACACAAATCAACACATAAAAGAGTAGAAATCATTCTAGGTTAAGCATTTCTGTGTGCCTAACCTAGTGGTGCAATTGTGGCCAATTATTTAAATTATTTGGGCCACACCACTCAACCTAAAATCAACTCACCAAGTAGCTTCCTCATAGGATTTTCAATCTAGGTTCATACTAGGCACTCCACTTTATTTTTGATTTTAAAAGAAAGCAATCTTCACCCATGCTTGAAAACCTAGTTTGCCTCAAACTTGACTGAAATCAACCTAATTCTAAACCGTAAAAGCTACTTAAGCAATATTTGAATATTAAAATCTACTCATTACAAATAATCTTGCTTGAAAACCCTGGTTGTGCACGCACTTACACATAATCAATTATTAAGGGCCCAACCCATTTTAATGGCCCACCACATTCCATAAACACTACAATCCCAGGAATAAAATCGAGTAGACGTTGGCCTTAAGGATTGATTCGCTCTTCGGGGCCTAGTCTGAGATTGTTTACGATTAACCTACTTGTACTGATTAATCTGATGTCTCACTAGGGGAGTAGCGTCAAACGACCGCAGCTGCAGGGGTACACTAGGAACCGAAGGTGCAAGCCGAAGGAAGAACCTTCTCCCCAGTCCCTCTTTCTAACTGGTTGGATTGAGCAGACACAAGTAGAGTAAATCGTTTATAATCTTAAGGCAGGTTCTGGGAGTCTGCAGATCCTTAGGCTACCCCACTTAAGGACAGGCTTGTTTTGTTGTGTTGTAGGGTTCTTATCCCCAGTCCTTCTGACCTTTTCCTAGTTTATGCTGGGAAGAAGGTCATTGAATCCCCGATTGGAAGGACCACTAGAGTATTCTAGGAGGCATACATTGTATTTTGCCAAATCAATCCCATGGTCGATTAACAACCTCCTATGCCTCAGGATCCACAAGAGGAATTCCGAAGGTAGCTATAAAAAATGCAAAGAATGCAGGGCGCTTAGCCCTAGAAAGATTTTTATGATCCTTCAAATTACGAGGAATGTCCCAGCGTCCAGATTCCTGCTGAAGACATAGAAATCAAGCCCCAGGTGTTATGTCTGATCAAACATTTCCATGGACTTTGCTCTAAAGACCCATTTTAGCACTTGGAGGACTTGACCACTTTGGTCCAGACCACCAAGGTGCGAAACGTGAATGAGGAGCAAATGATCATGAGGCTTTTCCCCCACTCTCTTAGGGATAAAGCTGCTCATTGGAATAGGACTATGGGAAGGCCAATTGCAACTTGGAATGAGTTGAAATTGCCGTTTCGGAAGAAATTCTTCCATGTCGGACGTACCAATGCTTTGAGACAGGCAATCACTACCTTTACCCAGCGACTGGGGGAGTTGTTTCATGTGGCCTAGGAGCGATTCCAGGACCTGTTGCGGAGGTATCCACACCACGACATGCCAAAATGGCAACTCGTGCAAATCTTCTACCACGAGTTGACTAAGCAACTAGAAATCACGTGGACACTTCTTGTGGAGGCAATTTCCTCAACAAAGACGTAGATAGCACGCAGGATTTGTTTGAGGAAATGAGCGAGAATTTGATCAATCATGCCTCTATGGATACTTTTAAACGGTCCTAGTGATGAGACACTCATCATGATCTCGGATTACCCCTAATTAACTAGTCTTCCTAGTTAATTAGCTAAGGTTATGAATATATAAGGGTTAATCATAAAATAAGGGATATTTAGTAAAGGACCTTCAAATAAGTTAAAAATAACATTTTATCATTCAATTAACACTATTAATAATTTAGTTAATAATTGGACTCGAAATTCTATTAATCATTCTCTTAATTAATAAGATAAGTAACTTAAACTTAATGTAAACCTAAGTATATAATAACTTAAGTGATTTTACTTAATCTAATAAATTAACCTAAAAGGGTCAAAAATGTAAATTCAAGGTGTAAACATAATATTTACCTTTTTTACTAACATATATAAAAAGTTGAAAAAAATCTAAGTTAAAATAAACCTTCAAAGCCTGGGTTTACATTTTAGTCCTTACTTTTCATTATAGTCAGGTCCTTATTTCTCACACAGGTCCTTAAGTTTAATTTCATTTAAGTCCCTCTTCGTCTTCTTCTTCTTCTTCTTCAGCCGAATGAATGGCTAGCGGCAGAGAGTCACCCCACCGCGTGATCACCGCCTTGCCGACATCATCCTTCTTTGTCCAAGCTCTTGCAGCTTGCGCTCACCACCTCCACTTCATCCACCGGTCTGGATTAACTGGGAATCCTATTTTTCTGTGGGAGATAACCTCACTGTCGTCGGAGACGACGACGGAGGTTAAGCTCCTCAAGCCCTTCTTGGGCCAGACCCCGCCACTCTCTTCGTCGCAAACTACTATAAATACCCCCTCACATCACACATTTTATTCAAGTTGACTCCCTTCCCTCTTCTAACACTGTAGCCGACTTTGATAGGCTATTCGTCCAAAACTCTGGGGACTTTCCATTCCAATTTTCGACTTCCTCCGTCCATCTTAATCAGCCGAGGAGATCCACCGTAGTCTTCCGCATCTCTGACACAGGTGCCGACCCAAGGAATCCTCCGCTCCACCTCAAATCTACCCACCGGAGATCTTTCTTCCACCCTCTGATTTCGTCGTCCACTATGAACCTTCGGCAGAACCCTATTGATCCCTTCGTCCAGGTAACAGCAGATTAGGAGTAGGAGTAGGAATAGGCTAGATTAGTTAGTTTAGGTAGTTAGATTAGAGTAAGTTTAGATTTTAGCTTCATCTCCTCTGACTCCGGCGAGTTCCTTAAGCTCGCCAGAGCTTTAATCTTGTCTTTTTAATTCATTGTACACCTTTCTGTATCTTCCATGATCATTTCTAAATCACTTAATCACTAATTGAATCACCTAATCGCCTAATTCAAATTTCACCTTCATCGACTACTATCACTGTCTATGGTGACAGTAATCGACCTAATTCCAACTTCATTGGGTTCTTCATCATCTATCGACCACCTATGAACCCTAATCGACACTATAATACATATTAATACAACATATAAATTAAACGCCTAAATTTAATTTAGTTCCTGAGTTCGTTGTCCATGGCGGCTCAGGAGCAGTTCAAATCTTAAATTAAATATATATTTATGAATATAAACATCTGTTGTCTTGTTTTAACCTCTCAATCAAGTGGTTAAACAAGTCCTGAGCTTATTTCAAATCAAATCCTTTAAGAAAATGAATTCACTGTCAAATCTTAATTTTAAGAGATAAATGAAGAATTAAATGTGATACTGAGGTTCCTTGCAACCTCAGGATCTTTTTGAATAAAAAATGGTAAGTTTTATCAATCTGTGCACACTTTTCCTATTTTCTGGACTCATCGAAGATCTGGCGAGCTCCGGCAAACCAAAATTTGTATTTCAGCCTCTAAAACTTGATGAGAAGCTCAAGAATGTTATTACATGGATCACTGATTAATTTGAGGATATTTGTTTGAGGATTTAACCACTGGAGCTGTAGAATGAACTTCATCTTCTCCAACTCTGGTGGAGTTGGAGAAGTCTATTAGAGAGATCTAAGAAGTATTGAAGGAACTCAGAAGCTTCACCGCAATGCACTGAAGCTATTTAAACCTTTAAAATACTTGACGAGTCGATTGTTTGCTTTAAAGTCGTTTGCAGTTTTAAGTGGTGGAAAAATCCACTAATCAATATTTAAAAAGAAATAACCACTCGTAGAAGAGCAGGTCGTATCCACAGGGAGACAATGACGTATTTGAATTCGCACCGGTTAAAAACATTTTGTTTGTAGTTAGTTTCGACAAGAATAAAGCCAAAATTGCCTTCAGATTATGGTTGAATCAAGAAATCATGTTGAAATAGCAATTCTTAATAACTAGAGGATATTTGTTGCAATGCCGAATCAATAAAATATCATTAAAACTTGACAATGGTAGAAAATGTAATTATTAATGGCAATGTTACTGTAGCAAAATAGGAGATTTATTCCCCTTGGCCGTGTGCGACGAGGAGTGGATGGCTGGAGGCGGGAAGCTCGGAGGAAGTTCCTTGGATGGAGGGCTTCGAAGTGGTGGTGGTAGTGTGTCGCGCGGTGGCTGGAGCCGGCAGGACGAGCTCCGACAGAGGTGGCTGCAAACGGTGCTGCAGCTGCTGTTGGCGGAAGCGCTGCAGGCGGGTGCGGGTGGCGTGGATGCGCGTGGCTTGTTGCTGCCTGCAGTTGAGCGCTGTAGCCGGGCTGCACGCTGGCGTGGGTACGCAGGCAGGTGCACGTGAAGGCTGGAGGGCGCGGGAGGACTACTGCAGGCGTGCTGGTGGCGTGGGTGTGCGCGGCCTGGTGTGGATGCGGGAGTGGGCGGGTGAGGTTGCAGGCTGTGCATGCCTTGTGCGTAGCCTGGAGTGATGCAGGAGTGAGCAGGTGAGGTTGCAGGCTGTGCACGCCTTGCGTGTGGCTGGAGGACGTGCCGGCGAACGTGGAGTGAACGGGCAGGGGCTGCGGTTCAGGTGCTGGCGGTGAAGTGGGCTAGGGTGGTTGCTGCTGGAGTGGGGGGTGGGCTTCAGACATCCAGGAACTTCCCGGACGTCTTAACTGGCTGAGGGGTGATTGCAGCGACAGTGGTTGTTGATGACGACGGCGAAGGAGGTGCACAGCGAGGTGCTCACGATAATGCGGACGATCTCCGGATGGCGGTGTGGCCTGTCACACCACATGACCACGGTGGTGGAGGGTCGTCGCTGTGGTTGAGGCTGGCAGTGTGGAATGGAAGAGAGAAGCACTCTCTGGACAGTGGTGGGTCGGTGGTGGAGGCCTCCCCCGCTCGGCAGCCTCTCTCCTCTTTTTGTAGCTGACTTCACGAATTTGAATGGAGAGGCAGAAGCAAATCCACCTTCTCCTCTGATCCATGAATGTGCTTTAGTGCGGCAGGAGGCGTTGTAGCCGCAGCCGAGCTGTTGCTGAGAAGAAGAAGAATAAAGGATATTATTAAAATATTATGATTATTTATATACAAACCCTCAACTTTTATGTTAACTAAAACAATGTACCTAATTGGTTAACTAATTAAATGAATGCCATTCTAAGCTAATTCTAAATGCATTTAAAATATGAATGCAATGCATGGATTATGTAATTAAATTAAAGATAGCAATTAATCTTTTTACATCCTAATTTATGCTAAATAAATGTTAGAATTAATCTAATGTCTAGGCACTTAAATACTTAAATAGCCCACAACTATGGTCTAATCAAATACCCCCATGCCTAGCTTTTGCTAGTCCCTAGCAAAATTAAGCGAAACCTAGCACTCCAAGTAGACTAGTTAACTCACTTTGTCTCCCTTCAGAAGCATATTAAGTTCAGACTCTAGACCCAAGGTTCCTAAGTAGTTGCTGAGAAGAAGAAGAATAAAGGATATTATTAAAATATTATGGTTATTTATATACAAACCCTAAACTTTTATGTTAACTAAAACAATGTACCTGATAAACGCCAGTTTATCATCATTTTTATGCTTTAAAACTAACCTAGCTCTTAGGATTTTACTCTGCAAACGGGTTTTTGGGCTGCATTTAGGCATAAATTAGGATAGGCATGCATTGCATTTTTTATTGTCATTTTAATGAGTTTTTGTGAGTGTTAGGGATGTACAGATGCACAGATCCCTAAAACCCTAGCACTCAAGAAGGCAAATGGTGAAGGAGAAGCCCAGACTAGCTGGAACTCAGCCTAATCCAGCTCACCTCAGCTTGATCCAGCTCACCTCAGCTTGATCTAGCTCACCGCAGCTGGAACCTAGCTTACTTGAACTAGGGTTAGCTCATCCCAGCTCCATTCAGCTAATCTCAGCTAGATGGCAGCTCAAGAGAGTTCACCTTAGCTCACCCTAGCTCAAGTCAGCTCAGATCCAGCTCAACTTAGCTGAGTCTAGCTCACCTCAGCTCCCACTAGTTCACAGGGAGCTCTAGCTAGCTCAGCTGAGTTGACAGGAGTTCACCCCAGCTCAGATCCAGCTACATCCAGCTCCACTCAGCTCCAACCAGCTGAAGAAGAATTCATCCCAGCTCAGGAAGCTCAAGTCCAGCTCACAGGGACTCAGCTTAGCTCAACTCAGTTGAGCTAAGCTACCTTAGCTGCCTCAACCAGCTTGATTCTCCCCGGGAGCACCAGACCCAGCTCACCTTAGCTCATTTTGGTAGAAGCTAGCTCACTTTAGCTTGGCTTAGCAACTAGCAAAGAACTAGCAAGCTAAGCCAGCTAGAGTAGCCCCATGCCAGCCTCTTCAGCAGCAGCCAGCTCCAGCTCCAGCTCCAGACTTCTTCTCCTCAGCTCCTTCCTCCAAACCCTAGCTCCAACACCTTCTCCTCTACTCCACCTTTAGCTAAGCTAGATTAGCTTATCTTATCTTAGCTTAGCTTAGCTAACAACCAGCTCCTTGGCCCTTCATTACCTCCAAAATCAACCCTAGCTAGCTCCACCAACTCAAGCCTACCTAAGCTAGCTACTCTACTCAAGTTGGCGCCACCTCCTAGCCATCCCTTCACCCCATTATCTCCACCAAAAGACACTTCAAGATGGCGCCAAAAACCACCCCTAACCACCTCTATATTGGCGCCACTTTTCCCTCCAAAATCTCCTCTCATCTCCACCACACAATCTCCCTTGAACCCATCTCCACCATCCACCTAACCCCCCTTCTAGAAGACCCCATGTTGGTGCCAACATGGTGGTGTCTCTCCACCACCAAAAGACACCAACACCACCATAACCACCCCCTTTAACACCCCTTGGGTTGGCGCCAACTCTCCTTGGCCATAGGATCTCCAACCACCTCCATCAACTCATCTTGGCCATCCATTTCAAAGGTCACCATAGCCCCCCTCCTATTCTATAAAAGGCCACCACCTACCACCATTTAAGAGGCATCCTCCCTTAGTATATTTTCCACCTAAACCACCTATACCTATGGCCAAGAAGAAGGAGTAGAGAAGGAGATTAAAGGGGCACATCACCAGCCCTTTTGGTGCCTTCTTCTCCCCACTCTCTTCAACTTGAGCCACGCCAAGGAGGAGGACTCTCCCACTTCAAGGAGGACGGCCAGGCAAAGGAGAAAAGCTTAGGGTGGACGTCCACCCTTGGAGAGAAACTTAGGGCACTCCCCCTTAGGGCTTGCCTTGGAGGTCATCACCTTGGCGGAGTTCTGCAAGGAAGGAGTTGAAGGATTCTTTTCAAGCTTGGGAGCCACCAACCTTGGAGCAAGAAGCCCTCTTCTTCACCATCTATTTAGAGGATTTGTGTTTTCTTTCTTTATTTCAATTATCTAGTAGTAGAAGCATTCCTCTACTAGGCATTTTTGTTAAACACTTTATCAATTATCTAGTTGCCTTCTTCGCATATCTTGTTTGCATTTCTATTTGCTTATTTTCAGCATTCTTCACTTCCTCTCCCTAATTATTCTAGGCCTCCACTTGCTTAGAGTGAGCTTAGGGAGAGGCTCTACTTGCCACTTTAGAGTAGTTTACTTAATTGGAAGTGTAAACACTTTTCCCGCCATAATTTCGCATGTTGCCCTAGTTCAAAAACAAAAAAAAATGGTATATTGAAAAATACCAAAAAGAAAGTTGAGATTTATATTCCTAGCAAGAGAATCACTATTGCAAACATTTGGCCTCCTTGGACGACCCTAGATACTCCCCTATCTAGGATTATAAATTTAAGAGCGAAAGCGGATTTACGCGTTACAACGACGTATTTTAACAAACCGCGTATTTTCGCTGTCACTTTTTGGCGCCGTTGCCGGGGAGGCACGGCTTTGCATTAACTCATTTTCTCTTGCTTGAAGTGGATCTCATCCCCTTCTCTTTCTTTCTTTTGTGTGTGCAGGAACTACAGCGGGAAAGTGGGAATCTGGAAGCGAGAGCTTAAAGATCCTTTTCTTCCCGCGAAAATTCAGGTTGGTTCCTCTTTCTGTTCACATAAATAATTAAAACTACCAAAAATATATTAAACTTGGCTTTCAGGACCCTAAACACTTAAATTAAGTGGAGTGGTGCATTTTAAAATCCATTGTTTGCTTGTATGCTTCTTTAGCACCATTCCATTGCAAGTATTGGTGTTCTGTTTTTCGGGTCCAGATTTCTGTCGGGACTTGAAAAATCGATTCCTAACACCCCAGGCCTCCTAAAATCATAAAATTTCATAGAGTGATTCCCAATTAAGTTAGGAACATCTGTTCCAAATTTCTGATCAATTGGATTTGTATTTAATTTTTAAAAATTCGTGGATTACAGAGGGGTCACACCCTCTAATCTTCCTGTTTTGCTACTGTCCGCGAATTTTCAGAATTTTTATACTCATCCAATTTTTGTGAAATTTATCTTGTTGGAATCCCTGTGAAATTTTACATATCATATAAAATCATAAAATTTTTTTTGAGGTCGGTGGTAATACTGAAAAGTCTATAATACCCACGGGTATTATTTCTGGACTTTGACACCAGTACAATTAAAAATTCAAAACTATTATCAAACAAATTCCTAAAATCTTACAAAAATCTTTTCTGGAATCCTTGTTTCATTTTCTTCAAAGTAGTGGTGTTGTTTGACTTGTTTGGACCAGTACTTAATTCTGAAAGCTAAAAATAATTCATTGGTAGTTAAATTTCTGTCTCAGGGATAATTGGTTTAGGGTTTCTTCTTTCTCTTTAGAGACTCAATTAAAAGGAAATATACAATCACACATACAACTTGTCTTTCCTTTGATTGTGAACTTTCAAACTTGTTTGAAAACTTAAAGAGAAAAACTCTAAAATTCATTTAATTAAATCACATCCTAAAAGACAAAAATATAAAAAAATTGTGTGACAACTTGATTTTCATTGGAGCCACTCTCCAATTCCTGCACACACACAAAAAAATCAAATAACAGGGCAACAACCCAATAAACGCCCTCCACATTCCGTGTGCACTATAGAATCCTAGACCTAATTAAAATTTGTAGCAACTTGACCCCTAAGGCCTTATCAACTCAGGCTTGCTATTTAGGTCTTAAGTTTTCTTTAGTTGATACCAATTCTATCATCTATATCTGGTGTTCAGGCTGAGGGGCTGTGTCAAACGACCAGGCGCGGGTCTGTACAAGCACCTGGGGTTTTCCCTGGGAAACGTTTGGGCCCAAACCTCCCCTTAAGCAACTTGGCTAGATTTGTTGATAGAACGGGTATTCACTATTGACTACTTATTTCCTATATAGACCAAGTCTTAGGTTATTATTAGGGAGTCACAATTAAGTTAGGTCTAGTTTTTGTTTGTTTGAATTGCACACTTTCTCTCATCTCTTTCTCTTCTCCTCCCCTCCCCGTTCTTCCATTTTATGCACGGGCGACGGTCTCAAAATCCGCACTTGGAAGGACCATTTGATTTCGCCCCCCACGTAAAAAGACCACTTTTTCTGTCTTCTCCTAAAAAAATGGAAACACAACAAAATAGGTCCACTGACCCTTCCACGTCTACCTCTAACCCCACCTCTAACCCTAATTCTAACCCTTCCACTCAAAACCCAACCACCAGTAACTTTCCACACTTGGAGCTCCCAAATCTTGAGTTGCCCCACACACAACATCAAGACCCCCTACCTGATCTTTTAAAATTGATGGCCGATCAGATTAATAAATTAAATTCCAATCAACAAACATTGACTAGGAACATCCAAAACCTAGCCAATCCAAGGCCAAACCCACCACCCCGTCAGCAGCCTGTTGTTCCTCTAAAAGATTTCTATGATCCGTCTTATTATGAGGAACGACCAGGGGTGGTCATACCGGAGGGGGACTTTGAGATCAAGCCTGCCGTCCTGAACCTGATTAAACACTTTCATGGCCTTCCTAGGGAAGATCCTTTCAGCCACCTTGAAGAACTAACTCTTCTTGCATAGACAACCCGTTCCCGAAATGTGCAAGAAGACATATGGCTGATGCGGCTTTTTCCATTATCTCTCAAAGATAAGGCCGCTTATTGGTTCAGGACCATTGGCCGACCCATCACAACATGGCCTCAACTCAAGAGTGCCTTCCTCAAGAAATTCTTTCCCATAGGTCGTACCAATTCCTTACGAAGATCTATTACGACCTTTCACCAAAAATCTGGTGAAACTTTCCATGATTCTTGGGAAAGATTTCAAGACCTTTTAAGAAGTTGCCCGCACCACGAGATTCCTTTATGGCAGCTCGTGCAAATCTTCTATCATGGATTAGAAGATCAAATCCGACAGTTTGTCGACGCCTCGTGTGGCGGCAACTTTTTAAATAAAGATGTAGAAAGTGCCTATGACCTGTTCGAAGAAATGAGTGAAAACTCATTTAATCAAGCTTCCATGAACACATTTTGCAGAACTCAAAACCCGCAGTTCGGTGTTCATGAAATAGGCACTCAATCTATCCCTGTCACCCAAGATGATCTTCAATTGATTGCTCAAAAACTCGACCAGATGCATATTAATCAAAAGAAAATTGAGGAAAGACTAGCCACTTCAACTCAAGCTCCACACCCACATCTAACCCAACCTAACTTTCCACAAAGAGAAAATTTGCACAATCTTAACACTACCCCTGCTGATTATTCTGAGGTTGCCCATGATTCACTGGGGAACTACAACTATCCAGATCTTAACCCCACTCAAAATATTTCTGCCATCCAGGAGCCCTTTAAAAATTCTTCCAATTGGAAAAATTACCCGAACTACTCCAGGAATAATCAAGTTTCCTCCCAACCATATCATTTTAATGGGTATGGGTTGAATCCAAACTTCCATCCTGGGCCATCCCAACAAGATATCAATGCCCAGATGCTGCGAACCCTGCAGGATATGCAAACAAAAATGTCGGAAGTAACCCGCAACATCACAAATCTGAACAATCAGATTGGGGTTACTCCCACGCAAAGACCTGTAGGACATCTTCCGTCCCAACCCATACCCAACCCTAATCACCAAGGAAACCATTATATGGGCAGAAATCCACATTATCCACATCAGCCTCCTCCTAATCCACCACCTCAGCAGCCGCCCAGGTTTCTGCAATCACAGGCCCCCCCACCTCCTCTAAATAATAATCCGACTGCACATGCAGTTACTTTGAGGAGTGGGAAAACCACCACTGACCCCGAGCCTTCGCACGAACCTGGTAAGATACATGTGCAAGTTGACTCCCCACCTCCCCATCAGGAAGAAAAAGAACAACAAAAATCTCAAGACAAGATTCCTGTCCCTTTCCCACAAGCTCTCTACCCTACCACCAACAAAAGAAAGAAATCTGAGCCCACTACAGAAGAACTCATGGAGCTATTTGGGCAAGTTCATATCAATATCCCTCTCCTAGATGCCATTAAATATATACCTGCCTATGCTAAATTTTTAAAGGAGATTTGTACTCCTAAAAGGCAGGCCAAAAATCTAGGACAGGTGCATCTTTCGGAGACAGTAAGCTCTGTCATACAGAGTAAGCTGCCTCCTAAGATGAAAGATCCGGGGGCGCCTTTAATTTCTGTAATTATTGATGACACTACATTTAATCGCGCCCTCCTTGATCTTGGTGCCTCTGTAAATATTATTCCCACAAGTTTATTCGAAGAATTTCAGATCGGTGAATTAAAACCCGTCGAGGTTACCCTGCAATTAGCCGACCGATCTACAATCAAACCTCGTGGGATTGTCAAGGATGTATTAGTCAAGGTCCAGAATTGTGTCTTCCCTGCAGACTTTCTGGTTCTTGACATTGAGGCACCCGAATCATTACTGGACTCCCCGATAATCCTTGGACGCCCCTTTTTGGCTACTGCAAAGGCAAATATCAATTGCCACACAGGCAAAATGGATATCAACTGTGCAGGCCAAACTATCACCTTAGGTATTTTTAAATCCTCCAGGAGATTCCATGATGATAACTTCTTTGAGGACTCAGATACTGAAATTTCTAATATGGTGGAGGAGACAATGTTAATAGATACCCTTACCGACCACAGTTTTTTTGAGGACTTTGATTCAGACTCAGTGGTCGGTGAGATCTGTGATCCGGAAACTTGTCTTGACTCCAAATTTGTTCCTGATACCCCCCCTAACCCACCCACTATTCACGCACCTAATTTTTCCACACTAACTCACCATTCCTTCCTCGACCCCTTTCTTACGGACCTGCCACCAACCCCGCCCGAGTTTGGCACCCAACCTGAATTAAAACCATGGCCAGACTTGGGCCACACTTATCAATTTCCATCTCACTTTGATCCCAATATTATTTCTAATCAATTTTCTAGGGATCTAGACGAAGACACCTTTTTTGCGGGCATCCAAGTGTCCAATTATTTACATGATTTTCCGTCTTCTGTGCATACCTTCACGCCCGGCTGAATGGCGTAAAAGATAGCACTGGATGGGAGGTAACCCATCATTTTCTTGCTTTCTTTTTTTCTTCTTTTTCCAGGTTTTATTCATCCTAAACCGACCGTTCTTCACTAAGGTAATTCCTTTTCCCTCCTAATGCATGAGGACATGGCATATCTTAAGCATGGGGGGGTGTTTTTAAATTTTTACGATCGATTTAGGATGTTTAAAACCTAAAAACATGCAATTTTCTTTAATTTATTTCCTGCTTGCATACCCAAAAAAATATATATATATATTGAAAACTTTTTGAGGAAAAATTTTGAAATCGGGACTAAGGTCGAAAAATTCACTTCTGGTACAATGGGATTTAATCTTTAACAAACTAAGGATGAGGATATGGATCTGATCATTAGAATTCCAGGGTCTATTTTAGACTAGATCAGATATCCTTCTCTAAAATTCCACCTGAACTCATGATAGTTCAGGTGACTTGATCCTATTTTGTAATATGGAAAGTATTTGACTTAGTTTTTGATTCAAAAACTTGCGGTTCTTGAGAAACTTCTTGTGTCAATTTTCACACACAAGCCAACACTTAAAAATAACTAAAAATTTGAAAAAACTCCCTTGTTTGGATTTAGTAAAAGTCTGAAGCAGATCATTGGTTTGAGTTCCCACCGTCGAGAAGAAGGAAAAAACCTTCTTTGAGGACACGATGTCAACATGTTACCGCCTCGGTGCTGCTCTATATCTATATTTCATATCTTTAGACGGAGCATTAAAGCGCATTTCAGCAGCTCAAGTGTCTTGGACGGTGCTCTACCTATAGCGTCGGAGCAAGAGCTTGAGTTTGCTTGGAGCGCCTCTTTTCACCGCATCGTGTTTTGGGGTTGTGAGCTCCTGGGTGGTGTCATGGACAGTGCTATCCCGAAGTACTGGCGCCAGAGCCACCTCGAGGAATGGTAACGGGAATGATGATCCCGACACATCTGTTGTAAGACTAAGCTAATAATAAGCATGGGGGAGAAAAAAAAAAAATAATAATAATAATAACACGTCCTCATAAATGTTGGCTTTTCACAAGCATAGACACAGGGTTTTAAAGGAATTTGCAAGTTGCGAATCAGATTCACGAGCCAGAAAAATCCTAAAAACAAACATTTCAAGTCATCTGAATTAACAAGGGGTTAATTTGTGAATTTTCTGGAGGATATATTGATCCCGTCTGTCTAATGGTTGGATCCAAAAATAAATCCTGATGTTTATCTTCAACAAATCCCGTACCTCCTGTGTTTTAATCTACCAAGGTCCCTTAATCTCTTTTTCTCCTCAAAAGTAAAAAAGAAAAAAAAAGAAAAAAAAAATTAGATTTCCCAAAAATTCCGTTTTCCAAAAAATTAAAAGTTTTGCTAAGAGACTAGCAAAAGATAAGCATGGGGGTGTGATAAACGCCAGTTTATCATCATTTTTATGCTTTAAAACTAACCTAGCTCTTAGGATTTTACTCTGCAAATGGGTTTTTGGGCTGCATTTAGGAATAAATTAGGATAGGCATGCATTGCATTTTTTATTGTCATTTTAATGACTTTGTGAGTGTTAGGGATGTACAGATGCACAGATCCCTAAAACCCTAGCACTCAAGAAGGCAAATGGTGAAGGAGAAGCCCAGACTAGCTGGAACTCAGCCTAATCCAGCTCACCTCAGCTTGATCTAGCTCACCTCAGCTTGATCTAGCTCACCGCAGCTGGAACCTAGCTTACTTGAACTAGGGTTAGCTCATCCCAGCTCCATTCAGCTAATCTCAGCTGGATGGCAGCTCAAGAGAGTTCACCTTAGCTCACCCTAGCTCAAGTCAGCTCAGATCCAGCTCAACTTAGCTGAGTCTAGCTCACCTCAGCTCCCACTAGTTAACAGGGAGCTCTAGCTAGCTCAGCTGAGTTGACAGGAGTTCACCCCAGCTCAGATCCAGCTACATCCAGCTCCACTCAGCTCCAACCAGCTGAAGAAGAATTCATCCCAGCTCAGGAAGCTCAAGTCCAGCTCACAGGGACTCAGCTTAGCTCAACTCAGTTGAGCTAAGCTACCTTAGCTGCCTCAACCAGCTTGATTCTCCCCGGGAGCACCAGACCCAGCTCACCTTAGCTCATTTTGGTAGAAGCTAGCTCACTTTAGCTTGGCTTAGCAACTAGCAAAGAACTAGCAAGCTAAGCCAGCTAGAGTAGCCCCATGCCAGCCTCTTCAGCAGCAGCCAGCTCCAGCTCCAGCTCCAGACTTCTTCTCCTCAGCTCCTTCCTCCAAACCCTAGCTCCAACACCTTCTCCTCTACTCCACCTTTAGCTAAGCTAGCTTAGCTTATCTTAGCTTAGCTTAGCTTAGCTAACAACCAGCTCCTTGGCCCTTCATTACCTCCAAAATCAACCCTAGCTAGCTCCACCAACTCAAGCCTACCTAAGCTAGCTACTCTACTCAAGTTGGCGCCACCTCCTAGCCATCCCTTCACCCCATTATCTCCACCAAAAGACACTTCAAGTTGGCGCCAAAAACCACCCCTAACCACCTCTATATTGGCGCCACTTTTCCCTCCAAAATCTCCTCTCATCTCCACCACACAATCTCCCTTGAACCCATCTCCACCATCCACCTAACCCCCCTTCTAGAAGACCCCATGTTGGCACCAACATGGTGGTGTCTCTCCACCACCAAAAGACACCAACACCACCATAACCACCCCCTTTAACACCCCTTGGGTTGGCGCCAACTCTCCTTGGCCATAGGATCTCCAACCACCTCCATCAACTCATCTTGGCCATCCATTTCAAAGGTCACCATAGCCCCCCTCCTATTCTATAAAAGGCCACCACCTACCACCATTTAAGAGGCATCCTCCCTTAGTATATTTTCCACCTAAACCACCTATACCTACGGCCAAGAAGAAGGAGTAGAGAAGGAGATTAAAGGGGCACATCACCAGCCCTTTTGGTGCCTTCTTCTCCCCACTCTCTTCAACTTGAGCCACGCCAAGGAGGAGGACTCTCCCACTTCAAGGAGGACGGCCAGGCAAAGGAGAAAAGCTTAGGGTGGACGTCCACCCTTGGAGAGAAACTTAGGGCACGCCCCCTTAGGGCTTGCCTTGGAGGTCATCACCTTGGCGGAGTTCTGCAAGGAAGGAGTTGAAGGATTCTTTTCAAGCTTGGGAGCCACCAACCTTGGAGCAAGAAGCCCTCTTCTTCACCATCTATTTAGAGGATTTGTGTTTTCTTTCTTTATTTCAATTATCTAGTAGTAGAAGCATTCCTCTACTAGGCATTTTTGTTAAACACTTTATCAATTATCTAGTTGCCTTCTTCGCATATCTTGTTTGCATTTCTATTTGCTTATTTTCAGCATTCTTCACTTCCTCTCCCTAATTATTCTAGGCCTCCACTTGCTTAGAGTGAGCTTAGGGAGAGGCTCTACTTGCCACTTTAGAGTAGTTTACTTAATTGGAAGTGTAAACACTTTTCCCGCCATAATTTCCCATGTTGCCCTAGTTCAAAAACAAAAAAAAAATGGTATATTGAAAAATACCAAAAAGAAAGTTGAGATTTATATTCCTAGCAAGAGAATCACTATTGCAAACATTTGGCCTCCTTGGACGACCCTAGATACTCCCCTATCTAGGATTATAAATTTAAGAGCGAAAGCGGATTTACGCGTTACAACGACGTATTTTAACAAACCGCGTATTTTCGCTGTCAGTACCTAATTGCTTAACTAATTAAATGAATGCCATTCTAAGCTAATTCTAAATGTTTTTAAAATATGAATGCAATGCATGGATTATGTAATTAAATTAAAAATACGAATTAATCTTTTTACATCCTAATTTATGCTAAATAAATATTAGAATTAACCTAATATTTAGGCACTTAATTACTTAAATAGCCCACAACTATGGGATAATCAATACTGTAACAACCTTCCAATGGCTCTATTGAACACACATGTTTTCAAGTTTAGGCAGTGAGCCTGAAACCCTAGAAATCAAAGTCAGAGCACCTTCCTGAAGATATGAATATGTTTTTAATGTTGAGGAGACTCTAATTGAGGCTTTGATTTCTTGTGGAAAAGTTCTGAACAGAAAGTCAATTTTTGTGCTTCCACAGTCAAACATGAGTCTGTTAATGGAGATCTGAGCTTGAATTGAGGTATTGTGGAGTGTAAGTTGTTTCTGGTAACCTGTTTGATGATTTGAAAGTGATTAAAGCGAGTTAAGTTGAGTTTTTGTTTGAGAATTTAGTTCCTGTCAATTTGGGTTACTTTCGAACTCAAACCAATAGGAGAAGCATTTTGTTGAAATTTGAACTTAAATCCTGCCCATATTAATCTGTTATAACCCTTAGAATTAGTTTAAATCAATTAGAAGAATTATTAAGTGTCTGTTGCACATAATGAAGTCTAAAGATCTAAACTCTGAAGATTCCAGAGAAGTGAAGAGCTTCTCTGCTTGTTCGAAAGGTCTTGAGAGCTTAAAATCTATTCTAACAGATGCAGAATCAATTATATAACATGTATAGACCTTAAAATAAAAGAGAAAAGTCCATCTGAGGACTCTGCTGATTTAATTTCACTTCCAAGTGTAAAAATAACCCATAGGAACCCCTGATTTCATCTTTCAAATTAAAGAGGAAAACATCATCAAAACATTAAATTGACCCTGCAATTATATAGATCTATCTTAGAGCCTTCTAACAAACTTGAAATCACTCGACTTGGAGCTCTTGGTAGAAAGTTATGATCATTTGAAGTTGGGTCTGGAAGGGGTAGGTTAGTCCCACATCTCCTGTTCACGAGTGTGCGCCTGGGGATAAAAGTAATTTGTTGCATGGGCAATGCAGTTGTCAGTGCTCAGCGCACTGGTTACCGATTCGATCTAAACATGAGCATGTGTGTGTGTGTGCGGGCTTATGCCTGCGGGTGTGTGCCCTTGGGGGCGTGAGAGAGAATGTGCCCTGGGAGGGCGAGAGAGACCTGGAAGGCCGGGCTGAGTCGAAATGGCTCGAGACTGTGAACCGATAAGAAATAAATCGAAAATGAACCTAATTGTGATTAGGCGAGGACCGAGTAGGGTCTGGTTCCACCCTGGTCTCAGGGTGCTGTGTATCCTCGAAAGGACCTTGACGCAAATAAAATAAATGTTGGTTAAAAAAGTAAAAAAAACTCGATTCAGCTGAAGGACTTAAGGAAAAGAGAAGCCGATGGCTGTTAAAATACTAAGTGTTGAAGCTAAAGGCTAAGGAAAGAAGGAGCACAGGCACTAAGGAAGGAAAGATTAAGGAACAAAAGGAAAAGACTAAGGGAAAGAGAATAAGAGACAGGAAGAAAAGAAGGTAGGAGAAGACAGGAAGGAGAGAAGAAAGGTAAGAAAGAGAGTTTGAGATAGAGAAGAAGATAAGAGGCTGAAGAAAATAAATCTTTTCTTGCATCATTTTTAATTACTTTTTGTTCTTAATTGTAAAAAGGCATGTTTTAATAGAATAACTTTTAATTGCCTTAATTTCTTGGAATGAAATTGAATTGAAAAACTAGCATGTTTACTTGTTAATAAAGTACAACATTTTGAGTAAATATGTTTTGCATATGGAATTTTGTATATTCTTTATAGTTTAAATATTTTGACAAAATTCATGTTTTGAAAATTAAACTAGTTATACCTCCTAAACTTATTGAGAAATAAAAGAAAATTGGTGAATTTGGAGAAAATTATTATACCTCCCAGTGAATGACCTGGACTCAACCAGGTAAAATTTATAAAATGTTAGATTAATTCGACCCTATACTACAAACTGACACAACTTCGAGTTAACCTAACTAATTTCTTCTACTCTTAATTAAGTGAAATTAACTTAATTACTGAGTTGAGTGGAATCGCACGCATCATTTTATTGGCGCCGTTGCTGGGGAGGTAATATTTTGATTCACTAAAATTTAAAAAGATTAATTATTTATTTAGGAGGTATTTTTTAAACATTTTTGTTTTTACAAACTTTTGTTCTAATTAGGGTATTTATTTTATTTTTGTCTTTTTTTTGTTTTTGTTTTCTGTCTTCTTTTCAAGTTTACCTTTACAGGTAATTTTAGGAGAAGGCAAAAAACTATTTTGTTGTTTTGCAAGTATTTCTTTATCTTTTATTTGTTGCATTTAAAATAAATAAAAAAATACAAAAATATATCTTTTCTGACTAGCAGCAGCATAAACATTGGCATACACTCTTAGGAGTGCATATTTCCTTCTAGTACTAGATCGATCTGACTCGGGGAATTTTTAAACTATTTTTCTCGCATCAGTGGGAAAACACGAGAAAACCCGCATAGATCCCTGTCCTGTGAGACATAAAAAGACCACATATTTTTGTTTGAAAAGATATAAAAAGTGACCATTGTAGTTTAATTGATATATTTTTGAAAAAGATTAACTAAAAAGAGGAAGTAAAATTGGTGACTTAAATCTGTTTGCAGAAGGCATGCGGGTTTTTCAATCGCTATAGTTCGTTGCATGCTATCGTGCACACAGCGCTATCACTAGGTCATGTGAGTCTATTTGTCTATCTCTCCTCTTTGCACCTCTTAGGGCTTTGGCCAAAGATCAACAAGTCTGTCTCACTACTAGAGCCCCAAGGAGCCAGTTGTGAGCGATCTCGATCCTAGACAATAATTCAAAATGTTTATACAACAAAACCAAATAAGAATTACACTAGAAAGCGGGAAATCAGCTACACTAGAAAGCAGGAAAATTCTACACTAGAAAGCTGTAAAGAAGAATGGTAGAGAGAAGTTATTCGCCTCGGCGATTTCTTGGAGGATGAGTCGGATGGGACGACTCCTGGACGAAGGAGGACGGAGCAGGACGAAGGAGGTCGAAGCAGAAGAATGGGAACAGGGTAGCACATCGTCGTCGTCATGGGATCCGCTTTCGAACGGGGGACGAAAATTTGACTTTATCTCGCAAGGAGCATCCTAGGGGTGGGACAAGCTTCTCTTGAACTTTGGAGAGGTAGGGAAGAGAAGGAAGGGATGAGAATTTCGTGTGGAGGGGGTCTGCTTTTATAGTTGCAAGGAGTGGGGGCAATTTGGTCATTACAACTCTTAAAGCATTAATTCAGGACCTTTAGTGATAGATAAAACCATCGCTAAAGGTCTAAATGTGGGCATAGTGGGCGGCGTGAGCGCACCCACTCGCTTGCCCACGCACTCAACGCACGCGCACGTCCGGCCAATCTCAACGATCGGACGGCTTAGATCATGCTACTCCCGCCCCCTCAACGCGTGCCCCATCGCGTGTGATGCCGCGTTACGTGCAGGCGTGCGTGGGCGCATCATCTTGATTGAGCACGCGCGGTCGTTGGATCGCGATCATGCGGTTGATTGAAGGCGTGCCTCTGCTCCAATTTCAGCGTGGCGAGGCTCGAATGCGTGCCTGCAGCTCGTGTTAGAGCGCTTGACCAACACGCTGGGGGCGTGTTTGTGTCGAGCGCCTTACTTCAGTGCGGGCACGTCGCAGCCGTTGGATCTTGATCCAACAACAGGAAAGGACAGATGCGGAATCCTTCAGCGGGTGCGTATGGACGATTGGGCGGCAAAGATGGCACCATGTGGTGCCATCTTGCCCGTCCATTTTCTTGATGATGTAGATGGTGCCACGGGTGTCGGATTGACTCGATTTTTGCGTCGTTAGGCTGTAATCGTCGATCCGAATCCATCCATGCAGTTGGATTTGTCGTTTGAATTGCGGATTCACACCATCTTGGCCCTTGATCTTCTAGGGTTCCCCATTCTCTATCTGATGCTATAGATGTCTGATTAGGGCGATCTTGGAGTCGTTGAACTCCAATCGTTGCCCTGATCACATCTGTATGGTTGGATCTTCGATCTGAGGCCCGATAAAAAGTTTGCCTTGTCCATGAACATAAAAGGAGACAATTAACCTCCATTTTATTCAAACTACTCTAAATGCAAGATGATGCATGTTATGGAATATTTATATCATGCAATGCAATCCTATGCTTAAAAACATGCATAAATAGACATCTTAAGTATTGTAAACGTGTTTACATCATACCCCCATACCTATCTTTTACTAGTCCCTAGCAAAAACTATATGCTATTTATAAAAGAATTAGGTTGGATTATTTAGGCATGAGTTATTTTCATTCATTAAGAAACTGTCTACTTAGGATCTGAACTTTCAAAGACACAACAGTTCCTGAGTATCTACCAAAATGCAGACCGCCTCAAGCCCTCGCCTTATTCTAAGAAAAATTTCTTTTTCTCTTTTTCCTCTTTTCTAATTTTTTTTCTTTTTTGGATTTTCAAGTTTTAGGGCTTAAGAGTGGCTTCCTACGGCCATTCAACTCACCCAAGATTTGATGAGAACCCTAAGTTCTAAGCATCTTATTGTGAATGTGATAGACTCGTTGCCCGATAGTTAAAACAGACTTCAGATTTCTATTCCTCTATGTGACCTAAAAAGAATTCTGCCTAAAGGTGTATATTTACAACCGGTAGCTTTCTCTCTACTTTTATTTTTTTACGGGGTGAACACAAGGGTGAATCCAGTGTATATCTACCTGGTTTATTCTACTTCTCTGCTTCTTCCTAAGTGTTTTGGGAATTTTCAGTGCATTTGTTGAGCTAGGTTCTGGACAACCCTTCGATGAGCTGTTACCACCGACAACTTACCAGCCATACTCGTGCGGCGAACTGCGGTTTATTTCTTTTTTTTTCATTTCTCCTTTTATTTTTGTTTTTTTTTGTTTTAAGTAGGTGGCTTCCCTGGTCTAAGATTTACCTAAAGGCAGCAAAAAGAGAAAGGTCTAGTGACTGGGCTCTGGATAACCTACCTATTGGCTGTTACCCATGATAACTTGCCAGCCATATCACCCTAGAAGGTTCATTAGCTACCCAATTTTCGTTAGAATCGTCGAACAACGAGTCAGTGCAAAGAAAGCGTGTAGATGCTTAAAACTCAAAAATTCCCTCAAATCAGAGGGTGGGTTGATAAGTCATGTACTTATCACCCAAACTTATTCACTCCAATTACAATAGAATTAAGATGGCGAGGACTCGAAAGGCAAATCCACATTTTAGTGGATACACAAGCTGATTATGTCTAAAGACCTAAAGGGTCGTTGTGTTCAGATCCTAATGTAAAATTTCCTAAGATTGAAAAGTCCTAATGTCCAACTAATCCTTCCTAATTTTGATTTGTTTTTTATGTCTAAATAAGAAGAGAAAAATAACTTACATGAATTTTACAAAGCTGACCAAATGATTCAAAAATGAATCCACCCCCCCATGCCTAGCTGATGCAATGCCATTGAAAAAGAGACATGAAAGAAAGGGTAGAATATGAAAGATGCCACCTGAATATGAAGCTCGTATCAGCCTTGTGTCATATGTACAACTGCTGAGTTTAATGTCGTTAGCTAGGCAAGGTCCAACCAAAGAAGTCATAGAATGGCTAGGACAACCGTGTCTGAGACGAGTTCTAGAAGAATACGGTCAATAACAGGCTTCAGATGTTGACCATTGACTTTAAATGTGTTACCCATCTTTGGGTCAGAAATCTGAATGACTCCATTTGGAAAAATCTGGTCAATTATGAATGGGCCATTCCATTTAGATCTAAGTTTGCCAGGAAAGAGCTTAAGTTTAGAATCGAATAACCAAACTTTCTAGTTTGGCTCAAATCTCTTGTGGGAAATCAGTTGATCATGTAGAGCTTTGGTCTGAGCCTTGTAGATCTTGGCATTCTCATATGCATCATTTTCTAAGCTCCTCCAACTCAGATAGTTGGAGTTTCCTGGACTTCCCAACTAAATTCAGATCTAAATTGCATTGTTTGGTCGACCAGAATGCCCTATGTTCAATCTCTACGGGTAGATGGCATGCCTTTCCATACACCAAACGGAATGGAGACATGCCGATGGGCATTTTATATGTCGTACGGTAGGCCCAAAGAGCATCCTCAAACTTTTGAGTCCAATCCTTGCGATTAGGCCTAACCATTTTCTGCAGAATGTTCTTGATCTCTCGATTGGAGATCTTAGCTTGTCCATTCGTTTGGGGATGGTAAGGTGTGGAAATTCGGTGATTAACCCCATATTTGTCCAACAAATTCTGGAATTGGGCATTAGTAAAATGAGTGCCACCATCACTGATGATAGCCCTCGGAATCCCGAACCTACTGAAGATATTTTTCTTGACAAAATCGATAACCACCTTGTGGTCATTGGTTCGGGTGGGAATCGCCACAATCCATTTGGAAACAATCAACAACAACAAGAATGTACTAATGTCCAAATATAGGGAGAAAGGGTCCCATGAAATCGATGCCCCAAACATCGAAAATTTCAACAGGAAGAATTGGGTTTAGGGGCATCATATCTCTCTTAGTTATGCTCCCAAGTGCCTGACATCGAGAACATGACCTTGAGAACTTTTGGGCATCCTTGAATAAAGACGGCCAATAGAAGCCAGATTGCAAGATTTTTGTAGTCGTCTTTTTCCCGGAGAAATGTCCACCATACCTAGATGCAAGGCAGAACTCGAGTATACTGTTGAATTCATTCTTCGGTATACATCAGCAAATAATCTGGTCAGAGCCGATGCGGTACAGCCCAGAGTCCTCCCAGAAGTAGTATTTGGCCTCAGATTTGAGTCTATCCCGTTGTTGCTTGGTCCAATCCTGGGGGATTTGACCAACGGCCAAATAGTTTACAATGTCAGCAAACCATGGGGTGTGGACAAGAAAAACTGTAAGAATAGTTTCATCCGGAAAAGTGTCAGCAATCGGAATGTCCGGACGTGAGGAATCACCTAGGAGTCTCAACAAATGATCCGCTACCACATTTTGTACCCAGGTTTTATCATTGATTTCAAGATCAAATTCTTGAAGCAGAAGAATACAACAAATAAGCTGGGGTTTAGCATCCTTTTTGGCCAAGAGATGTCTTAAGGCCGAGTGGTTGGCATAGATGATAACATGAGACCCTAAGAGAGAAGCCCTGAATTTTTCCAAAGCGAACACTACATCAAGTAATTCCTTTTCAGTAACAGTGTAATTCCTCTGGGTTTCATCCAAAGTTTTACTAGTGTAGTAGATGGCAGAGGGCTTTGTATCAATTTTCTGACCAAGACAGCCCCGATCGCATAATTAGAAGCGTCGGTCATGATCTTAAAAGGGGCTGTCCAAATTGGTGGTTGCAAAACTAGAGCATGGGTGACTGCCATTTTCAGGAAATCAAATGCCTTTTGGCATGATTCATCAAAAACAAATGGCATTTCTTTGGCAAGAAGATTGCTCAATGGATGAGCAACCTTCGAGAAATCCTTGATGAATCTTTGATAGAATCCCACATGGCCAAGAAATGATCGGATTTGTTTAACAGATGTGCGAGGCGGAAGTTTAACGATAGCATCAACCTTAGCTTTATCCACTTCAATTCCTCGTTCAGAGATTACATGACCCAAAACGATGCCTTCTTGGGTCATGAAATGATTGTTTTCCCAGCTAAGGACTAATCGTGTTTTGATACATCGCTTAAGAATCATTTACATATTAGCCAAACAAGAGTCAAATGATTCTCCGAAAATAGAGAATCATCCATGAAGACTTCCATAAACTCTCCCACCATGTCAGAAAATATGGCTAGCAAACACCTTTGAAAAGTCACAGGTGCATTGCATAACCTGAAAGGCATCCTACGAAAAGCAAAGGTTCCGTAGGGACAAGTGAAAGTAGTTTTTTCCTGATCCTCAGGGTGGGTAGGAACTTGGTTGTATCCCGAGTAGCCATCAAGAAAACAGAAGTACTTCTGCCAGGTTAATCTTTCTGAGGGAGCATCTTCTGAGGTCCTAAAAATTGATATTTCAAATTCTTAGGCAATGGTTTCAATTCAAGCTGGGGTGGGTTGATGATTGAAGGTAGGGTAGATGCAGAAGATTCAATAAGAGGAAGAGGTTGTGAGTGAACAAAATCAATAACCTCTTCAGAAGATGGCAGGCCAGCCATAAAGGGTTGCGGGTCAAATTTGTCATCCAAGGAGGAACTTTCGATTGAAGAAACCATCAAACAAGTTTCAATGTCTTCATTATCCTCATCAAGTTCCTCAATAAATCCACAATCCTCAAATTTGTTGATCGCCTTAAAAATATCCAATTTCATTCGTTGATCCCCAAAGGTAATTTCCATGCTCTTGCTTTCACAATTAATGTTGGCCTTAGCGGTAGCCAGGAATGGACGCCCCAAAATGATGGGTGTGTTCCTCAGATTACCAGGTACATCCATGTCAAGGACAAGGAAATCTACAGGAAAATAGAAATCCTTGACCTTAACTATAACATCTTCAATAACGCCTCGTGGATTTGTTACCGAGCGATCTGCTAACTGTAGCATTACTGAAGTTGGCCAAAGTTCACCTAACCTAAACTTCTCGTAAAGAGAAGTCGGAATTAGGTTGATGGTGTTGGTGCTAGAGCACCACGATCATTTGTTTTGATGATAACAAAACACGTGTTATTTAACATTTGCAATTTGAGTCCTAGATTTCAGGTCAATTGCAAATGAGGACGTGTTTAGACGGAGTTCAAGCTCGCATCCAGGACGGATTGGAGGAGCTTGACGGAAAACACAGAAGGATTGTGTGGAGCGAAAGATTGGAGATGGAAGACAAGAAGAATAGGATAGATTCTTTTTTATCCTTTCATGTATCTCTTGTATTTATTTTCTTGCTCTTTTTGATTCCTTAGAACATTATGTTAAAGAGCCTCAAAGTACCCTAAAAGTAGTCCTAGGAACACCTGCACAACCCTAGGATACTTAGGTTTTCTGTAGAATACTTAGGGTTCAAACAGCATTTCTAGACGTCTAATCCCAAAATCAGACGTCTGATAAAGTATTTTAAGACGTCTGACTGTTGTTTCAGACGTCTGATAACTGTTAGGCTGGACTTAGTTTTCTGTCTGATGAAATCAGACGTCCATACCTTAGACCAGACGTCTTAGAAGACGTCTGATGCATTTGCCAGACGTCCAGATAGTGGACCGTTGGCTAACTTAGCAAGCACGGCAGTATATGACCGTTAGAGCCTTATCAGACGTCCATAGGTCTTCCCAGACGTCTGATAAATGACCGTTTTTGCCTCGGCTGACCCAAAATCTCTTCTCAGAGATTTTCTAGCCGTTGCAACGTTTGGAAATCAATTCCCACAGTAAAAGTAGGTTTCCAGACGTCCAGACTTAGTGCCAGACGTCCTCTATGTCGTCTGATGGACTTGTACAAAAACCCTGTTTAGATCTGATTCAAGTCAGGGAGAAACCCGCATAGAATCAGACGTCTGACCTTGGAATCAGACGTCTTAAAGTGGCCTTCCAGACGTCTGATGCCATAGTTAGACGTCTGATAACCCTGTGAAGTGCAATCATTGTCCTGATTTCGGCCTGATTCTCTTGGGCTTTGCACCCAACGGCTATGGAAGCTTTTCCAAGCCTTCCAAAGCCTTCCTAAGGCCTCTATAAATAGAGGGGAACCTTTGTAACACAACACACAAGAAGAGAAACATAAGAGAGACATATACACACTAAGACACACACCTTGCAATACACCCTCTTGTGTCCAAGAAGCACTTGCTCTCTAAGCTCAAGCTCCATCATCTTGAGAGCATCATTCCCGTTGCGCACCCGCTCTCCCGGCGTTGATAACGAGAGCAACGTAGCGCCATCGTGTGGCACACGCACCGCGTCATCGTCGACGCACTCCTTGCAAAGGGGAGTTTCCTATTTCCTATAGAAGCTTAGGTTAATTACTTTGTTGGCTCTATAGGACTGTTGTTTTATTTAATCTTTGTATTTTGGTTGGGTATTCGCTTTGCGAATTCCCGTCTCCTTCGTGGGACAAAATCCTTCTCGTGGAGAGAAGGGGTTGAGGAACGCTACCCTCGTACTTGTAGCGTAGTTGTATTGAGGTTGAATCACCCTCGTTCAAAGTGATTCGGTTAGTGGATTTGATCAACTAGGTTGATCGGAAAATCCTAACTCGAGAGGGTTAGGTGGTGGTTTTCACCCGGTTTGGGTTTCCACCTAAAAATACCTGTGTACATTTTGTGATTGCTTATTTTTGTGGGATTGCTTTTTATATTTTATTTCCGCAATTTTATTACGTCACCCCTCCAAGGGTAGAACCTTCAATTGGTATCAGAGCAGGTCTCGCATTTTCGGCGTTACAAACCGGCGAGGATCTAAACATGGAGGGAAGCTGTTCCACAAGCAGGATTGCCGAGGGGCAGTCCACAACCCGTCCGCCGTTCTTCGACGGGAGCAACTACCCCTACTGGAAGTTGCGGATGAAGACGTGGCTTCAAGCCACCGACTTCACAGTCTGGGCCAGGTGCGAGACCCCCTTCGACATCCCAGAGAAACCCGCCAGAGGATACTCGCAGCAGCAGATCCGGGAGCTCTCTCTCAACGCGAAAACAATGAACGCATTGTATTGCGCGCTCAGCCCGGAGGAGTTCAACAGAATCTCGCAATGCGCCACCGCATACGAGATCTGGCACACACTCGAGGTAACTCATGAAGGTACCTCTAAGGTAAAAACTTCTAAGCTCAATTTACTTTCACAAGAATTTGAGGCTTTTTTCTATGAAAACTAACGAAGCTTTAAGTGAGATGAACACTAGGTTCACTCTCATAGTAAATAACTTGAAAGCTTTAGGGAAGACTTTCATCAAGGGGGAGCTTCAAGGGAAGCTTCTTCGTTCCCTTGGACCGGAATGGGAACAGAAAGTCACCGCCATCGAAGAGGCGAACGAAATGGAGGAGCTCAACATGGAAGATCTCCTAGGCAATCTGATGGCCTACGAGACTAAGTTGAAGCAGAAGAAGAAGGATACACCGGAGCCTAAACTAAAGAAGACTCTCGCTTTCAGAGCCGCATCGGATAGCGAGGTAAGTTCCGACGACGAAGACTTTAGAATTTTAATTAAAAATTTTTCCAAGTTTTGTAGGGAATTAAATAAAGAGAAAAAGGAGAAGGAAAGCCCGAGACGTTGCTACCATTGCAACGAGAAAGGGCACCTACGACCAGAGTGCCCTCTTCTCAAAAAGGAGAAGAAAAAGGAAAAGGAAAAATCTAAGAAGAAGGCGTTCCAAGCCACTTGGGACGATTCCAGCTCGGAGGAAGAAGAAGAAAAGGAAGAAACCGCTTGCTTTGGTTTCATGGCCAGAGGAAGCAATAGCGACAGCGAAAGCGGAAGCGACAGCGACAACGAAGTAAGTTTTGATCTTCAAGAAGCTTTCAATGAACTTTTTGAGATTAGTAAATCACTTAGGGTAGAAAACAAAGGCATTAAAAAGAACCTTAGTTTTCTTAAAAATGAAAATGATAGGTTAGAAAAATAACTTAAGGACATAGAAGCTAGTCCTAAGGATGATAACCTATTATTAGATAATCATAACCTCATCAATGATAATAATAAATTGATTGAGGAAAATATTAGTCTAAAATTAGAAATTTCAGATTTAAAGACTAAAATGAACATTATAGAAAAGGAAATTGCATGTCTTAGGGAAAATTCTAACAAATTAATCAACAAAGTAGACAAGTTTTATAGCCCTAAGGTTGAGAAAGGATCTCCATCAAGGAGACCCTCTGACAAATCCGGATCCAAGCTCACTTGGATACCGAAGAAAAAATTAGAATCTTGTTTTGTAGGGTTCAGGGATGACTACAACATAAAGGACTGGACCTACAAGCTCAAGGCTGGTCAACTTAAGTTGGGAGAACCAATGAGTAGACCAAGGAGGAGAAGAAGAAGACCGACGAGACGGCGAACAAACGACGGACCTGCCGCACGTCGACCACCAGATTGGAGACCGGCGCCGATGCCCGGGCCTCCAAGCTACGGATGGGAGCCCCATCCGATGTGGCATCCACCACCACCATTCGGGCCATTTTATTGGCCATGGTAGGTGAGGTAAAAATTCTTAACCCTATCTTATTATCATAAGCATTTAGATAGGGGGAGTTTAAAAAAATGATGAGCTAATTGTCAATTTTTAAGGGGGAGATATAAGGTAGCTAAATTTCCCTTAGTAAGGGGGAGAAAAATAATAGCTATCTTGTTGTTACAAAAAGGGGAGGATATTACCTTTGTTAAAAGAAACTCATAGAAGAGCATGTTTTAAGGGGGAGTTATAAGAAATGTAAAATCAATTAAACCTTTTTGATAATGTCAAAAAGGGGGAGAATTTTATGCATTATTATTTACGGTTTTGTCATCATCAAAAAGGGGGAGATTGTTGGTCCTAGAGCACCACGATCATTTGTTTTGATGATAACAAAACACGTGTTATTTAACATTTGCAATTTGAGTCCTAGATTTCAGGTCAATTGCAAATGAGGACGTGTTTAGACGGAGTTCAAGCTCGCATCCAGGACGGATTGGAGGAGCTTGACGGAAAACACAGGAGGATCGTGTGGAGCGAAAGATTGGAGATGGAAGACAAGAAGAATAGGATAGATTCTTTTTTATCCTTTCATGTATCTCTTGTATTTATTTTCTTGCTCTTTTTGATTCCTTAGAACATTATGTTAAAGAGCCTCAAAGTACCCTAAAAGTAGTCCTAGGAACACCTGCACAACCCTAGGATACTTAGGTTTTCTGTAGAATACTTAGGGTTCAAACAGCATTTCTAGACGTCTAATCCCAAAATCAGACGTCTGATAAAGTATTTTAAGACGTCTGACTGTTGTTTCAGACGTCTGATAACTGTTAGGCTGGACTTAGTTTTCTGTCTGATGAAATCAGACGTCCATACCTTAGACCAGACGTCTTAGAAGACGTCTGATGCATTTGCCAGACGTCCAGATAGTGGACCGTTGGCTAACTTAGCAAGCACGGCAGTATATGACCGTTAGAGCCTTATCAGACGTCCATAGGTCTTCCCAGACGTCTGATAAATGACCGTTTTTGCCTCGGCTGACCCAAAATCTCTTCTCAGAGATTTTCTAGCCGTTGCAACGTTTGGAAATCAATTCCCACAGTAAAAGTAGGTTTCCAGACGTCCAGACTTAGTGCCAGACGTCCTCTATGTCGTCTGATGGACTTGTACAAAAACCCTGTTTAGATCTGATTCAAGTCAGGGAGAAACCCGCATAGAATCAGACGTCTGACCTTGGAATCAGACGTCTTAAAGTGGCCTTCCAGACGTCTGATGCCATAGTTAGACGTCTGATAACCCTGTGAAGTGCAATCATTGTCCTGATTTCGGTCTGATTCTCTTGGGCTTTGCACCCAACGGCTATGGAAGCTTTTCCAAGCCTTCCAAAGCCTTCCTAAGGCCTCTATAAATAGAGGGGAACCTTTGTAACACAACACACAAGAAGAGAAACATAAGAGAGACATATACACACTAAGACACACACCTTGCAATACACCCTCTTGTGTCCAAGAAGCACTTGCTCTCTAAGCTCAAGCTCCATCATCTTGAGAGCATCATTCCCGTTGCGCACCCGCTCTCCCGGCGTTGATAACGAGAGCGACGTAGCGCCATCGCGTGGCACACGCACCGCGTCATCGTCGACGCACTCCTTGCAAAGGGGAGTTTCCTATTTCCTATAGAAGCTTAGGTTAATTACTTTGTTGGCTCTATAGGACTGTTGTTTTATTTTATCTTTGTATTTTGGTTGGGTATTCGCTTTGCGAATTCCCGTCTCCTTCGTGGGACAAAATCCTTCTCGTGGAGAGAAGGGGTTGAGGAACGCTACCCTCGTACTTGTAGCGTAGTTGTATTGAGGTTGAATCACCCTCGTTCAAAGTGATTCGGTTAGTGGATTTGATCAACTAGGTTGATCGGAAAATCCTAACTCGAGAGGGTTAGGTGGTGGTTTTCACCCGGTTTGGGTTTCCACCTAAAAATACCTATGTACATTTTGTGATTGCTTATTTTTGTGAGATTGCTTTTTATATTTTATTTCCGCAATTTTATTACGTCACCCCTCCAAGGGTAGAACCTTCAGATGGATGCACCCAGATCCAAAAGTACTCTATCAAATGTGTAATCTCCGATGACGCAAGAAATCAAAGGAGCACCTGGATCTCTCTTTTTCTGATGGAGGTGGTGCAGGATAACAGAACTAGCATACTCGGAGAGTACCACCTTCCTCGGAACAGATTCTCTCGACTTACACTCTTGTGTACATAATTCCTTTAAAAATCTTGTGTAAGCCGGTATGTGCTTAGTAGCATCAAGGAGCGGGATATTGATCTCAACATTCTTAAATAGATTCAGAAGCTCCTCATTGCTATCAGCAAACTTCTTTGATTTGATTAAGGCTTCAGGAAAAGGAACATGAGTAAGATCTTTGGAATTAGGTTCCTGAGCCTTGATTTCTCCTCCAAAATTCTCCGCTCTCTCCTCAGGTTCTTCAGGATTCAAAAGATCAGAATAGTGTGGTTGTGGATCTGAGTCTGGTTACCACTCCTCAAAGTGACAGAATTTGTAGATGCATAATAATTTGGGTCTTGGGGAGGGTTAGGAAAGATTGGAGGGGCATGATTAGCCATGAATTGTTGATTTGCAGAAGAAGAAGAAGAGGACGAGGAACCCTGCTCAACCACCTGAGCATGTGTGTGTGGATCCCTCTGATTTCCTTACCCATGGGCTTGGTTGCCCGAATTCATAATATTTCATGGGTTGGGTATGGGTTGGGATGGTAGAGATCCAGGTTGACGAGAGTTAGCAATGAGCCCAGACTGCAAGTTGTCCAGCGAGGTTTTCATTTGCTGCATGAGCTGGAGCATGGATCCTTGCATCTCTACCATTTATCGATTCAAATCATCCTGCCCTGCAAGTTGACAAGCATTCCAAGCTAGCTGATTGACCTGATTTGGAGGCAACTGAGTATGTACATGACCCTGACCCATTGGTCATTGCGGAGCATAGTTGCCGGGTCGGAATTGGGTCTGCTGCCCTGGGTTTCTCCAAGGGAAGCTAGGGTGGTTTCTCCAACCTGGATTATAGGCATTAGAGTAGGGTTTGGATCTAACATTCTCCTGTACAGCACAGACATCCTCATAGGGTGAGGATGGAGAGAAAGAAAGGGAAGGATTACAAAAACTGGGATCAAAGGCCCCAGTTTGGAACCCGTGGGGTTCCAAAAAATGCTGACTCATAGGTTGAGCCGCATTGAGTTGATTCATGGACTCCAGTCCAGAAGGAGCTCGTGAAGAATGGAATCCCGAAATTTGGGATTGAGTGGATCGAGAGTTATTCATAAAATTGCCTACCATCCACTCCTCCATTCTCTTAGCAACCAAGTCCACCTTATCAAGTTTGTTACAAATCAATTCCATATCAAATGAATGAGAGTCATGAACTTCATTGAAATTTAATCTGGGCTGCTGGGACCGGTTAAATGTATCCATGGAGGCATGATTGATTGAATTCTCACTCATTTCCTCAAATAAATCATGTGCACTATCTGCATCTTTTATTGAGGAAATTGTCTCCGCAAGAAGCATCCACATGATTTCTGAGTTGCTCAGTCAACCCATGATAGAAAATCTGCACGAGTTGCCATTTTGGCACCTCGTGGTGTGGACACCTCCATAATAAGTCCTGGAATCACTCCCAGGCCACATGAAACTGCTCCCCCAGCTGCTGGGTAAAGGTAGTGATTGCCCGTCTCAAAGCATTAGTACGTCCGACTGGGAAGAATTTCTTCAGAAAGGCCAATTTCAACACATTCCAAATTGTAATTGGTCTTCCTATTGTCCTATACCAATGCGCGGCCTTATCCCTAAGAGAGTAGGGGAAGAGCCTCATGATCATTTGCTCCTCGTTTACGTTTCGTGCCTTGGTGGTCTGGACCAAAGTGGCCAAGTCCTCCAAGTGCTGAAACGGATCTTTAGAGCCAAGCCCATGATAATGTTTAATCAGGCTTAACACCTGGGGCTTGATTTCTACGTCACCAGTTGGAATCTGGACACCGGGACGTTCCCCGTAATTTGAAGGATCATAAAAATCTTTCAAGGGCTGAGCACCCTGCATTCTCTGGAACCATTCCTGCATTCTCTGCATTTGTTCTAGCTGCCTTCAAAATTCTTCCTATGGATTTCCAAGCATAGGAGGCTGTTGGTCGGCCATGGGATCAATTTGACCAAACTCCAATTTGCACCTCCTAGAATACTCTAATGGTCCTTCTAATCGGGGATTTAATGACCATCATCCCAGCATAAACTAGGAAAAGGTCGAAAGGACTGAGGATAGGGACCCTTCAACATAACAAAACAAGGTGTCCTTAAGTTGGGTAGCCTATGGATCTACTGACTCCCAAAACCTACCATAAGGCTGTAAATGATTTACTCTACTTGCATCTGTTCAATCCAACCAGTTAGAAGGAGGGACTGGGGAGAAGGTTCTTCCATCGGCTTTCGCCTCCGGTTCCTAGTGTATCCCCCAGCCACGATCGTTTGACACTACTCTCCTAGCTAGACATCAAATTAATCAGTACAAGTAGGTTAATCAAAGACAATCTCACAGTAGGCCCTGAAGAGCGAATCAGACCTTAAGGCCAACGTCTACTCAATTTTATTAAGGCCTGGGATTGTGGTGCTTATGGAATGTGATGGGCTCTTAAAATGGGTTGTGCCCTTAATGATTGATTGAGATTTGTGTAAGTGCGTGCACAACCAGGGTTTTCAAGCAAGATTATTTGTGATGCATGGTTTTAATGTTCAAATCTTGCTTAAGTAGCTTTTAGGGTTTCAAATTAGGTGGATTGCAATCAAGTTTCTAGGCAAACTAAGTTGTCAAACATGGGTGAAGATTGTTTTCCTTTAGAACCAAAAAGAAAGTGGAGTGCCTGGAATAGACCTAGATTGAAAACCCTAAGGAAGTGCTACCTGATGAGTTGATTTTAAGTAGAGTGGTGTGGCCCAAACAACTCAAACAACTGCCCATAAATGCACCACTAAGTTAGGCACTCAAAGATGATTAACCTAGAATGATTTCTACACTTTTATGTGTTGCTTTGTGTGTACCGGTTCCACAGATCAGAACCCGGTTGAGTAGAAACAAATCAATTCAGTTAAGTGCCTTGAATGTGGGTGTACGTTGTGTGTTTATTGAAAAATTGCCCCAGAAGATTATCTTTTTATTTTTTTATTTTTATATATAAATGAGTGTGGAATGAATGTGAGTGAGAATCCAAACAATTAAACTATTCCTAGGATTTATGCAAACACCTAGGTTAATTGGAATTTGGATTTAATGTTGCGAATGAAATCTATGAACAGGGAAGAATGGGGAGCACTTACAGTTGTCTTCAACTGCACTTTACTCCAGTCTACCGCTTGATGATTCCCTGATGGAGGTCTCTGCAAAACAATAGACACAAGAGAAAGCAAGTTAGGAAACAATAAGTGCAAGAAATGCGAAAAGAACATCAGAAAACGTTGCCTCCCCGACAACGGTGCCAAAATGTTGAACGTACGAGTTGCTATGCTAATGTGTTCGATTTTTAAAACCTTGTCGTTGTAGCTTGAAAGCGAAGAACTCGTGTTCAACAAATAAAATTTATACCAAAAAGGAAATTCCGGGTCGAACACAGGGAGGCTACATCTATCTATATTCGCAATTATATTTTTTTTAGAATTTTTCTTGAAAAGTAAGGTAATGTAATTACAATGAAGCCATAACAACAATCAGACAAAAAAGGGAGAGAGAGAGAGAGAGGAAACATGTATTCAATAATTCAAAATGTTTATACAATAAAATCAAATAAGACTTACACTAGAAAGCGGAAAATCAGCTACACTAGAAAGTAGGAAAATTCTACACTAGAAAGGTACAAAGAAGAATGGGAGAGAGAAGTTATCCTCCTCGACGATTACTTGGAGGATGAGCTGGACGGGATGACGCCTGGATGAAGGAGGATGGATAGTGTCCGGTTGGCTTGATTACATTTATTATACTTTAAGTTATAGTCGTTATAGTATGTAATAAGACAGCTACCATATTACTATTAAAAGATTTTTTTACTCGGAACAAGGTTTTCCTGAGATCGAACTCAAGGAGCAACTACGCTTCTAGAAGTCTAATTAAGTTCTCTATTATGTTACAAAAATAAAAAAGAGAGAGAGAGTTCTCTTGGCTTCTTCTTCTCTCTTCCTTTTCTTTCTATCCTTTTTCTTCTAGCTAATCTTCTCTTCTTTTTCCTGTAGAGTCTTCCTTTCTTTCTTTTCTTTTCTTCTTCTATGGCTGTGGTAATCTTTTTCTTCTTCTCTGACTTCTTCTTCTTCTTCGGCCTTCTTGTTTCTGCTTCTTTTCTTATATTATTCTCTTTCTTTCCTTGCTTGCGGCTGTCTTCTTTCTTCTTTCTCTTTTCTTCTTCTTTTTCTTCTCTGCTTCCTTCTTTCTTTTCTTCCCTTACAGCTCCTCTTCTTTTCTTTTCTTTCTGTTCTGGCCACTGCCCTTCCGTCGTCTGATGCAGTGGTCAGACGACTTAACTGTAGGTTTGCTACAGTGCTTTCCTTCTCTTCTTCTTCTGTTTCTCTCCATCGCTTCTTCTTCTTCAGCTGCCCTGAGCGGCTAAGGCTTCGGCCACTTCCCTTCTTCTACTTCTGTTCCTGCATGCTCACACAAGGGTTCGAGCAAAACCTACCCCTACCCTTCCCCGCGTCTCTCTCTTTCTCAGATTTCTCTCTTAGGACCGCTCTCCCAGAGCCGGGTAATCGGGTGCGGGTATCAATCTTGGGACCAGGCCCACCGGCGTGTGGTGGTGGGCGAGGAGTGCGAGGTTTGGGTAATCGGATCCTGCCCAGACCAGCGTGTCATGAGCATGGGTGAGGGCGAGCGAGCGCGTGGCGCAGCGTGCGGTAGAGGGACCTGACCCCTTTGTTCGAAGGCGAATAGCCTTAGGCACTTTTTCAATTTAAGTGCGGGCGCTTAGCCGCGCACTTCCGAGGTGGGACTAAAGTCCCACCTCCCAAATCGATGCCTGCAGCAAGCTACCTGCGGCCAATTGTAGCAGCCCGCGAGCTCTTCGCCCCAGCTTTAGACCTGGGTGCCATCACAGAGGCAACCCATGCGACCTGGGACGCGCACCTGGGCTGGAGAGCGCCTGCAGCTGCAAGTGAAGCTGCTGTAGCTCGTCGTCAATGGCGGCGAGGGGCGCGCACCTGAAATCACACAAACGGCCTCTTGGCCCAGTCAGAATACGGGGGAGGCTTCGCCGGAGTGCAGCAAAGACAGTGCAGGGGTCGGCGAGGCGCGAGGGCGTGTGTGGAGGTATCCCTAGGTCAGACTGTGGCCGGAGAGGTGGGTTTGTTCGGGGGGTGGTCGGGTGGCGTTTGGTAGTAAATGGAGATAGGGAATAGGTAGAGTGGAGTATGAGGGAGCTTGTGCGGTGGTCGGTGAGGTGCGAGGGTGTCTGTGGACGTGATATGGTCTCGCCGGAGGGGGTGATCGGAGGTTGAGAGGATGGTCTGGACAGTGGCAGTCGGGTGGTCGACAGGGTAGTTTAAAAGGGGGAAATGCAAGGGAAATGGAGAGGAAGCTATTTACCTAAGTATTAGACGAAGTGGGAGGGCAAAGCAGTAGACTCGTATCTGCCGGAGCTAGAGAAGAAGAAGCCCTGGAGGAGGAGTGCGACGACGAGGAAGTGGGCGGAGGGCACAGGCAGGTACAACCCAAAGCATACGATGGAGCAAGGCAAACCCGACTGCTGGTAGGGCAGCAGAGTGATGAGGTGGAAGAGGAGGAAGTCGCAGGAAGCTTCGGGCCTTTTGACGGAGGAGGAAGGGATGAAAGGGAGGGGGTTTCTCCGTCAAAGAAAAGCTTGAAGGAGCCGATAGGGTGTGCCGCTCCTTATAAAGGGGTTGGCGCAGAGGGAGGGGCGAGCTGGCGTCGTGCCAGCCTTGCCGGAGTATGGCTGGAGATGGCACCCATACCTTCCGCACGTTCTCACGGAAGGTATGGTGGTCGGCAGAGGGCATGGGCGAGTCCCTGTGACGGAGGACGTTGCAGGGAACCCTGCTTCTGCTTTGTAGGACGGTAACCCTGCTCTATGCGGCGCCATGTTCCGCGCAAGGTCACCGGAGTGTGGCGCTACGCAGAAGTTGTAGGGGGACCGTTCTGGAAAGAATGATGAAAAGTTGAGGGCCTAAATGCAAGGGTTTCAAAAGATAATGGTCAAAAGGTAAATGAAGAGGACCAAATTGCAAAGTCGGTCAAGGAGGTCTCTTCTTAGGCTAAAGTTTTTATACAAGACCAATTTGAACCTAAGGATTTTAATGGTGAATTTTAATTCTAGGTTGGACCATGTTTAACTAGCCAATTTGTGCAAAAACCCAAATTAAGTTATTAATTAGGCATGGTTCTCTTTTTAGATCAAAATAGGTCTCTATGGACAAATTGAAGGTTCTAAACCCTAGAGAATATTTTTCTATGAATTTTAAAGGGTTTAGTTGATTTTTATCCTACCTCAAACCTCGTGAATTGAAGTAGGTTTGTTTTAGGGTTACAGAATGTCATTTAATTCCTAGAAGTTGCAATAACCCTTATTTAGATTAGATCATCCCACTTTCTTTCTTGTTAAGCTTGTTTGACCTGTGTTTGGACCCTTAATTACCCTGTTTGCAAACTGCATTGGTGAAATTGCTGTTTTACCCCTTATGATTTGTTTTATTCTTAAACTCAGAATTCTCTGAGTTAAGCCTTTATTTGGGTCATGTAGGAGCTTTTTTCTCACATATCTAGGTTAGATTGTGCTAGTTAGGGTTTATGATGAGGTTCTCATCATACCCCCATGCCTAGCTTTTACTAGTCCCTTAGCAAAATATTAAGGTTTCAACCCTTGTTCTTGGCCATGAAGTTCTTAATCATTTTAGATAAGTTCTTTTTCTTTTGCAAACTAGATTAGGTCAGAATGCCAACCATAGGCCTAAAAGGTACTCCAGTACCAACCAAGATCCAGATCTGTCTAGCCTCAGCCTCAGTCCTTAACAATGGTTTTTAAGGCCTACAAGAACTAACCTAAGGTTTATTGGACTTTGTGGTTAAAGCACCTGTGCTTGAGATAATTTTAGCCCTGGCTCAGTTTGCAATGCATTTTCTAAGAAAGTGAGATAGAAGATTTATCTGTTTGGAGAGTTTTCTCTCTCTTTTCTTTTTAATTCTAGCGTAGGATTGGCTTTTCAACACAGTCTGTATCAGATTCCTTATCCCCATCATCAATCCTCAAGGGTTCCTGGTAGTCGATGCTTCGAGATAGCACTGCCCATGGTAACCCCCAGAACCCTGGCTATTGAGATTTCGAGATAATCCCATCCATGGTGTTCCGTGGCCGAATCCACACCCTGGCAATTGACATTTCGTGATAATGCCATCCATGGAATCTGAACCAGCAGCGTGCTTACATGCCCCTAGTAGGATATGTAAATATCCTAAGAGACAAGCACCGAGGAGATGATATTTTGTTACGCATCTTTGAGGGGAATTTCCCACCTCTCCGCGCTGGGAACTCATCCAAATCAACTTGTGTTGATCGGCCGCTCCTACTCTAGGTGTCATTTTCAGAATTTTTGCGACGCTTCTACGTGATTTTATTTTTACGCTTACTGAACCAGGCTGTGTGTGAGGTTAGGGTGCTTAGGTTACTGAGTCCCGTAAACCAAAAGTTAGTTAATGAGGCCAAATACTCCCTAAGTCTTGGACCTAGTACTTAAGCTTTTCATTTTCCTGAACCTCTTGAGGAATGTCTAGATCTTAATGGGTACTAAGAGTCTATCCAAGAATGCCTAAAGTTCGCGTTCTTTCCCAATCTCACTGTGCACTTTCTATTTCTTTTCCTGAATGAGGTCTAGAACTTAGGTTAATTCCTTAATTTCTTACTAATGAATATCACTTTTCTTTCATTTTGTGCTCTATTTTTTTTTTGTAATTTTTATGGCGTTCTTTTGGGGTATGTGAACTTTTTTGTTTAAAACCTTTTCTTACAAGTTTTTGCACTTTCATACCCCCCCATGCCTAAGATTTGCAATGTCCTCATTGTAACCTAGGGGTTTTTATTCAGCTTAGTTCACACATTATGACAGATGTTTTGATGAGTGAATGGGTCGGGTTGACTGTTGCGGATGATTTCTAATCTCAGATGCAAGCATCTGAGGTGGAGTCGGTTATCCTAAAGGGTGAACCTTAAGTGCACAAAGATGTTAGAAAAGGTTTTAGATTTTCAAGGAGGAATGACGGGCTGCCTCCCGTTGAGCACTGAGTTTTACGCCATCGGCTGGGCGCAATATGCTCAGGGAAAATGGAGGATAAATGATGATTCATCCAAATCAGTAGAGATTACATCAATGAACGGTTTGAGTCTCTGACCGTTCACGATGAAAGGTTCGGAATCATGGCTAAGTGGACTGATCTCGACGGCTCCATTTCCAAAAACCTATCGGACCAAGTATGGTCCGACCCACTTGGATCGCAGCTTCCCAGGGAAAAGTTTGAGTCGGGCATCGAAGAGTAGAACCTTCCGACCAGGATGAAAGACCTTTCTAGAGATGTGCTTGTCATGGAAGGCTTTAACCCGCTCCTTGTAGATTCACGAGTTCTCGTACGCATCAAGACGTAGTTCATCGATCTCGTTGATTTGAAGCTTTCTGTGGGTTCTAGCTTTAGAAAGATCTAGATTACAATTCCGTACTGCCCAATAGGCTTTGTGCTCTAGTTCGACGGGAAGGTGACATGCCTTCCCGTACACCAGTCTGAAGAGAGACATGCCTAATTAGGTTTTGTGGGTGGTCCTATAGGCCCACAAAGCTTCCGGAAGTCGGGATAACCAATCCTTTCTGTCAGGTCGAACAGTGACCTGCAGGATTTTCTTGACTCCCGATTTGACAGCTCAACTAGACCATTATCTAGGGGTGATAAGGAGTAGAGATTCGGTGAGACACCCCGTATTTGGTCATCAGTGACCTGAACTGAGCATTCGTGAAATGGGTCCCCCGTCTGAGATGATAGCACGAGGAATCCCGAACCGTGAGAAGATATTGTGATGAATGAATTTGAGAACGATTTTGTGATCACAGGTTTGGGTCGGTATGGCTTCGATCCATTTGGACACGTAGTCCACAGCCAGCAGAATGTATTCGAAACCATCCGAAATAGGAAAGCGGCCCATAAAATCAATCCCCCAAACATCAAAGATTTCGCATACGAGAATCAGCTGCAAAGGCATCATGTCGCGATGGCTCATGTTGCCCAAAGTTTGTCAACGACTACATGCCTTGTAGTGATTGTATGCATCCTTGAACAGAGTTGGCCAATAAAAGGCCACATTGGAGGATTTTCGATGCGATTTTGTGCCCAGAGAAATGGCCACCGCAAGCCTGGTCATGGTAGAGGAAAGAATATTGTTGACTTCATCTTCCGGGACACATCTCCGGATGATTTGTTCAGCACCTATGTGGAAGAGGTACGGATCTTCCCAAAAGTAATACTTGGCATTAGAGCGCAACTTGTCTTTCTTGGCCTTCGGCCAATCAGACGGGATCTGATGAGATGCCAAGTAGTTTACTATATCGGCAAACCATGGAAGTCTAGTACCAATAGCCAGCAGGTGCTCATCAGGGAAATTCTCCGTGATGGTTCCTGAAGGGTTGATAATCTCAGAAGGAAGGCGGGACAAATGGTCAGCTACCACATTTTGTCTCCCCGCCTTGTCGCAAATCTCGAGATCGAGTTCTTACAACAGCAAGATCCATTGGATTAGTCGGGGCTTCGAGTCCTTCTTGGCAAGGAGATGCCTCAAAGCTATGTGATCCAAGTAGATGATGACGTGGGAACCCAGGAGATAAGATCAAAATTTTGCAAGGGCAAATACTACTGCTAGCAGCTCTTTCTCTATAACTGTATAGTTACGCTGAGCCTCGTCAAGTGTCTCGCTAGCGTAGTAGATGACCACGGGTTTCCCGTCAACTTTCTGCCCCATAACTGCTCCTACAGCAAAATCAGACGCATCGCACATGATCTCAAAGGGTTGAGACCAATCAGGGGATTGTAGGATCGGGGCCTGGGTGACTCGGTCACGGAGGTTCTCGAAGGCTTGAGTGCATTCCTTGGAGATTTCAAAGGGTACATCCTTAGAGAGAAGAGTCATCAGGGGGCATGGATTTTCGAGAAATCAGGAATGAAATGATGGTAAAAACCGACGTGCCCCAGAAAAGAATGGATGTCCCTGATCGAGCTAGGCATAGGAAGGCGAGAGATTAGATCAACCTTGGCTCGATCCACTTGGATGCCCTTCTCAGAAATTAGATGTCCTAGGACGATCCCTTCAGGCACCATAAAATGTCTCTTTTCCCAGGAAAGAACCAAATTAACGTCGATGCAGAGCCTGAGTATGTGAACCAAGTGCTGGAGGCAATCATCAAACGATGCCCCAAAAATTGAAAAGTCATCCATGAAGACTTCCAGATAATCACCTACCATATCAGAGAATATGGCAAGCATGCACCGCTGAAAAGTCGCGGGTGCATTGCAGAGACCAAACGGCATCCTTCGGAATGCATAAGTTCCGAAGGGGTAGGTGAACGTGGTCTTTTCTTGGTCTTTAGGATGAATAGCTACTTGGTTATAACCGGAGTACCCATCAAGAAAGCAGAAGAATCGATTTTTCGCTAATTTCTAGAGAATCTGATCAATGAAAGGTAGTGGGAAATGATCCTTCTTCGTGGACGAATTGAGTCGTCGGTAATCTATGCAGACTCTCCACGAGTTGGCAAATCAGGGAGGTATGACTTCTCCGGTTTCAGTCGTAATGGTGGTGAGCCCTGCCATTTTAGGCACAACCTAAATGGGGCTCACCCAATGACTGTCGGAGATCGGGTAGATGATCCCTGCATCTAACCACCAGATGATCTCCTTTTTTACGACCTGCTGCAGATTGGGGTTTAAACGTCTCTGCATTTCACAGGAAGGTCTTGTGCCTTCTTTTGAATAAATATGGTGTGTGCAATAAGAGGGACTTATTCCAGTCAAATCATCGAGAGTCCATCCAATGGCTCTACAATGTTGCTGGAGAACAACAATCAAACGGGATTCCTGTTCGGGAGTAAGCTTGGAATTTATAATCACAGGAAGGGTCTGATTAGAACCCAGAAAGATGTATTTCAAATGGTCGGGAAGGGGTTTTAGTTCAAGGATGGGGTTATCAGTAGGAGCGGGTGGTTCAGGGTAGATGTGAGGTTCAAGGATAGGAGCTACGGGTCTGTCTAAATCTGGATTTGACTCCTTTAATTGTGTTTCAAGATCTTTCTGTGTTTGATGAGGTATAATCAGGTCATTCTCAAAATACGTTTCATCAACCAAAGCCCTAAAATCACAAATCTGTTCGATGAGACCGCAATTGATTCCTTGTTGGGCCTTAAATATATCAATTTTTAGGGTTTGATTTCCAAATTTGAGCTCTATTTGGCCCTCCTCACAGCTGATGTTGGCTCTAGCAATAGCCAGGAAAGGTCTCCCTAGAATGACCAGTGTATTGTTTATCGCACTCGATCGGGTTTTAAAAGGTAATACGTTGTAATATAACTGACAAAGCGTTCAAACAAATGGAGAATTTTATTACTCGAAAAACTAGAGTATCCGAGGTCGAACACAGGGAGCAATCTCATTACTTTTAAAACTAAGGAATACAACTTTTAAATGAAGAACAATTGATTCAAAGAGAGAGAGTTATAAAAACAATTGCTACAAGATAACAGGATTAGATGTCTGATTTCTATATCAGATGTCTTAAATGCAACTATTCTTCTTCCTGTTTTGATTCTGCCTTGGCCTTCTCTGATTTTTGCTTGCTCTTCTCTCTTCTGCCTTCTTCTTCTTCGTAGGTTCCTTCTTCTTCTTTTCTTCTGATCTACAGGTCTTCTTCTTCCTTGAACTTCTTTCTCTTCTTTTCTCTTTTGTCTTCTTTTTGTCTGCAGTCCTTCTTTCTTCCTTCTCTTCTCTTCTTCTTCCTTGCGGCTAAGTCTCCTTTCTTCAACGCCTGGCCTGCTTGCACAGGAGAGCAAAACCTACCCTGTCCCTCTAACCGCACGTCCCTCTCTCTCTTTGAAATTCACTTAAGGATGCTCTCCCAGAGCCACGGGTAATCGGGTCAGATTTCGCACCCGGGACCAGGCGCACCGGTAGGTGGGTGATGTGCGAGGAGTGATCAGGTTGGGTCGGCTCGGAGCCCACCAGATCCGTGAGGTGAAATCGTGGACGAGGTGAACGTGGGATAAGGTGAGGGACCTCACCCCTGTGCGTTCGGAGGCAACAAGGTAATATCACAAAAATAATTTAAAGTATACCTGCGCTTTGTGTTTTGCCGATGTGGGACTATTAGTTCTGCCCCACTCCCGCGCGCACCCGCAGAGGCTTCGTGCAATCGCCACAGCTGCGAACGCTGTTGCGCTCCTTGCTGGACTTAGATGCTTCGCACTACTGTCCCGAATATGCTGCACCTGGAGATTGGAGAACCTGACGCCTGGACCTGCTAAAGCTTGGAGCTGCTCCAACTGTCAATGGCGGCAGGGGCTGAAATCCTGTCAAACACAAAACAAGCCTCTCGTCTTAATCAGACCAGCCGGGCACCTTCGCCGTGGCACGGCGAAGGTCGTGGGATGGCCTAGGCGTGCGTGCCTAGGTCATCCTGTGACCGAAGGTGTGGGTGAGTTCGGGGGGCTATTGTGGAGGCATAGAGGGATGGTAGATGGGCGGAGGTTGTTCCTTGTGGTGAGGCGGAGCTTATGAGATGGTTAGCAAGCCGTGTGGTGGGGTGGAATGATGGGGGCGGCTCGCCGGAGGTCGGTCGGTGACGTGGAAGATGAGGGTGGTCAGGCAATGTCAGGGGGCAATTAAATGAAATAAAAGGGGGAAAAGAGAGAGGGGAACATGGAGAAGGTAACTGGAGTGTTCTGGAAGGGAGGGAGGCAGAGGAGTGGACGGCGCATAGCTGCCGTCGTCGGAGAAGAAGAACCTTGAGGGAGGGAGCAGGAACGAGGATGAGGTTAGGGGAACGCATGCTTGGTACGGTGCGACGCGGGAGGAAGAGGCGAAGTGGACTCTGCTGCTGGTATGGCAGCAGAGCGACAAGAAGGAGGGGAGGAGGTCTCCGGAGCTTGCGGGTTTCTAGGCCGGAGATGGAAGTGAGGAAAATTAGGGGGAATCTCCGCCAAAACAAGTCTGAAGATCAGCGGCCGGGTTTGGGGATCCTTTTATAGGTGCTCGCCGAACTTTCTAGTGTGCAGAGGGCTGCGCAATTATCTCTGACGGTTCGCCGAAGAGGGAAAGAGGGTGGATACCCAAATCCCTCGTGCATTCGCACGAGAGATTGGGTTCACACCAGAGATCGTGATTGGCCTTAGATGGAAGGGAATTCCTCAGAGAATCTCCCTTCCATTTCTGGGGGGAATATCTGAGGAATCAGAGAGTAATCCCTCTCTAAACCTCACCGGAGGTCGACTCTGCCCTAACAATGGCGACAGGACCTGATTGCAAAGGTGGCGAGGAAACTAGGGGACTCTTTGCAAGGATTTTCGAAAGATAGGGACCAAATTGTGATTTGGGTGTATTAAATTGCAAAGTAGGTCAAGATGACCTCCCCTTAGGTCCAAATTTTAGTACAAGCCTAATTTGGACCTAAGGAATCCAATGGTGAAGTTGGATTTTAGGTTTGACCTCGTTTGATTGGACATTTTGTGTAAAAACCAAAATTAGGTTAGTTCAATGGCTAGGACCCTAATTCAGGTCAAACTAGGTTCCAAAGGCCAAATTAAGTGTTCTAAACCCTAGAGGGTTTTTTTCCATGATTTTTAGAGTGTTTACTTGATTTTTATCCTGATCGGAACCTCATTAATTTAAGAGGGTCTGTTTTAGGGTTACCAAATGTCATTTAATTCCTAAATTGCACATGAACCCATTTCTGATTGACTCAACCCACTTTTTATCTTATTTAGACCATTTGACCTATGTTTTGCCTCTGATAAATCCCGTTTATGCACTGCAATGGTAAAATTGTAGTTTTAACCTTTAATTCATGTTTTCTTCTCAGAGCACTTATTCCTTCATTTAGGCCTTCTTCTAGGTTATGTAGGAGCTTTTATCTTCTTTATTGGGTCAAAATGAGCTAGTTATGGCTCATGATGAGGCTCTCATCATACCCCGATGCCTAGCTTTTGCTAGTCCCTTAGCAAAATTTCAAGGTTTTAACTTCCGTTCTAGACCTAGAGTGTCTGTCAAATATCATGATAAGTGCTTCTCCTTTTATTTTGTGATTAGGTCAGAATGCCGACAATAGGCCTAGAGGTACTCAAGTACCAACCAAAATCCGGACCTGACCCGCTTTAGCCTCAGTCCTCCGCAAAGGTTTCTATGGCCCACAGAAACTAACCTAGAGCTTGTTGGACTCCGCGGTTAAAGCACCCGTGCTTGAGACATTTTTAGCCTAAGTTCAGTTTGCAGTGCATTTTTTGTAAGAGAGAGATAGAAGATTTATTTGTTTGGAGAGCTTTTTCTCTCTCTTTTCTTTTAATTTCTAGCTTCAGATTAGCTTCTCAACACGATCTGTATCGGATTCCTCGTCCCCATCATCAATCCTCAAGGGTCCCTGGCTTTCGAGATAATCCTGCCCATGGCAACCCCCAGAACCCTAGCTTTCGAGATTTCGAGATAATCCCGCCCATGGCATTCCGTGGCCGAATTCAGACCCTGGCGATCGACATTTCGGGATAATGCTGCCCATGGTATCTGAACCAGCAGAGTGCTTACATGCCCCCAGTAGGATATTTAAATATCCTAAGAGACAAGCACCGAGGAGACGATATGTTGTTACGCATCTTCGAGGGGAATTTCCCGCCTCTCCACGTCGGGAACTCGTCCAAATCAATTTGTGTTGATTGGCCGCTCCTAATGTAGGTGTCTTTTTCAGAACATTAAACGCCTTTTGCGTGATTTGGATGTTTATGAACACTGAACCAGACTGTGTGTAAATTTGGGGTGCATAGGTTACCGAATCCCGCAAACCGGAGGTCAATTAACGAGGCCGAATACTTCCAAAGCCTTAGACCTAATACTCAAGCTTCGCATTTTCCTCAACCTCTTGAGGATTATCCAGATTTTAATGGATACGTGAATTTTTAAGCTAACAAATCTAGCCTAAGAGGCCTAAGACCAGCGTTCCCGCTAATCTCTTGTTATGTCTCCTTAGCACTTTTTTTTCCTTTCCTTGATTTGGCCTAGAACTTCAGTTAACCCCTTAATCTTTTACTAATGACTATTTCTTTTCATTTTCATTTTGTGCTCCTTTTTGTCATTTTACTCTTTTCCTCTTCTCATTTGTATGACCCTGAATTATTCCTCCCCTCCATCAAGTCTTTTTTTTTTCTTCTATTTTTTTTTTCAATTGAAACCCTTTCTTGATATGAATTTTCGTGACATTTTGCATTTTCACACCCCCCCATGCCCGAGATTTGCAATGTCCCCATTGTAAATTAGGTGGGTTTGATTTCAGCTTAGTTCATGCATTAGGATAGGTGTGTGGTGAGTAAATGGGTCGAGGTGACTTGTTGTGAACGATTTCTAATCTCGGGTAAGGATACCTGAGGTGAAGTCGGCTGTTCTAATGGATGAACCCTAAAGTGCAACATGAATTCCGCATAGAAATGTCAGAAAAGGTTTTGGGTTTTTCAAAGAATGATAGGTTGCCTCCCATTAAGTGCTGAGTTTTACGCCATCGGCTGGGCGCAATGAGCTCAAGAGGAATGGAGGTAAAGGATGACTCAGCCAAATCTATATCGGTCATGTCAATGAACGGCTTGAGTCTCTGACCGTTCACGACAAAGGGTTTAGAATCGTGGCTGAGTGGGCTGATTTCAATGGCTCCATTTTCGAAGATTTGTCAGACTAGGTAGGGTCCGACCCACTTAGATCTTAGCTTTCCTGGGAATAATTTGAGTCGGGCATCAAAGAGTAAAACCTTTTGACCAGGATGAAAGACCTTTCTAGAAATGTGTTTGTAGTGAAAAGCTTTAACCCATTCTTTGTAAATTCGTGAGTTCTCATACGCGTCATGGCATAATTCATCGATCTCGCTCATTTGAAGTTTTCTGTGGGTTCCAGCCTTAGAAAGATCTAGATTATAGGTCCGTACTGCCCAATAGGCTTTATGCTCCAACTCGACGGGGAGGTGACAAGCCTTCCCGTACACTAGTTTGAAGGGAGACATTCCTAATTGGGTCCTGTGGGCGGTCCTATAGGCCCAAAATGCTTCCGGAAGCTGAGAAGACCAATCTTTTCTATCAGGTCGAACAGTAACCTGAAGGATCTTCTTGATCTCTCGGTTAGATAGCTCAGCTAGACCATTAGTTTGGTGGTGGTAAGGAGTAGAGATTCGGTGTGACACCCCATATTTGGTCATCAGTGACCTGAACTGAGAGTTTGTAAAATGGGTCCCTCCATCGGAAATTATAGCACGCGGAATCCTAAATCTTGAGAAAATGTTTTGATGAAGGAATTTTATAATGACTTTATGATTGTTGGATCGGGTCAGAATGGCTTCTATCCACTTGGAAACATAATCAACTGCGAGTAAGATGTATTCGAAGCCATCCGAGATCGGGAAGGGTCCCATGAAATCAATCCCCCAAATATCAAAAATTTCGCTTACCAAGATCGGCTGTAGAGGCATCATGTCTCGATGGCTCATGTTGCCCAGAGTCTGGCAATGGGAACATGCCTTACAGTGATCGTATGCATACTTGAAAATTGTGGGCCAGTAAAAGCCACACTGGAGGACTTTTGATGCGATTTTATGTCCTGAAAAATGTCCACCGCATGCCTTTTCATGGCAAAATGAGAGTATGTCTTTGATTTCTACTTCCGCGATGCACCGTCGAATTATCTGATCAGTACCAATGCAGAATAGATACGGGTCTTCCCATAGGTAATACTTGGCATCGGAACACAATTTGTCCTTCTTGGCCTTCGGCCAATCGGACGGAATCTGATGTGATGCCAGGTAATTAACTATATCAGCGAACCATGGAAGACTTGTACTGATAGTCAGGAGGTGCTCATCAGGAAAATGTTCTGTAATAGGTCCGGAAGGGTCAATTATTTCATAAGGAAGGCGGGACAAGTGATCAGCTACCACATTCTGCTTTCCCGGCTTGTCGCGAATCTCGAGGTTAAATTCTTGCAATAGCAAGATCCATCGGATTAATCGAGGTTTCGCGTCCTTCTTTGCAAGGAGATGCCTCACAGCTGTGTGATCCGAGTATATGATAACACAGGAACCCAGAAGGTATGATCTGAATTTTTCCAGGGAAAATACTACGGCCAGCAGCTCTTTTTCAGTAACCATATAGTTACGCTGAGCCTCATCCAGTGTTTTGCTGGCATAGTAAATGACCACAGGTTTCCCGTCAATTTTCTGCCCCAAAATCGCTCCTACAGCGAAGTCAGATGCATCGCACATGATCTCAAAGGGTTGAGACCAATCAGGGGACTGCAGGGTTGGGGCTTGGGTGACTCAGTCACGTAGGACCTCAAATCCTTGAGTGCATTCCTTGGAAATTTTGAAAGGCACATCCTCGGAGAGAAGATTGGTCAGGGGGCTCACAATTTTGGAGAAATCAGGGATAAATCGACGGTAAAAACTGACGTGCCCCAAAAGAGATCGGATGTCTTTAATCGAGCTAGGCATAGGGAGCTTGGAAATCAGGTAAACCTTAGCTCGATCCACTTGGATGCCTTTCTCCGAGATTAAATGTCCCAGGACAATTCCCTCAGGCACCATGAAATGGCTCTTTTCCCAGGAAAGAACCAAATTCACCTCGATGCACCGCCTGAGTATTTGGACCAAGTGTTGGAGGCAATCGTCAAATGATGCTCCAAAAACTGAAAAGTCATCCATGAAGACTTCCAGATAGTCACCTACCATATCTAAGAATATGGCAAGCATGCACCGATGAAAAGTTGCAGGTGCATTGCAGAGACCGAATGGCATCCTTCGAAACGCTTACGTCCCGAAGAGGTAGGTGAATGTGGTCTTTTCTTGGTCCTCTGGATGGATTGCCACTTGGTTGTAACCGGAGTACCCATCAAGAAAGCAGAAGAACCTATTTCCCACTAGTTTTTCGAGGATCTGATCAATAAATGGTAGTGGAAAATGATCCTTCTTCGTGGAGGAATTGAGTCTTCTGTAATCAATGCAGACTCTCCACGAGTTAGCTATTCGGGTAGGAATGACTTCTCCGACTTCAGTCGTGATAATGGTAAGTCCTGCCTTTTTGGGCACCACTTGTATTGGACTGACCCAATGACTGTCGGAGATCGGGTAGATGATCCCTGCATCTAACCACTTTATGATCTCCTTTTTCACGACCTCCTGTAGGTTAGGGTTTAGGCGTCTTTGCATTTCTCTTGAAGGTCGTGTGCCTTCTTCTGTGTAGATTCGATGTGTGCAGTATGAAGGGCTTATACCAGTCAAATCATCGAGAGTCCATCCAATGGCTCTACGATGTTGCTGGAGAACAGAAATCAACGGAGTTCCTGGTCAGGTGTGAGTCGAGAGTTGATAATCACAGGAAACGACTGATTTGAATCCAAAAACACGTACTTCAGATGTTTAGGAAGGGGCTTGAGTTCCATGACAGGATCTTCAGCAGCAGCGGGTGGTTTGGGGTTTGTATCAGGAGTAATGGTAGGAGTCATAGGTGTGTCCAGATCATGTTCGCACTCCTCTGTTAGAGGGTTTTGATTCTCTAGTGGTTGCTCAGGGATAATCAGGTTGTCCTCTATATGCAATTCATCAACCACGGCTCTGATATCACATATTTCCTCTATAACCCCATAATTAATCCCTTGTTGGGCCTTAAAAATGTCAATCTTCAGGTTTTGATTCCCAAATTTTAATTCTATCTGGCCCTCTTCGCAGTTTATGTTGGCCCTGGCAATGGCCAAAAAGGGTCTCCCTAATATGATTGGTGTGTCCCTTGGGTTCTTAGGTGCATCCATGTCCAGTACTATGAAGTCCACCGGGAAATAGAAATCTCATACCCTAACAATGACATCCTCGAGTATTCCTCTAGGTGACTTGATGGATCGATCGGCTAACTGCAATGTCACCTCAGTGGGTTTAAGTTCAAATTCTTCAAGGTGGTCGAGGAGGGATGTAGGTATTAAATTTATGGAGGCACTTAGGTCTAGTAAGGCTCTATCAAATTGGGTTTCACCAATTTTACAGGAAATCAAAGGAGTTCCTGGGTCATTAGCCTTGGGTGGGAGTTTGCTCAAGATGACAGAGATGGCTTGCTCTAACAGTACATTTGGATTCCCATCCTTGGTTCGCGGCTTACGTTTAGGTGTACATAGGTCTTTCAAGAATCTTGCGTAAGCCGATATGTGGCGAATTGCATCCATCAATGGGATGTTTACCTGTACCTGTTCAAAGAGCTTGACCAGATCCTCCTCGGGAGCCACGGGTTTAGCTATCCTTTTTCCTTTGGTCAAGGCCTTAGGAAATGGGATCCTAGTTGGTTCCTCTAGGATAGGTCCAGGTTCTTGATCTTGGACAGTGGTATCTTGGATAACTATCCTAGGGTCATGGCTATTATCAGGCTTGGAGTGGTTCGGATAATGTGGATCTTGGGTTGTTTTACCACTACGTGTTGTTACAGAGTTTAATCCGGCCTGATTTTGGTTTGGGTTAGGTAGGAGGGGTGGCTGCTGTTGAAATCCCACATAAGATGTCGAAGCCTCCATCCCGTCTGGTGATGGAGTAGCAGGGGCCTGATAAATCGAATGTGCTTGGCCTGAATTTGGATTCATAACGTGCCTCTAGGTCTGCACGTTATTTGGGTTGGGCAGATGTTGCGAAGGAAGGGTGCCAGGTTGGCGGGAATTTGTCATCTGGGCTAGTTGGTTGCGAACCTCTGTAATCTCGTCCTTGTGCTGTTTTTGCATTGCCGCATTCGTCTTTTGAATGTCAGCCAGTGCTTGAAGGATAAGAGTCAGTTGATCCTGGTTTTCCCCGGATTGGTAGGTGGGATTGGGCGAAGGCTGAGGCGGCTGATATGGACGAGGGGCTTATGGATGGGGTTGATATGGTGGTCTTTGAGAATTTCCCGCCCACTGAAAGTTAGGATGATTTCGCCATCCAGGGTTGTAGGTATTGGAGAATGGGTCATTCTGGATGGCGTTGAGGTCCTCGCAGTTCTGAGGAACCTCAGGAAAGTCAGAATACGAAGGTTCAGAGTTCCCCCTGTTGGTGCTAGAGCACCACGATCATTTGTTTTGATGATAACAAAACACGTGTTATTTAACATTTGCAATTTGAGTCCTAGATTTCAGGTCAATTGCAAATGTGGATGTGTTTAGACGGAGTTCGAGCTCGCATCCAGGACGGATTGGAGGAGCTTGACGGAAAACAGAGGAGGTTCGCGTGGAGCGACGGATTGAAGATGGAAGGAAATGAAGAATAGGATAGATTTCCTTCTTTTGTACTTGTTGTATTTTTCGTTTCTTTTGTTGCTCTTTATTTCCTTAGATATTTCATGTTAAAGAGCCTCAAAGAACCCTAACAGTAGTCCTAGGAACATCGGCACAACCCTAGGATACTTAGGTTTTCTGTAGAATACTTAGAAAACCAATATAGGGTTCAAACAGCACTTCTAGACGTCTAATTCCCAAATCAGACGTCTGATAAAGTATTTTAAGACGTCTGACTGTTGTTTCAAACGTCTGATATCTGTTAGGCTGCACAAAGCTAGTTCTGTCTGATGAAATCAGACGTCCAGACCTTATACCAGACGTCTTAGGAGACGTCTGATGGACTTGCCAGATGTCCAGATAGTGGACCGTTGGCTAGCTTAGCAGGCACTCAAGATTATGACCGTTAGAGCCTTATTAGACGTCCTTAGGCATTTCCAGACGTCAGATAATTGTCCGTTTTGCCTCGGCTGACCCAAAATCTCTTCTCAGAGATTTTCTAGCCGTTGCAACGTTTGGAAATCAATTCCTACAGTAAAAGTAGGTTTCTAGACGTTCAGACATTGTTCCAGATGTCCTGTATGTCGTCTGATGGACTTGCACAAAAACCTTGTTTAGATCTGATTCAAGTCAGGAGGAAACCCGCATAGAATCAGACGTCTGACCTTGGAATCAGACGTCTTAAAGTGGCCTTCCAGACGTCTGATGAAAGAGTTAGACGTCTGATAACCCTATCAAATGTAATCATTGTCCTGATTTCGGCCTGATTCTCTTGGACTTTGTTCCCAATGGCTATAGAACCTTTCCTAAGCCTTCCAAAGCCTTCCTAAGGCCTCTATAAATAGAGGGGAGCCTTTACACACCTAGACACACTAAGAAAGACACAAGATACACTTAGCTACACACTTTCACACTCTTTTGTGTCCAGAAAAGATCTTGCTCTCCAATCTTAAGCTCCATTCCCTTGAGAGCATCAAACCTTCGCGCACCCGCTCTCCCGCCGTTGTTCACGAGAGCGACATTGCACCGTTGCGTGGCTCACGCACCCGCGTCATCGTCGACGCACTCCTTGCAAAGGGGAGTTTCCTAATTCCTATAGAAGCTTAGGTTTATTACTTTGTTGGCTCTATAGGTTTGTTGTTTATTTTATCTTTGTCTTTTGGTTGGGTATTCGCTTTGCGAATTCCCGTCTCCTTCGTGGGACAAAATCCTTCTCGTGGAGAGAAGGGGTTGAGGAACGCCACTTTCGTACTTGTAGCGTGGTTGTACTGATGTTGAATCACCCTCATTTTAAAGTGATTCGGTTAGTGGATTTGATCAACTAGGTTGATCGGAAAATCCTAACTCGAGAGGGTTAGGTGGTGGTTTTCACCCGGTTTGGGTTTCCACCTAAAAATCTTTGTGTACTTTGTGTGGTTGTCTATTCTGTGATATTGTTTATATTTATTTCCACATTTTATTACGTCACCCCTCCTAGTAGGGAACTTTCAATTGGTATCAGAGCAGGTTTTGCTGTTTCGGCGTAACAACCCGGCAAGAGATCAAATGGAGGGAAGCACATCAGCGATCAAAATATCCGAGGGGCAGTCCACCGTCCGACCACCCTACTTTGACGGGAAAAACTACAGCTACTGGAAGCTGAGAATGAGGATGTGGCTTCAAGCCACGGACTTCGCTCTATGGGGATGTTGCGAAGCCCCATACGAGATCCCGGAGCGACCCGACGCAGGATACTCGCAGCAGCAGATTCGGGAACTCTCGCTCAACGAAAAACAATGAACGCGTTGTATTGCGCGCTCAGCCCGGAGGAGTTCAACAGAATCTCGCAATGTGCCACCGCATACGAGATTTGGCACACACCTGAGGTAACTCACGAAGGTACCTCTAAGGTAAAAACTTCTAAAATTAATTTACTTTCTCAAGAATTTGAATCTTTTTCTATGAAACCTAACGAGTCTTTAAGTGAGATGAACACTAGGTTCACTCTCATTGTAAATAATTTGAAAGCATTAGGGAAGACCTTCATCAAGGGGGAGCTTCAAGGGAAGCTTCTTCGTTCCCTTGGACCAGAATGGGAACAGAAAGTCACCGCCATCGAGGAGGCGAACGAAGTAGAGGAGCTCAACATGGAAGATCTCCTAGGCAATCTAATGGCCTACGAGACAAAGTTGAAGTAGAAGAAGAAGGATACACCGGAGCCCAAACTGAAGAAGACTCTCACCTTCAGAGCCGCGTCGGATAGTGAGGTAAGTTCCGACGATGAAGACTTTAGAATTTTACTTAAAAATTTTTCCAAGTTTTATAGGGAATTAAAGAAAGAGAAAAAGGAGAAGAAGGAAAGCCTGAGACGTTGCTACCACTGCAACGAGAAAGGGCACCTACGACCAGAGTGCCCTCTTCTCAAAAAGGAGAAGAAGAAGGAAAAGGAAAAGAGATCTAAGAAGAAGGCGTTCCAAGCCACTTGGGACGATTCCAGCTCGGAGGAAGAAGAAGAAGAAAAAGAAGAAACCGCTTGCTTTGGTTTCATGGCCAGAGGAAGCAATAGCAACAGCGAAAGCAGAAGCAACTCAGACAATGAGGTAAGTTATGATTTACAAGAAGCTTTTAATGAACTATTTGAGCTTAGTAAATCATTAAAAATAGAAAATAAAAGCATGAAAAAGAATCTTAGTTTTCTTAAATCTGAAAATGATAGGTTAAAAATAAAACTTAAGGATTTAGAAGCTAGTCCTAAAAAGGATAACCTATTATTAGAAAATAATAACCTCATCAATGAAAATAATAAATTGATTGAGGAAAATGTTAGTCTAAAAATAGAAATTTCTGATTTAACCACTAAGATGGATATTATAGAAAAAGAAATCGCATGTCTTAGGGAAAACTCCAACAAATTAATCAATAAAGTAGATAATTTTTATAGCCCTAAGGTTGAGAAAGGATCTCCATCAAGGAGACCTGCTAACAGATCCGGATCCAAGCTCACTTGGATACCGAAGAAAAAATTAGAATCTTGTTTTGTATGGTTCAGGGATAACTACAACACAAAGGACTGGACCTACAAACTAAAGGCTGGTCAACTCAAGTTGGGAGAACCAAGGAGTAGACCAAGGAGGAGAACAAGAAGACCGACGAGACGGAGAACAAGCAATGGACCCACCGCACGTCGACCACCAGATTGGAGACCGGCGCCAATGCCCGGGCATCCAAGCTACGAATGGGAGCCCCATCCGATGTGGCATCCACCACCACCATTCGGGCCATTTTATTGGCCATGGTAGGTGAGGTAAAAACCATTTACCCTATCTTTTTATCATAATCATCTAGATAGGGGGAGTTAAAAAATGATGAGCTATTTGTCAATTTTTAAGAGGGAGATATAAGGTAGCTAATTTTCCTTTAGTAAGGGGGAGAAAAATAATAGCTATCTTGTTGTTACAAAAAGGGGGAGAATATCACCTTTGTTAAAATAAATTCATAGAAGAGCATGTCTTAAGGTGAAGTTATAAGAATTTTAAAACCAATCAAACCTTTTTGATAATGTCAAAAAAAGGGAGGATTTTTATGCATTATCATTTACGATTTTGTCATCATCAAAAAGGGGGAGATTGTTGGTGCTAGAGCACCACGATCATTTGTTTTGATGATAACAAAACACGTGTTATTTAACATTTGCAATTTGAGTCCTAGATTTCAGGTCAATTGCAAATGTGGACGTGTTTAGACGGAGTTCGAGCTCGCATCCAGGACGGATTGGAGGAGCTTGACGGAAAACAGAGGAGGTTCGCATGGAGCGACAGATTGAAGATGGAAGGAAATGAAGAATAGGATAGATTTCCTTCTTTTGTACTTGTTGTATTTTTCGTTTCTTTTGTTGCTCTTTATTTCCTTAGATATTTCATGTTAAAGAGCCTCAAAGAACCCTAACAGTAGTCCTAGGAACACCGGCACAACCCTAGGAAACTTAGGTTTTCTGTAGAATACTTAGAAAACCAATATAGGGTTCAAACAGCACTTCCAGACGTCTAATTCCCAAATCAGACGTCTGATAAAGTATTTTAAGATGTCTGACTGTTGTTTCAGACATCTGATATCTGTTAGGCTGCACATAGCTAGTTCTGTCTGATGAAATCAGACGTCCAGACCTTATACCAGACGTCTTAGGAGACGTCTGATGGACTTGCCAGACGTCCAGATAGTGGACCGTTGGCTAGCTTAGCAGGCACTCAAGATTATGACTGTTAGAGCCTTATCAGACGTCCTTAGGCATTTCCAGACGTCTGATAATTGACCGTTTTGCCTCGGCTGACCCAAAATCTCTTCTCAGAGATTTTCTAGCCGTTGCAACGTTTGGAAATCAATTCCCACAGTAAAAGTAGGTTTCCAGACGTCCAGACATAGTTCCAGATGTCCTGTATGTCGTTTGATGGACTTGCACAAAAACCCTGTTTAGATCTGATTCAAGTCAGGAGGAAACCCGCATAGAATCAGACGTCTGACCTTGGAATCAGACGTCTTAAAGTGGCCTTCCAGACGTCTGATGAAAGACTTAGACGTCTGATAACCCTATCAAATGTAATCATTGTCCTGATTTCGGCCTGATTCTCTTGGACTTTGTTCCCATTGGCTATAGAACCTTTCCTAAGCCTTCCAAAGCCTTCCTAAGGCCTCTATAAATAGAGGGGAGCCTTTACACACCTAGACACACTAAGAAAGACACAAGATACACTTAGCTACACACTTTCACACTCTTTTGTGTCCAGAAAAGATCTTGCTCTCCAAGCTTAAGCTCCATTCCCTTGAGAGCATCAAACCTTCGCGCACCCGCTCTCCCGCCGTTGTTCACGGGAGCGACATTGCACCGTTGCGTGGCTCACGCACCTGCGTCATCGTCGACGCACTCCTTGCAAAGGGGAGTTTCCTAATTCCTATAGAAGCTTAGGTTTATTACTTTGTTGGCTCTATAGGTTTGTTGTTTATTTTATCTTTGTCTTTTGGTTGGGTATTCGCTTTGCGAATTCCCGTCTCCTTCGTGGGACAAAATCCTTCTCGTGGAGAGAAGGGGTTGAGGAACGCCACTTTCGTACTTGTAGCGTGGTTGTACTGAGGTTGAATCACCCTCTTTTTAAAGTGATTCGGTTAGTGGATTTGATCAACTAGGTTGATCGGAAAATCCTAACTTGAGAGGGTTAGGTGGTGGTTTTCACCTGGTTTGGGTTTCCACCTAAAAATCTTTCTGTACTTTGTGTGGTTGTCTATTCTGTGATATTGTTTATATTTATTTCTGCATTTTATTACGTCACCCCTCCTAGTGGGGAACTTTCACCCCCAACTCGAGTAGAATGGATCGGAGGTCACTCCGATCCGAGAGGCAGACGGGGGTGGATATGGGTCCATCCCCATGGCAGATTGGTGATAGATGTTTTGCACAGTTTCCCTTGCCAGGGGAGGTCGTGCAAAAGAGTTTTGCGCAGAGGTGGCTTGCTGCAAATGCCGAGTTAGCTCGTCCACCTTCTTTTCTATGATAGAAACCTTGTCTAACCGACTGGCCATCAGTTCCAAGTCAACAGAATTGGACAGGTCCTGCATCTCATGTGTCGCTCTTAGATTTGTCGATGCGCAGGCATTCGTCCTGTCGAATAAGCCCATGGAGTCATTATTTATGGAGTTCTCGCACATGTTTTCGAGAATTTCCACACCGTGTCCTCATGTTGACCCATGATGTTTCCTCCGCACGTTGCATTGACAAATAAATGAATATCTTCACGGAGTCCCTGGTAAAAAGACTGGACTTGTTCCCACTTAGGAACTCCATGATAGGGACACTTTCGCATGAGATCTAAGAATCGATCCCATGCTTTGTGAAGAGGTTCTCCCGGTTGTTGAGTGAAATGAGTGATCTGGTGGTGCAAGGCATTCGTCCGGCCAACGGGGAAGAATTTTTTCAAAAATTCAGACTGAAGTTCCTCCCATGTGTTGATCGGACGGGTCTGAGTTTGATACCAGTGTGCGGCCTTGTCCAAGAGGGAGAACGAAAACATTTTCATGAGTAGGATATCCCGGTTTTGTACATCTGACCTGAAGGTCTGGGCCAGATGCCTGAGTTGTTTAATTTGTTGGAATGGATCCACAGAGTTAAGCCCGTGAAACATTGGTATGGCATGAATCATATTGAGCTTCAGTTCAGAATTAGGTCCTCCAATCAGGATTCGTACTCGAGGTTCGATCGCCACCGCAGCGGGATTATAGTGATCTCACTTCATAGGTCGCTGCGGTGGGTTTACAAAGTTCTGAAAGAGATCATTAAGGCGTTGAAGTTGGTGTTCAAGGTTATTCTCCTCTTCAATGGGTTGCGCCATGATGGAAGAAGAAGGAGAACCAGGGTCTGAATCAGATGAAAGATTTATGTGGAGGGGTTGCTACACAAACAAGGGCATCGAGGCTTGGCCTCGATGAAAGTGAATTTCTAAAGGTGGTCTTAAGGGTGGCCTTAAGGGCCTCCTACCGAACATGCACCGAAGGATGTGATGAGATTAGAAGGTGCTGGACCCAATCAAGACACCTAAAAATTGTTGGGTGACTATAGAGGTTCGGGGCTGATGGACCCCTTAGTCAGAAAGGTCGTCCACTTGAGAAATACCTGGGCAGCCAGAGAGGGAGAGTCCCGCAAAGACCCCTACACGGTAGAGCATCCCCACGAGTTATAGGGTTTCCCCCACCCGACCTCTCTTGTCACTGCGGTTCTAGGTAGACCAGAATGGGGACCTTGACCTCTTAAGTCTACCTTTTTTATTTTAGGATCAAGGTGCTTAATGTTCCACTTGAACTTTTAAGTATTGTGAGTGAAAAAGTGACCTAATTTTAAGGTTGGCTGACCCAAGGGATCAACTTCACCTTTTGTTCCTTTAAGAGCTTTTAGGTCCTTTTCTTTTAAGGTTCAAATGGATTAAAAGCCTGATTTGCTTAGGGTTCCTCTTGTATAGATCTTTTCAAACAAGGTTTAGGCACACCTCTTTTTGGAAAAATTTATTTCTTTGTTTAAGAGAAGATGTGTCTCTAAAAACCCTAGCTTTGTAATCCTTAAATTGGCTCTAGTGGGTCCAATTTAGTTGCCTCAATATTTAGCACCTAGGGCTCAATCAAGAAAGTTTTAGCCCTAGTTACCTTAGTTGGATGAGCAGATAAAAATGTGTTGAAATGAAAATTAGGCAACTTGATGAGTTACTAAATATGAAACAGGTAACCCTAAGTTGATTGTTCTTTTTTTCTTTTCAGATTTTGAGGGAGTTAAGAGAGAGGGCTTATGGAAATTAACTGTTCCTTGGAGTGTCTATTGTGCAGCTGCTCTTCTTTCCTTTTTGCTTCCCTGTTTGAGCACAACAAAAGAGAGGAGTTAGGTCAAATATTGGATAGAAAAGTTAGAATCAAAAGCTTTAAAAGTGCCCGTTGCTCCCCGACAACGGTGCTAAAATGTTTATTGCGCTCGATCGGGTTTTAAAAGATAATACATTGCAATATAGCGAATAAAGTGTTCAAACAAATAAAGAATTTTATTACTCGAAAAACTAGAGTATCCGAGGTCGAACACAGGGATCAATCTCAGTACTTTTAAAACTAAGGAATACAACTTTTAAATGAAGAACAATTGATTCAAAGAGAGAGTTATAAAAATAATTGCTAAAAGATAACAGGATTAGATGTCTGATTTCTATATCAGACGTCTTAAATGCAACTATTCTTCTTCCTGTTTTGATTCTGCCTTGGCCTTCTCTAATTTTTGCTTGCTCTTCTCTCTTCTGCCTTCTTCTTCGTAGGTTCCTTCTTCTTCTTTTCTTCTGATCTACAGGTCTTCTTCTTCCTTGAACTTCTTTCTCTTCTTTTCTCTTTTGTCTTCTTTTTGTCTGCAGTACTTCTTTCTTCCTTCTCTTCTCTTCTTCTTCCTTGCGGCTAAGTCTCCTTTCTTCAACGCCTGGCCTGCCTGCACAGGAGAGCAAAACCTACCCTGTCCCTCTACCCGCACGTCCCTCTCTCTCTGAAATTCACTCAAGGACGCTCTCCCAGAGCCATGGGTAATCGGCTCGGATTTCTCACCTGGGACCAGGTGCACCGGCAGGTGGGTGATGTGCGAGGAGTGCTCAGGTTGGGTCCAGTCGGAGCCCACAAGATCCGCGAGGTGAAACCGCGGACGAGGTGAGAGTGGGATAAGGTGAGGGACCTCACCGCTGTGCGTTCGGAGGCAACAAGGTAATATCACAAAAACAATTTAAAGTATACCTGCACTTCGCGTTTCGTTGATGTGGGACTATTAGTTCTGCCACGCTCCCATGCGCACCCGCAGAGCCTTCGTGCAATCGCCACAGCTGCGGACGCTGCTGTGCTCCTTGCTGGACTTAGATGCTTCGCACTACTGTCCCGAATATGCTGCACCTGAAGATTGGAGAACCTAACGCGTGGAGCTACTGAAGCTTGGAGCTGCTCCAACAGTCAATGGCGGTAGGGGCTGAAATCCTGTCAAACACAAAACAAGCCTCTCGGCTTAATCAGACCAGCTGGGCACCTTCACCGTGTCACGGTGAAGGTCGTGCATGGTGAAGCAGGTCGTGGGACGACCTAGGCATGCGTGCCTAGGTCGTCCTATGACCGAAGGTGTGGGTGAGTTTGGGGGCTATTGTGGAGGCGTAGAGGGATGGCAGATGGGCAGAGGTTGTTCCTTGTGGTGAGGCGGAGCTTATGAGACGGTTGGCGAGCCGTGTGGAGGGGCGGAATGATGGGGGCGGCTCACCGGAGGTCGGTCGGTGACGTGGAAGATGAGGGTGGTCAGGCAATGTCCGGGGGCAATTAAATGAAATAAAGGGGGGAAAAGAGAGAGGGGAAGATGGAGAAGGTATCTAGAGTGTTCTGGAAGGGAGGGAGGTAGGGGAGTGGACGGCGCGTAGCTGCCGTCGTCGGAGAAGAAGAACCCTGAGGGAGGGAGCGACGACGAGGATGAGGTCAGGGGAACGCGCACTTGGTAAGGGGCGACGCGAGAGGAAGAGGTGAAGTGGACTCTACTGCTAGTATGGCAGCAGAACAACGAGAAGGAGGGGAGGAGGTCACCGGAGCTTGCGGGTTTCTTGGCCGGAGATGGAAGAAAGGAAAATTTAGGGGAATCTCCGCCAAAACAAGTCTGAAGATCAGCGGCCGGGCTTGGGGATCCTTTATAGGTGCTGGCCGAACTTTCTAGTGTGCAGAGTGCTGTGCAATTATCTCCGACGGTTCGCCGGAGAAGGAAAGAGGGTGGATACCCAAATCCCTCGTGCGTTCGTACGAGAGATTGGGTTCACACCAGAGATCATGATTGGCCTTAGATGGAAGGGAATTCCTCAAAGAATCTCCCTTCCATTTCTGGGGGGGAATCTCTGAGGAATCAGAGAGTAATCCCTCTCTAAACCTCGCCGGAGGTCGACTCTGCCCTAACAATGGAGACAGGACCTAATTGCAAAGGTGGCGAGGAAATTAGGGGGCTCTCTGCAAGGACTTTCAAAAGATAAGGACCAAATTATGATTTGGGTGTACTAAATTGCAAAGTAGGTCAAGATGACCTCCCCTTAGGTCCAAATTTTGGTAAAAACCTAATTTTGACCTAAGGAATCCAATGGTGAAGTTGGATTTTAGGTTTGACCTGGTTTGACTTGACATTTTGCATAAAAACCCAAATTAGGTTAATTGAATAGCTAGGACCCTAATCCAGGTCAAACTAGGTTCCAAAGGCCAAATTAAGTGTTCTAAACCCTAGAGGGTTTTCTTCCATGATTTTTAGAGTGTTTACTTGATTTTTATCCTGATCGGAACCTCATTAATTTAAGAGGGTCTATTTTAGGGTTACCAAATGTCATTTAATTCCTAAATTGCACATGAACCCATTTCTGATTGACTCAACCCACTTTTTATCTTATTTAGACCATTTGACCTATGTTTTGCCTCTAAGAAATCCCGTTTATGCACTGCAATGGTAAAATTGCAGTTTTAACCTTTAATTCATGTTTTCTTCTCAGAGCACTTATTCCTTCATTTAGGCCTTCTAGGTTATGTAGGAGCTTTTATCTTCTTTATTGGGTCAAAATGAGCTAGTTATGGCTCATGATGAGGCTCTCATCATGTATCCCTAGGGTTCTCAGGTGCGTCCATGTCCAAGACTATAAAGTCTACAGGGAAATAGAAATCCCGCACCCGTACAATAACATCCTTGAGAATCCCTTTAGGTGACTTTATAGATCGATCTGCTAATTGTAGTGTCACCTCAGTTGGTTTTAGGTCAGATTCTTCTAGGTTTTTAAGTAAGGATGTGGGTATCAGATTTATGGAAGCACCCAAGTCTAGCAATGCTCTGTCGAATTGGGTATCACCTATTTTACAGGAAATCAGGGGAGTACCAGGATCTTTTGCCTTAGGTGGGAGCCTGCTTAAGATTACAGAGCTGGCTTGCTCTGATAGTACAATTGGACTCCCACTCTTGGTTCACGGCTTACACTGAGGTGTACACACATTCTTTAAGAATTGTGCGTAAGCCAATACGTGGCGAATTGCATCCATCAAGGGGATGTTTATTTGGACCTGCTCAAAGAGCTTGACCAGGTCCTCCTCAGGTGCCATGGGCTTGGTTGTCATCTTTCCCTTGGTCAAGGCCTCGGGAAAAGGAACCTTGGTTGGTTCTTCTAGGATAGGTCCAGGTCTTTGATCTGGGACAGGGATTGGAACGTCCTGGATTACTGTCCTTGGGTTGGAATCACTACCAGGCTTGGAGTGGTTTGGATAGGGTGGATCTTGGATTTCCTTACCACTACGGGTCGTTACAGAATTTAGTCCTGCCTGGTTTTGGTTAGGGTTAGATAGGATGGGTTGCTGCTGATAGCCCGCATAGGAAGTGGAAGCCTCCATCCCGTCGGGTGAAGGAATAGAGGGGGCCTGATAAATCATGTGTGCTTGGCCCAAGTTTGGGTTCATAACGCGTCACTGGGTTGGCACATTATTCGGGTTAGGAAGAGGTTGAGAAGGAACTGTGCCTGGTTGGCGAGAATTTGCCAACAGGACCAGTTGATTTCGAACCTCTATAAGTTCATCCTTGTGTTGTTTTGAATAGCCGCATTCGTTCTTTGAATGTCAGCCAGAGTCTGAAGGATGAGGGACATTTGGTCCTGGTTTAGCCCTGATGAAAAAGTCAGGTTGGGCCGAGGCTAAGGCGGCTGGTAAGGATGAGGAGGTTGTGGACGGGGTTGAAAGGGTGGTCTCTAGGTTTGGGAATTTCCCGCCCACTAGAGGTTGGGATGGTTTCTCCATCCAGGGTTGTAGGTGTTGGAGAATGGATCATTGTGGATGGCGTTGAGGTCCTCATAGGTCTGAGGAACCTCCAATGAATCAGAGAATGGGGGAATGGAACTCCCCTGGTTGGTATAGAAAGGATCGGATGACCCTCCGATCCGAGAATCAGATGGGGGTGGATATGGATCCATCCCAGGAGAAGGTCGATGGAGAATGTTTTGCACAGTCTCCCATGTGGAAGGAGGCTGTGCAAAGGAGCTATGTGCAGAGGTGGCTCGCTGCAAGTGCTGAGTCAACTCGTCCACCTTCTTTTCAATGATGGAGACCTTGTCCAATCGACTGGCCATTAGTTCCAGGTCAACTGATGCGGATAGGCCCTGCATCAGGTGTGCTCCCCTAATGTTCGTCAATGCGCGGGTATTCATCCTATCGAATAGTCCCATGGAGTCATTATTGATGGAGCTCTCGCACATGTTTTCGAGAATCTCCGACACGGTGTCCTCATGTTGACCCATGATATTCCCTCCGCAAGTTGCATTGACGAAAAGCCTGATATCCACACGGAGTCCCTGGTAAAAAGACTGGACTTGTTCCCATTTAGGAACTCCGTGATGGGGGCACTTTCTCTTGAGATCCTGAAAGCGATCCCATGCCTCATGGAGAGGTTCTCCCATTTGCTGAGTGAAGTGGGTAATCTGATGGCACAAGGCATTGGTCCGACCAACGGGAAAGAACTTCTTCAAGAACTCGGACTAAAGTTCTTCCCAAATGTTGATCGGTAGGGTCTGCGTTTGGTACCAATGAGCGGCTTTGTCCATAAGGGAGAAGGAGAACATCTTCATGAGGAGAATGTCCCGATTTTGTTCATCTGACCCAAAAGTTTGGGCTAGATGTTTTAACTGTTTGATGTGCTGGAAGGGGTCTTCAGAATTAAGCCCACGAAATTTAGGTATGGCATGAATCATATTGGGCTTTAATTCAGAATTAGGTCCTCCAGTCAAGATTCTGACTCGAGGTTCAATAGCCACCGCAGTAGGATTATAATGGTCCCACATCATAGGACGCTGCGATGGGTGCACAAAGTTCTGGAAGAGGTCATTGAGTCACTGGAGCTGGTGCTCTAGATTGTTTTCTTCCTCAACTGGCTGAGCCATTGTGGAAGAAGAAGGTGAGTTGGGTTCGGAGTTGAAGGAGAGGTCGATGTGAGGTGTTGTTTTCTTAAAGAAGGGTACTGAGGCTCGACCTCTAGGAGAGTGAATTTCTAAAGGAGGTTTCAAGGACCTCCTACCAAACATACACTATTGGAAGAGATGAGTTTAGCAGGTGCTGGACCCAATCGAGACACCCAAAATGTTGGGTGACTATAGAGGTGCGGGGAAGATGGACCCCTTGATCAGAAGATCGACCACCTGAGAATTACCTGGGCAGCCAGAGAGGGTGAGTCCCGCGAAGACCCCTACACGATAGAGCATCCCCACGGGTTACAGGGCTTCCCCCACCTGACCTCTCTTGTCACTGAGATTCCAGGTAGACCAGAATGGGGAACTTGACCTCTTAAGTCTGCCACTTTTAATTTAAGATCAAGGTGCTTAGGTTTTCACTTGAACTTTTAGTCTTTTGAGTGAAAAGAGTGACCTAAGTTGAAGGTTGGTTGACCCAAGGGCTCAACTTCACCTATTGATTCCTTTGAGAACTTATTAGGTCTTGTCTTTTAGGGTTCAAGTGTTTTTAGAGAGCCAATTGCTTATGGTTTTTCTGAATAGGTATTTTCAATCAACGGCTTAGGCACACTTCTTTTGGGATTTGTCAATTCTTGATTAAGGAGTGTGTCTCTAAAACCCTAGTGTTAATTCCTATGTTGGCTCTACTTGGTCCAGTTAACTCCTTGTTGGGTAATTAGGGCTCAGGCAAGAAAGTGTTAGCCCTTGAATACCCTTAGTAGTGTGTGCAGGAATAGTGGTTTGAAAATATGCAGCTGTTACTAGGTAAGAAAGACAGGTTATACCTATATTGTTTATTCTTTTCTTTTTCTTCCTCTTTAAAATTTAGGGGTTAATAGCGAGAGGATAGAAGTTACCTGTCCTTGGAGTGGTTGTTGCGTGGCTGCTTCTTGATTTTACTGTACCTGCACACAAAAGAGAAAAGAGATCATTAGAAACAAATAGAGACTTTATAGCTTCTAGAATAGCCGTTGCTCCCCGGCAACGGTGCCAAGAATAGTGTCTGGTTGGCTTGTTTAGGTTTATTATACATTAAGTTACAGTCGTTATAGTATGTAATAAGACAGCTACCAGATTACTATTACAAAAATTTTTTACTCGGAACAAGGTTTTCCTGAGGCTGAACTCAGGGAGCAACTATGCTTCTAGAAGTCTAATTAAGTTCTCTATTATGTTAAAAAAATAAGAGAGAGAGAGAGAGTTCTCTTGGCTTCTTCTTCTTCTCTCTTCCTTTTCTTTCTATCCTTTTTCTTCCAGCTAATCTTCTTCTCTTCTTTTTCCTGCAGAGTCTTCCTTTCTTCTTTCTTTTCTTTTCTTCTTCTGCAGCTGTGGTAATCTTTTTCTTCATCTCTGACTTCTTCTTCTTCTTCAGCCTTCTTCTTCTTTCTGCTTCTTTTCTTCTGTTGTTCTCTTTCTTTCCTTGCTTGCAGCTGTGTCTTCTTTCTTCTTTCTCTTGTCTTCTTCTTTTTCTTCTCTACTTCCATCTTTCTTTTCTTCCCTTACAGCTCCTCTTCTTTTCTCTTCTTTCTGTTTTGGCCGCTGCCCTTCCGTCGTCTGATGCAGTGGTCAGATGACTTAACTGTAGGTTTGCTACAGTGCCTTCCTTCTCTTCTTCTTCTATTTCTCTCCTTCGCTTCTTCTTCTTCAGCTGCCCTGAGCGGCTAAGGCTTCGGCCGCTTCCCTTCTTCTTCTTCTGTTCCTGCACGCTCACACAAGGGTTAGAGCAAAACCTACCCCTACCCTTCCCTGCGTCTCTCTCCTTCTCAGATTTCTCTCTTAGGACCGCACTCCCAGAGCCGGGTAATCCGGTGTGGGTATCACGCCTGGGACCAGGCCAACCGGCGTGCGGTGGTGGGTGAGGAGTACGCGGTTTGGGTAATTGGATCTTGCCTAGACCTGTGTGGCGTGAGCGCGGGCGAGGGCGAGCGAGCGCGTGGCGCGCAACATGCAAGAGACGGACCTGACCCCTGCGTTCGAAGGCGAATAGCCTTAGGCACTTTTTCAATTTAAGTGCGGGCACTTAGCCGCACACTTCCGAGGTGGGACTAAAGTCCCACCTCCCAAATCGGCGCCCGCAGGCAAGCTACCTGCGGCCAATTGCAGCAGCCTGCGAGGTCTTCACCCCAACTACAGACCTGGGTGCCATTGTAGAGGCAACCCGTGCGACCTGGGACGCGCACCTAGGCTGGAGAGCGCCTGTAGCTGCAGGTGAAGATGCTGTAGCTCGTCGTCAATGGCGGTGAGGGGCGCGCACCTAAAATCAGACAAACGGCCTCTTGGCCCAGTCAAAATACGGGGGAGGCTTCGGTAGAGTGCGGCGAAGACAGTGCGGGGTCGCCGAGGCGCGAGGGCGTGTGTGGAGGTAGCCTTAGGTCAGACTGTGGCTGGAGAGGTGGGTTTGTTCGGGGGGTGGTCGGGTGGCGTTTGGCAGTAAATGGAGATGGGGAATCAGTAGAGTGGAGTGTGAGGGAGCTTGTGAGGTGGTTGACGAGGTCCGACGGTGTCTGTGGACGTGAAATGGTCTCGTCGGAGGGGGTGATCACAGGTGGAGTGGATGGTCTGGACAGTGGCGGTCGGGTGGTTGACAGGACAGTTTAAAAGTGGGGAAATGCAAGGGAAATGGAGAGGAAGCGATTTACCTAAGTATTAGACGAAGTGGGAGGGTGGAGCAGTTGGCTCGTATCTTCCAGAGCTAGAGAAGAAGAAGCCCTGGAGGAGTGCGACGACGAGGAAGCAGGCGGAGGGCACCGGCAGGTACAACCCGGCGTAGACGATGGAGCAAGGCAAACCCGGCTGCAGGTAGGGCAGCAGAGCGACGATGAGGAAGAGGACGAAGCCACCGGAAGCTTCTAGCCTTTTGACGGAGGAGTAAGGGATGAAAGGGAGGGGGTTTCTCCGTCAAAGAAAAGCTTGAAGGAGCCGACAGGGTGTGCCGCTCCTTATAAAGGGGTTGGCGCAGAGGGAGGGGCGAGCTGGCGTCGTGCCAACCTCGCCGGAGTAAGGCCGGAGATGACACCCATACCTTCCGTGCATTCGCACGGAAGGTATGGCAGTCGACAGAGGGCATGGGTGAGTCCCTGCGACGGAGGATGTCGCAGGGAACCCTGCTTCTACTTTGCAGGACGGTAACCTTGCTCTGCGCGGCTCCATGCTCCGCGCAAGGTCGCCAGAGTATGGCGCTGCGCAAAAGTTGCAGGGGGGACCGTTCTGCAAAGAATGATGAAAAGCTGAGGGCGTAAATGCAAGGGTTTCAAAAGATAAGAGTCAAAAAGTAAATGAAGAGGACCAAATTGTAAAGTCGGTCAAGGAGGTCTCTTCCTATGCTCAAGATTTTATACAAGACCAATTTGAACCTAAGGATTTTAATGGTGAATTTTATTTCTAGGTTGGCCCATGTTTGACCAGCCAATTTGCGCAAAATCCCAAATTAATTTATTAATTGGGCATGGTTCTCTTCTTAGGTCAAAATAGGTTTCTAAGGCCAAATTTAAGGTTCTAAACCCTAGAGAATATTTTTCTATGAATTTTAAAGGGTTAGTTGATTTTTATCCTACCTCGAACCTCATGAATTGAAGTGGTTTGTTTTAGGGTTACAGAATGTCATTTAATTCCTGGAAGTTGCAATAACCCTTATTTAGATCAGATCATCCCACTTTCTTTCTTGTTAAGCTTGTTTGACCTGTGTTTTGACCCTTAATTACCCTGTTTGCAAATTGCATTGGTGAAATTGCAGTTTTACCCCTTATGATTTGTTTTGTTCTTAAACTCAAAATTCTCTGAGTTAAGCCTTTCTTTGGGTCATGTAAGAGCTTTTTTCTCGCATATCTGGGTTAAATTGTACTAGTTAGGGATTACGATGAGGTTCTCATCAATGGAGCAGGACGAAGGAGGTCGAAGCAAAAGAACAGGAACGGGGCAGCACATCATCGTCGTTGCGGGATCAGCTTCCGAACGAGGGATGAAAATTTGACTTTATCTCGCGAGGAGCATCCCGGGTGTAGGACAAGCTTCTGTTGAGATTTGGAAAGGTAGAGAAGAGACGGAAGGGATGAGAATTTCGTGTGGAGGGGATCTCCTTTTATAGTTTCAAGGAGTGGGGGCAATTTGGTCATTAGAACTCTTAAAGCATTAATTCTGGACCTTTAGTGACAGATAAAACCGTCGCTAAAGGTCTGAACGTAGGCGTACTGGGTGGCGCATGCGCTTGCACTCGCTTGCCTGCGTGCTAAACGCACGCGCACGTCTGGCAAATCTCAGCTGCCCGATCGCGAGATTGGATGGCTTAGATCGTGCTATGCCTGCCTCCTCAACGCATGCCCCATCGCGTGTGATGCCGCGTTATGTGCGAGCATGCAAGGCCACATCATCTCGATTGAGTGCGCACGGCCATTGGATCGCGATGGTGCGATCGATTGAAGGTGTGCCTCCGCTCCAATTTCAGCGTGGCGAGGCTCAAATGCGCTCCTGCGCTTCGCGTTAGAGCGCTCGACCAATGCGCTGGGGGCGCGTTTGTGTCGAGAGCCTAACATCAGCGCGGGCGCGTTGCAGCTGTTGGATCTTGATCCAATGGCGGGGAAGGGTGGAAGCGAAAGCCTTCAGCAGTTGCTTGCGGACGATTGGGTAGCCAAGATGGCACCACGTGGCACCATCTTGGCCGTCCATCTTTTGGACGATGTAGATGGTGCCACGGGTGTTGGATTGACTCGATTTTTGCTTCATTAGGCTGCAATCGTCGATCCAAATCCATCCGTGTAGTTGGATTTATCGTTTGAAGTGTGGATTCACACCATCTTGGCCCTTGATCTTCTAGGGTTCCCCAGTCCGTATCTGATGCTACAGATGTCTGATTAGGGCAATCTTGGAGTCGTTGAACTCCAATCGTTGCCATGATCACATCTGTATGGTTGGATCTTCGATCCGAGGACCCGATGAAAAGTTTGCCCTGTCCATGAACATAAAAGGATATAATTAACCTCCATTTTATTCAAACTACTCTAAATGTAAGATGATGCATGTTATATAATATTGATAGCATGCAATGCAATCCTATGCTTAAGAACATGCATAAATAGACATCTTAAGTAGTGTAAACGTGTTTACATCAGGCGGGTTTTGAAAATCCTGATTTGCCGATCCATTATCCAAGGCCTCTACTTAGAGATTATTATAACCCATCTAATGCACAAGTAGAGCCTAATGTTAGGATACCTATTGGGGAAAATGATCCAGAATTAAAGCCAAACATTATAGGTTTAATCCCCCACTTTCACGGATTTGCATCCGAGGATCCATTTCAACACATAGAAGATCTTAAAAATTTATCCCAAACTCTTGGTCCTCAAAATCAAAATAGGGAAATCCTACTAATGAAAATGTTCTCTTTTAGCCTTAAAGATAAAGGAGCTTATTGGTATAGAACTATAGCAAGACTAATCTCAACTTGGGCTGAACTTGAATCCTCATTTTTGAAGAAATTCTTTCCAATTGGTCGAACCAATGCTTTAAGGCGAGCTATTACTACTTTCAATCAAAATCAAGGAGAACCAATTCATGAACCGTGGGAACGCTTTCATGAATTGCAAAGGAAATGCCCACATCATGACATCCCTCGTTGGCAACACATGCATATCTTTTATTATGGTTTACAAGAGGGCATTCGCAATCTAGTCGATGCCTCTTGTACAGGGAATTTTCTAAATTGCGACGCAGAATCCGCTTCAGAATTATTTGAAGGGATGGCGAAAAACTCGATCAATAATGCATCAATGTCGCAATTTTCGCAGGGAGCAAATACGATTAATCAAAATCCGATTAAGGGCATTCATGAGATCGGTAATCCGTCCAGTTCAAAGGATTTAGAGATTATTGCAGAAAAACTGGACAAAGTAGATATCGTAGCAAAGCATCTCGACGAGGTTAGAAACAAAATGAAGACTCTTATGCCTCTACTTGCTACGAATCCTGCGTATTTACCTGTTTCGCAAATTCCCGTAGGGAGGGAATTTGTGAATAATCTGGATTCTAGAGATCCATCTTCCTTGGGTTTTCTATCTACTCCTTCACCAACCCAAGGAGGGACCTTTGTCCCACAATCTTACCCACCCTTAACTGTTGCAGAAAACACGCCATATCTTTTAGGATTACATGCTATCCAGGAAAATCTTCCAAGATCAAACCATTATTCAAATACCAATAATCCTGGATGGAGAAGCCACCCAAAATTTTCTTGGGCTGATCCAAATCAAAAACAAAGACCATCATATCCGACTTAGACCCATTTTAACCCACCTCCTCTGCCTCCTCAGCAATCAAATCTAAGGCCTAACCTAATGAGTATGCAGAATTACTCTAGGCCAAATAGAGATACACAGCTAGGCCAGATATTAAGAGCTGTGTCAGAGAGTCAGCGACAAAATGCTGAAGCTCTCGCTGAGATCCATAGGCAATGTAAGGTAGAATTGGCTGATTTACGAAATTAGATCACGCTTTTGGCTGAGTCTCGTCAGCCAAGTACTCTTCTATCTCAGCCAATTCCGAATCCTAGGAATCTGCCAAATCCTAGGCAAAATCAAGGCCAAGTCCACTTCATTAATCAGGCCTTTGATTCTAATCATGATCCGTTCTCCACATTACTTGAAAATAGCCCATCAAACCCGCATTTGCAACCTATTTTGTGTCAAAATGAGTCACCTATTATAGAGAATTAAAACTGATTATGCTGATCTTCTGAACTTGGTGGGAACATTTCTTAACTTGCCTTAATCTTGAACATTCTACATCTCAACCTAAATCAGATCTATTCTCCATAAGATTCACTCTAATCATTCTGAGATTTTTCTCGAGAATCTGATTCTAGGATCTATGAGATCTATTCTAGGCAATTTCTGGATGAGTTTTGATTGGGTGGTTTAATCTGTTTTCTAATTTTTTTGATCTAATTCTTTCATAACTCCTCTGTTTTTACCGTATACCTATTCTTTTTAGGAGTTCTTTACTAGGGTTTACGCCTAGCTGAAGGCGTAAAACTTAGCATTTGTATATAGCTATTTCTTATTTTTACCCTTTTTGACTTTCTTATATACTTTTAAAATTTCACTTCATATCATATTGATTACCTTCATTTAGTCTGACTGACCACTTTGACCTTCGGTTAGAGTTGAAATCGTCCGCACAAAAAATTTTAATCTCCTCTGTTCGACTCCTTCCATCACCCTATACTAAATGAAGTGCAATATTTTTCACAGTTCTTACAATGAGGACATTATAAAATTTTGGCTTGGGGGGTGTTGAAGTGAAATTTTCACTTTAAGTGTGGTTTAAAAAATAACTACACATAAAAATTAAATATCCACAAAATTTAAAAAAATAAAAATGATAAAAATTTTAAAAAATCAAAAATTTCATAAAAATTTGAAATTTTTTTGAAGAAAATCATAAAAATTAGAAAAATCTTATATACATAAAAATGAAAATATGTAAATAGAAAATTTTGAAAAAAAATTCATAAAAATAATAAGAGGGGAATATTCATTATTAATAAAGAAGAAAAGAAGAAGAATGTATATATATTATAATTAAGAGCTTAATTTTCTTTTAGGTCAAAAGTTTAAAATGTATATAGAATATATATAAATATTTAAGAGCATTCAATTCTTAATTAGATTTTCACTTTAAACATTTTGTAAAAACACAGTTTTATGTTTAAAATTTTTGAAATAAGATTTTATTTGAATTTAGGAATCTTTTCAATCTTTTTAAGATTTGTTTTTCTATTCTTACCTTGAATTTAGAAATTAAGTGTGTTAAGATTTTAAACTTAAGTTTTGGAATTGAATTATAACTTTTGAATCAATTAGATTAAGTAATCATTTTGCTTTTTGAAAATTTGATTTTATCATAAAGTTAAGTAAAAGGCCAGATATTCAGAGTTAATTAAATAGAGAGTTGGTAGAATTTTAGTTTACAAAACTTACAAGCTAGAGATAAATAACTAGACTTGGTAAATTTTGTCTTGACGGATCATATAGGAGGAAACTAAAAATTTGAAGAACCTAAGAGTAAAGGGCTTTGTTGTCCAAGCTCTGGTTTGAGAGCTAAGTAACCTAAACATCTAAATTCACTCACATAGAATTGTCTTGTTGACATCTGGGACCGCGAAAACACAGAGGTTAAGAGATCAATTCTAAATCCTCTTTAGTCCAAGGATTTCCGCGGGGCAGTTCTTGAAAGGGTGAAGGATGTGCCACTCACCTAGAAAAAGGATTTGGAGAATAATGGTAGTAAGAGAAATGAGAAGGGGGGGAAAGAAAAAAAGTAAATAAAACACCCTACAGTTAAGTGCCTTGTTAAAAATGGGTACTTATGTAGTTTTTCACAAAATAAATAAAAGCATCTCATTACAAATGGATGCTACCCTTCCTTCCATCAAAAAAAAAGAACACCTCGCTACAAATGGGTGTTCTAACCTATAGAAAAAGTGAAAAAATATGGAGAAAAAAATATTAGGAATAGGAGACCTAGTGGTCCACCGGGGAGATATACAGAAAAAGTGTTGACCTCGAGATAGAAAACTGGTGAGGAGAAAGCAACCAAACCTGAGTAAGGCCAAGCCAAAGGATTGAATTGGAATAATTGGGATTGGAAAGTGATGTCTTAAGATCTGGATTTTTGTAACTTTGGATGTCTTTAGGACAGTTCCCTTCACTAAGCACAAATGTTTTAAAATCATAGCTACTGAACCTTGGTATTGGGCAATGAAGCCTAAGAAATTGGGTTTTGAAGATTTTAAGTTGAGACCTAAAGGAGAAGAATTGATAGAATCCTAGGTTTAGAAGTTAATCTTTAGTGTTGTAGGCTAGTAAATTAGAGTTTAACTATTCTAAGTTTGATTAATAATGAGTATCTGGTTAATTTGCTTAAACTTATATTGATAAAAGTAAACTATCATAAAGAAGGGAATAACTTAAATCTATTTGAGTTTTTGAGTTAAAATTTAATTCTCAATCCTTAAGTTTTGTTTTTCTTAAAACACTTTGTGTTCTAATTTTAGTTAAGAATAGTTACAAAGATTAAGAGATTTTTGAGGAATTCTAATTCAGAGTAAAATTCTTGTTTACAAATTGTTTAAGTGTGTTTTGAAAATGTTATAAGTGTAAGTCTAAGTAAGAAAATTCTCACATATGCTCTATACATTAATCATTTATATTTAACTTAAAAATTTCTGACCTAAGCTTTCCTCTACATAGCTACTATTTATTATAATTTAAACCCAAGTGCTTTAAATCATCATACTCTTAGTTAATTTTGCTAGAGACTAGCAAAACTTTGGCTTGGGGGTATGATGAGACACTCATCATGATCTCTAATTACCCCTAATTAACTAGTCTTCCTAGTTAATTAGCTAAGGTTATGAATATATAAGGGTTAATTATAAAATAAGGGATATTTAGTAAAGGACCTTAAAATAAGTTAAAAATAACATTTTATCATTCAATTAAGATTATTAATAATTTAGTTAATAATTGGACTCGAAATTCTATTAATCATTCTGTTAATTAATAAGATAAGTAACTTAAACTTAATGTAAACCTAAGTATATAATAACTTAAGTGATTTTACTTAATCTAATAAATTAACCTAAAAAGGTCAAAAATGTAAATTCAAGGTGTAAACATAATATTTACCTTATTAACTAACATATATAAAATGTTGAAAAAAATCTAAGTTAAAATAAACCTTCAAAACCTGGGTTTACATTTTAGTCCTTACTTTTCATTAAAGTCGGGTCCTTATTTCTCACACAGGTCCTTAAGTTTTATTTCATTTAAGTCCCTCTTCGTCTTCTTCTTCTTCAGCTGAATGAACGGCTGGCGGTAGAGAGTCACCCCACCGTGCGATCACCGCCCTGCCGACATCATCCTTCTTTGTCCAAGCTCTTGCAGCTTGAGCTCACCACCTCCACTTCATCCACTGGTCTGGATTAATCGGGAATCCTACTTTTCAGTGGGAGATAACCTCACCGTCGTCGGAGACAACGACGGAGGTTAAGCTCTTTCTTTGGCCAGACCCCGCCACTCTCTTTGCTGCAAACTACTATAAATACCCCCTTACACCTCTAATTTTATTCAAGTTGGCTCCCTTTCCTCTTCTAACACTATAGCCAACGTCGATACGCTATTCGTCCAAAACTACAGTGACTTTCCATTCCAATTTCCAACTTCCTCCGTCCATCTTAATCAACCGAGGAGATCCGCCGTGGTCTTCCGTGTCTCTAACACAGGTGCCGACCTAAGGAATCCTCCGCTCCACCTCAAATCCGCCATCCGGAAATCTTTCTTCCACCCTCTGATTTCTTTGTCCGCTATGAACCTTAGGCAAAGCCCTATTTACCCCTTCGTCCAGGTAATAATAGATTAGGAGTAGGAGTAGGAGTAGGCTAGCTTAGTTAGTTTAGGTAGTTAGATTAGAGTAATTTTAGATTTTAGCTTCATCTCCTCCAACTCCGGCGAGTTCCTTGAGCTCGCCAGGGCTTTAATCTTGTCTTTTTAATTCACTGTACACCTTTCTGTATCTTCCATGATCATTTCTAAATCAGTTAATCGCTAATTGAATCACCTAATCACCTAATTCAAATTTCACCTTCACCAACTACTATCACTGTCTATGGTGATAGTAATCGACCTAATTCCACCTTCATTGGGTTCTTCATCATCTATCCACCACCTATGAACCCTAATCGACACTATAATACATATTAATACCACATATAAATTAAACGCCCAAATTTAATTTAGTTCCTGAGCTCACTGTCCATGGCAGCTCAGGAGCAGTTCAAATCTTAAATTAAATATATATTTATGAATATAAACATCTGTTGACCTGTTTTAACCTCTCAATCGAGTGGTTAAACAAGTCCTGAGCTTATTTCAAATCAAATCCTTTAAGAAAATGAATTCACTATCAAATCTTAATTTTAAGAGATAAATGAAGAATTAAATGTGATACTGAGGTTCCTTGCAACCTCAGGATCTTTTTGAATGAAAAATGGTAAGTTTTATCAATCTGTACACATTTTTCCTATTTTCTGGACTCACCAGAGCTCCGACGAGCTCCGGCAAACCAGAATTTGTATTTCAGCCTTTAGAACTTATTGAGAAGCTCCAGAATGTTATTACATGGATCACTGATTAATTTGAGGATATTTGTTTGAGGATTTAACCACTGGAGCTGTAGAATGAACTTCATCTTCTCCAACTCCGACGGAGTTGGAGAAGTCTATTAGAGAGATCTAAGAAGTATTGAAGGAACTCAGAAGCTTTAGTGCATTGCACTGAAGCTATTTAAACCTTTAAAATACTATAACACCCTTCCATTGGCTCTGTCGAACACACATGTTTCCAAGTTCAGGTGGCGAGCCTGAAACCCTAGAAATCAAAGTCAGAACACCTTCCTGAAGATTTGAATAAGTTTTTAATGTTGAGGAGACTCTAATTGAGGCTTTAATTTCCTGTGGAAAAGTTCTGAACATAAAGTCAATTTTTGTGCTTCCACAGTTAAACATGAGTCTGTTAATGGAGATCTGAGCTTGAATTGAGGTATTGAGGAGTGCAAGTTGTTTCTGTGAACTTCTTTGATGATCTGAAAGTGATGAAAGTGAGCTCAGTTGAGTTTTTGTTTGAGAATTTAGTTCCTGTCAATTTGGGTTACTTTCAAACCCAAACAAATAGGAGAAGCATTTTGTTGAAATTTGAACTTAAATCCTACCTAGATTAATCTGTTATAACCCTTATAAGTAGTTTAAATCAATTATAAGCATTATTAAGTGTTTGTTGCACATAATGAAGTCGAAAGATCTGAACTCTGAAGCTTTCAGAGAAATGAAGAGCTTCTCTACTTGTTCTGAAGGTGTTGAGAGCTTAAAATCTATTCTAACAGATGCAGAATCAATTATATAACATGTATAGACCTTAAAATAAAAGAGAAAAGTCCATCTGAGGACTCTACTGATTTAATTACACTTCCAGGCATAAAAATAACCTATAGGAACCCCTGATTTCATCTTTCAAATTAAAGTGGAAAACATCATCAAAACATTAAATTGACCCTACAATTGTATAGATCTATCTTAGAGCTTTCTAACAAACTTGAAATCACTCGATTTGGAGCTCTGGCTAGAAAGTTATGATCATTTGAAGTTGGGTCTGGAAGGGGTAGGTTAGTCCCACATCGCTTGTTCACTTGCGCACGCCTGGGGATAAAAGTAATTCGCTGCATGGGCAATGTAGTTGTCAGTGCTCGGCTCACCAGTTACCGATTCGATCTGAACATGAGCATGTGTGTGTGTGTGTGGGCTTATACCTGCGGGTGTGCGCCCTTAGAGGCATGAGAGAGAATGTGCCCTGGGAGGGCGAGAGAGGCCTGGGAGGCCGGGCTGAGCCGAAATGGCTCGAGATTGTGAACCGATAAGAAATAAATCGAAAACAAACTTAATTGAGATTAGGCGAGGATCGAGTAGGGTCTGGTTCCACCTTGGTCTCAGGGTGTTGTGTATCCTTGAAAGGACCTCGCCGCAAATAAAATAAATGTTGGTTAAAAAAGTAAAAAAAACCTGATTCAGCTGAAGGACTTAAGGAAAAGAGAAGCCGATGGTTGTTAAAATACTAAGTGTTGAAGCTAAAGGCTAAGGAAAGAAGGGGCACAGGCACTAAGGAAGGAAAGATTAAGGAACAAAAGGAAAAGACTAAGGGAAAGAGAATAAGAGACAGGAAGAAAAGAGGGCAGGAGAAGATAGGAAGAAGAGAAGAAAGGAAAGAAAGAGAGTTCGAGATAGAGAAGAAGATAAGAGGTTGAAGAAAATGAATCTTTTCTTGCATCATTTTTAATTACTTTTTGTTCTTAATTTTAAAAAGGCATGTTTTAATAGAATAACTTTTAATTGCCTTAATTTCTTGGAATGAAATTGAATTGAAAAACTAGCATGTTTACTTGTTAATAAAGTACAACATTTTGAGTAAATATGTTTTGCATATGGAAATTTGTATATTCTTTATAGTTTAAATATTTTGACAAAATTCTTATTTTGAAAATCAAACTAGTTATACCTCCTAAACTTATAGAGAAATAAAAGAAAATTGGTGAATTTGGAGAAAATTATTATACCTCGCAGTGAACGACCTGGACTCAACCAGGACAAATTTTTAAAATGTTAGGTTAATTCGACCCTATACTACACAACCTACACAACTTCGAGTTAACCTAAGTTATTTCTTCCACTCTTAATTAAGTAAAATTAACTTAATTACTGAGTTGAGTGGAATCGCACGCATCATTTTAACGGCGCCATTGCCGGGAAGGTAATATTTTGATTCACTAAAATTTAAAAAGATTAATTGTTTAATTAGGAGGTATTTTGTAAATATTTTTGTTTTTACTAACTTTTATTCTAATTAGTGTATTTTGTTTTGTTTTTTTTTTTGTTTTTATTTTCTATCTTCTTTTCTGGTTTACCTTTACGGGTAATTTCAGGAGAAGGCGGGAAACTATTTTGATGTTTTGTAAGTATTTCTTTATCTTTTGTTTTGTTGCATTTAAAAAAATAAAAAAATACAAAAATACATCTTTTCTGACTAGCAGCAGCATAAACATAGGTATACACTCTTAGGAGTGCATATTTCCTACTAGTACTAAAGCGATCTGACTCGGGGAATTTTTAAACTATTTTTCTTGCATCAGCGGGAAAACACGAGAAAACCCACATAGATCCCTATCCTGTGAGACTTAAAAAGACCACATATTTTGCTTCAAAAAATATAAAAAGTGGCCATTGTAGTTTAATTGATATATTTTTGTTTATTGCTTCTTGTGGAGGCAATTTCCTCAATAGAGATGTAGATAGCACGCACGATTTGTTTGAGGAAATGAGCGAGAATTCAATCAATCATGCCTCCATGGATACTTTTAAACGGTCCTAGTAGCCCAGATCGAATGTTAATGAAGTCCACGACTCTCATTCATTCGATATGGAATTGATTTGTAATAAACTTGATAAGGTGGACTTGGTTGCTAAGAGAATGGAGGAGTGGATGGCTGAAAATTCAATGAACAACTCTCGATCCACTCAATCTAAGAATTCGGGATTCCATTCATCGCGAGCTCCTTCTGGACAAGAGTTCGTGAATCAACTTTATGTGGCTCAACCTGCAAGCCAGCATTATTTGAAACCCCACAGGTTCCAAACTGGGGCCTTTGATCCCAGTTTCTCTGATCCTTCCCTATCTTTCTCTCCATCCTTACATTATGAGGATGTTTGTGCTGTACAGGAGAATGTTAGATCCAACCCCTACTCCAATGCTTAAAATCGGGGTTGGAGAAACCACCCTAACTTTGGAAAAAACCTGAGGTAGCAGATCCAATTCCGACCCAACAACTATGCTCTGCAATGACCAATGGGTCAGGGCAATGTTTATACTTAGTTTCCCCTGAATCAGGTCAATCAGCCAGCTTGGAATGCCCATCAACTCGTAGGGTAGGCTAATTTGAACTGATAAATGGTAGAGATGTAAGGATCCATGCTCCAGCTCATGCAGCAAATGAAAACCTCGCTGGACAACTTGCAAACCGAGCTCATAGCTAACTCTCATCAACCCGGATCTCTACCATCTCAACCCGTACCCAACCCGCGAAATTTCTTGAATCCGGGCAATCAAGCCCATGGGAACGGAAATCAGAGGGACCTACACGCACATGCTCAGGTGGTTGAGCAAGGTCCTTCCTCTTCTTCTTCTGCAAATCAATGATTCTTGGCTAATGAAGTCCCTCCAATCTTTCCTAACCCTCCCAAGACACAAACTCGTATGAATCCGTAAATTCTGTTACCTTGAGGAGTGGTAAACAAACTTAGGATCCACAACCACACTATTCTGATTTATTGAATCCTGAAGAACCTGAGGAGAGAAAAGAGAACTCTGGAGAAGAAATCAAGGCTTAGGAACCTGATTCCAAAGATTTGACTCATGTTCCTTTTCCTGAAGCCTTAATCATATCAAGGTTCAAGAAGTCTGTTGATAGTAATGAGGAGCTTTTGAATATTTTCAAGAATATTTTAAAGGATTTATGTACACAGAAGCGTAAGTCGAGAGAATCTATTCCAAGGAAGGTGGTACACTTCGAGTAGGCTAGTTTTGTTATCCTACACAACCTCCCTCAGGAAAAGAGAAATCCAGGTGCTTCATTGATTTCTTGTGTCATCGGAGATTACACTTTTGATAGAGCACTACTGGATCTGGGTGCATCCATCAACCTAATTCTGACTTTTCTTTATGAAAAGTTTGGATTAGGTGAACTTTGGTCGACTTCAGTAACGCTGCAGTTAGCGAACCATTCGGTCACAAACCCGCGAGGCATTATTAAAGATGTTATTATTAAGGTTAAGGATTTCTATTTTCCTATAGATTTCCTTGTCCTTGACATCGATGTACCTGAAAATCTAAGGAACACGCCTGTCATTCTGGGGCATCCATTCCTGACTACCGCTAAGGCCAACATTAATTGTGAAACCGATAGCATGGAAATCACCTTTGGTGATCAATGAATGAAATTGGATATTTTTAAGGTGATTAATAAATTTGAGGATTGTGGATTTATCAAGGAACTTAAGGATGATAATGTGAATATTGAAACTTGTACGATGGTTTCTGCATTTGAAAGTTCCTCCTTTAATGATGAATTGTACCTGCAACCCTCTATGGCAGACCTACCATCTTCTGAAGAGGTTATTGATTTTGTTCACTCTCAACCTCTTCCTCTTGATGAGTCATCAGCATCTTCCTTACCTTCAATCATTAGCCCGCCCTAGCTTGAACTGAAACCATTGCCTAAGAATCTGAAATATCAATTTTTAGGACCACACAAGATGCTCCCTATGATTATCACTGCTAAATTAACAAAGGAGCAGGTGATTAAACTGATTAAGGTCCTAAAGGAACACAAGGAGGCAATTGGTTGGACCATTCATGACCTTAGGGGGATCAAGCCATCTTATTTCAATCATAGAATATTTTTGGAAGATGGATCCCACCCTTCTCACCAGATGTAGAGGAGATTAAATCCAAATATGCGAGAAGTGGTCAAGAAGGAGATTATTAAGTGGCTCGATGCAGGAATCATTTATTCGATCTTCGATATTCCTTAGGTAAGTCCCGTGCAGATTGTTCCCAAGAAAGCTAGGATTACCGTTGTGACTAATGAGAAAGGAGAATCTGTCACAACTCATTTAGCTTCATCTTGGAGGGTTTGTATCGATTATAGGAAGCTGAACATGGCCACGAAAAAGGATCATTTCCCTCTGCCTTTCATTGATCAAATCTTGGAAAGATTAGCTGGGCAAAAGTACTTCTACTTTCTTGATGGCCACTTTGGATATGACCAAGTTCCTATCCATCTCAAGGATCAGGAAAGAACTACTTTCACCTGTCCCTACGGAACCTTTGCTTTCTGTAGGATGCCATTCGGTTTACGCAATGCACCTGACTTTTCAAAGGTGTATGCTGGCCATATTCTTTGACATGGTGGGAGAGTTCATCGAAGTCTTCATGGATTATTTCTCTATTTTTTGAGAATCGTTTGATTCTTGTCTAGCTAATCTTGAAATGATTCTTAAACGATGCATCAAAACAAGATTGGTCCTTAGCTAGGAAAAGAGTCATTTCATGACATAGAAGGCATCATCTTGGGTCATGTAATCTCTAAATGGGGAATTGAAGTGGATAAAGGTAAGGTTGATGATATCGCTAAACTTCCTCCTCCCACATCTGTTAAACAAATTCGATCATTTCTTGGTCATGCGGGATTCTACAAAAGATTCATCAAGGACTTTTTGAAGGTTGCTCGTCCTCTGAGCAATCATCTCGAAAAAGAAACACCGTTTGATTTTGTCGAATCATGCCATAAGGCATTTGATTTTCTTAAAACGACAGTCACTTGTGCTCCGGTGTTGCAAGCACCGATTTGGATAGCCCCTTTTGAGATCATGACCGACGCTTCTGATTACGCGGTCAGGCTATTTTGGGTCAGAAAGTTGACAGGAAGCCCTCTATCATCTACTACGCTAGTAAAACTCTGGACGAGGCCCAGAGGAATTACACTGTTAATGAGAAGGAATTACTAACTGTAGTACTTACTTTGGAGAAATTCGGGGTTTATCTCTTAGGGTCTCATTTCATTATTTATACCGACTACTCGGCCTTGAGACATCTCTTGGCTAAAAAGGATGCCAAACCCCAACTTATTTGTTGGATTCTTTTGCTTCAAGAATTTGATCTTGAAATCAAGGATAAATCTGGGGTACAGAATGTGGTGAAGGATCATTTGTCGAGACTTCTAAGTGATTCTTCTCGTTTGGACATCCCGATTGCTGATACTTTCTCGGACGAAACCATCCTTACAGTTTTAAGCATCCAAACCTCGTGGTTTGCTGACATTGTTAATTATTTGGCCATTGGTCAAATCCCCTAGGATTGGGCCAAGCAACAATGGGATAGACTCAAATTTGAGGCCAAATGTTACTTCTGGGAGGACCCTGAATTGTACTGCATCGACTCTGATCAGATTATTCGCCGATGTGTTCCAGAGAATGAATTCAATAGTATACTTGAGTTCTGCCATGCATTTGCGTGTGGTCGACACTTCTCCGAGAAAAAGATGGCTGCAAAAATTTTGCAATCTGGATTCTATTGGTCATCTTTATTCAAGGATGCCCAGGATTTCTCAAGGTCGTGTTCCCGATGCTAGGCACTCGGGAGCTTAACTAAGAGAGATATGATGCCCCTAAACATAATTTTCCTGTCGAAATCTTCGATGTTTGGGGCATCGATTTCATGGCACCCTTTCTTCCGTCATTTGGACATCAGATATTCTCGTCACTATTGATTACGTGTCCAAAAAAATTGAGGAAATTCCCACCCATACCAATAACCACAAGGTGGTCATCGATTTTGTCAAGAAGAACGTCTTCAGCAGGTTCAAGATTCCGAGGGCCATCATCAGTGATGGTGGCACTCATTTCACTAATGCCCAGTTCCATAATTTGCTGGGTAAATACGGGGTTAATCATCGAATCTCCACACCTTACCATCCCCAGACGAATGGATAGGTCGAGATCTCCAATCGGGAGATTAAGAATATTATGTAAAAATTGGTTAAGCTTGATTGCAAAGACTAGACTCAATAGCTTGAGGATGATCTTTGGGCCTACCTTATGGTGCATAAAACGCCCATCAACATGTCTCCATTTCGTCTGGTGTATGGAAAGGCATGGCATCTACCTGTAGAGATTGAACATAGGGCATTCTGGGCAACCAAGCAATGCAATCTAGATCTGAGTTTAGCAGGGAAGACTAGGAAACACCAACTAACTGAGTTGGAGGAGCTTAGAAATGATGCATGTGAGAATGCCAAGATTTACAAGGCTCGAACCAAAGCTCTACATGATCAATTGATTTCCCGCAAGAGCTTTGAGTTGAACTAGAAGGTCTGGTTATTCGATTCTTGACTTAAGCTCTTTCCCAACAAACTTAGGTCGAAATGGAATGGCCCTTCATTATTGATCAGATTTTTCCAAATGGAGCCATTCAGATCTCTAACCCGAAGACAGGTAATTCATTCAAAGTCAACGGTCAATGTCTGAAGCCTGTTATTGACCGTACTCTTCCAGAACCCATCTCAGACATAGTTGCTCTAGCCATCTTGTGACTTCTTTGGTTGGACTTCGCCAAGCTGACGGCATTAAACTCAACAGTTGTACATATGACTCAGAGCTGACATGAGCTTCATATTCAGGTGATATCTTCCGTACTCTACCATTCCTTTCATGTCTCCTTTTCTCAATGTGGACGTTGCATTAGCTAGGCATGGGAGTGTGGATTCATTTTTGAATCATTTTGTCAGCTCTGTGAAATTCTTGTAAATTCTATTTCTATTCTTATATATACAAAAAAAAAAGTTGAATTAGAAAAGAATACTTGACTTTAGGACTTTTCAATCTTAGGAAATATTACATTAGGATCTGAACACAAAGACCCTTCAGGTCTTTGGGCTTAATCAGCCGGAGTATCTATTAAAATGTGGATTTATTTTTCGAGTCCTCGCCATCTTGAATTATATTGTAATGTGATTAAATAAGTTTAGGTGATAGGTACATGACTTATCAACCCACTCTCTAATTTGAGGGAACTTTAAGTCTAAAGAATTTATACACTATCTTTTCACTGACCTGTTGATCGGCAATTTTAACGAAAATTGGGTAGCTAATGAACCTTCTAGGGTGATATGGCTGGCAAGTTTTCATGGGTAACAACCCATAGGTCGGTTGTCTAGAGCCTAGTCATTGGACCACTCTCTTCTTACTGCCTTAGGTAAATCTTAGACCAGGGAAGCCACCTAGTTAAAAGAAAAAAAGAAAGTCAAAAAGAAAATAAATAAAAAAAGAAAAAAGAAAGAAAAAGAAAAAGAAAACAAAAGAAATAAGTCACACTTCGCCGCATGAGTATGGCTGGCAAGTTTTCGGTCGTAACAGCTCAAGAAATGCACTAAAAATTCTGAAAGCACATAGGAAGAAGTGGAAAAGTAGAATAAGCCGGGGAGATATACATTGGATTCACCCTTGCATTGACCCCATAAAAATAAAAGTCACCTAGAGGCAGAACTCTCTTTTTAAGGTCACCTAGAGGCGTAGAATCCCGAAGTCCATTCTAATTGCCGATTAATGAGTTTATCACATTCACAATAAGATGCTTAGAACTTAGGGTTCTCATCAAATCTTAGGTGGGTTGTGTGGCCATCGAAATCTAGTCTTTAACCCTAAACTCAAAAATCCAAAAAAATTAGAAAAGAAGAAAAAGAGAAAAAGAAATCTTTCTTTGAATAAGGCTAGGGCTTGAGGCAATCTACATTTTGGCAGATACCAGGGTGTTGTTGTGTCTTTGAAAGTTCAGATCCTGAGTAAAATAATTTCTTAATGTTGAAAATAACTTCTGCCCAAGTAATCCAACCTAATTCTTTTATAAATAGCATGTAGTTTTTACTAGGGACTAGCAAAAGATAGGCATGGGGGTGTGATGTGCATACATCTGATTAACCTAGAATGTCTATTAATGCATGTTCTTAGTGTCACATTAGCATCATACATTGTAAATAGTGCGTAACATGCATAATCATGCATTTAGATCAAGTTGTATAAATTGTACAGTAATTGTCTCCTTTCTATGGTCAGGTATAGGGCGACCTTTTATCAGAGCCTCAGATCGAATATCCAATCGTATGGATCTGATCAGGGCGATGATTGTAGTTCAACGACTCCAAGGTAGCTCTAATCGGACAACCGTAGCACTAGATAGAGACTGAGGAACCCTAAAGATCATGGGCCAAGATGGTGTTATTCCTCACCTCAGATGACAAATCTGACTACATGGATGGATTCAGATCGATGATTGCAGCCTAATGGTGTGAAAATTAGTCCAACCCGACACCCGTGGCACCATCTACAATTCTCAGAAGATGGATGGCCAAGGACCCATGCTGCCTTTCCTTCTTCACCCACATGCTTGATCTTGACCATTCGATGCTCATCAAATGGTCGTGAAACCGCGTGCACAAAATCGCCTGCCTGCCCAAAGAGAAGGTGTAGCGTAGCGGTCGAGCACCTTTGCGAGAAGAGCAGTCGCACGTTCGAGCTACGCTACGCCTTAAATTAAAGCAGGCACGTGGAGCTGGCGAGCTTGTGGGGCCACACAATGAAGATCGAATGGTGCTGTGTGAACGATAGCACCCACGCGTGATCAGACGCACGACGCTGACGCGTGATGGCACGTTAGCGCGCGGTGCGAGCGAGCTTGGTTTAAGCTGTCCGATCTCTTGATTGGATGGCTATAAGCGCATGGATGTGTGCATGCATTGCGCGACACGGAGGCGAGGAAGCACATGGCACGTGCACACGAAGGCCACGTTCAGGCCTTTAGTGACGGATTTATCCATCACTAAAGGTCCCATAGTAATGATTTTTAAATTAAAATGTCCAAAATGCCCCACTCCTTGCAACTATAAAAGGAGACCCCTCTATACGAATTTCTCATCTCTTCCTTCTCTTCTCTCCCTCTCCAAAGCTCAAGAGAAGCTTGTCTCACAATCGGGATGCTCCTCAAGAGATAAAATTAATTTTTTGCCCCTATTCCGGAAGCGGATCTCGCAACGATGATGACGTGCTGCCTCGTTCCAGTTCCTCCTGCTTTGACCTCCTTCTTCCCGCTCCATTCCTTATCTTCTAGGCATTGTCTTATCCAGCTCATCTTCCAAGCGATCGTCGAGGAGGATAACTTCTCTCTCCCATTCCTTTTTCCTACTTTCTAGAGTAGAATTTTCCTACTTTCTAGTTGTAATAGTTTTCTTACTTTCTAGTGTAATTTCTTGCTTTCTTAGTTGTACAAACATTTTGCAATTTCAAGTTGATGTTTTCTCTCTCTCGCCTATTGTTTATATTGATTGCATTGTAATTACTCCGCTCTTTAAACAAAAACACAAATAAATATAATTGCGAATTTTGATCGATGTAGCCTCCCTGAGTTCGACCCAGGATTTCTATTCCGGTATAAATTTTATTTGTTGAACCCAAGTTCTTCGCTATTGAAACTACAATGACAGGTTTTCAAAACCAAATCTGATAGCATAGTCTTTCGACATTCAACACATGCCCAAGGGTACGGGAATCAGAGGTACTCGCATGCACATGCTGAGGTGGTTGAGCAGGGTCCTTCCCCTTTGCTTCTTCAAATCAAAGGGTTTCAGCTAATGAAGCCCCTCCAATCTTTCCTAACCCTCCCCATGACCCAAATTCGTATGCATCTGCTAATTCAGTCACCTTAAGGAGTGTAAAACAAACTCAAGATTCACAACCACACTATTTTGATTTATCAAATCCTGAAGAACCTGAGGAGAGAAAGGAGAACTCTGAAGAGGAAATCAAGGCTCAAGAACCTGATTACGAAGATCTAACTCATGTTCTTTTCCTAAGGCCTTGATTAAACCTAAGAAGAAGAAGTCTATTGATAGTAACGAGGAGCTCTTGAATATATTCAAGAATGTTAAGATCAATATCCATGCCTTGATGCAATCAAACACATACCGACTTATGCTAAATTTTTAAAGGATTTATGCACACAAAAGTGTAAGTCGAGGGAATTTATTCCGAGGAAGGTGGTACTCTCCGAGCAGGCTAGTTCTGTTATCCTGCATCACCTTCCTCAGAACAAAAGAGATCCAGGTGTTCGATTGATTTCTTGTGTCAATAGAGATTACACTTTTGGTAGAGCACTTTTGGATCTAGGTGCAGCTATTAACCTAATTCTAACTTCTCTGTATGAGAAATTCAGATTTGGTGAACTTCGGCGGACTTAAGTGACACTGCAGTTAGCGGACTGTTCAGTCACAAATCCGCTAGGCGTTATTGAAGATGTTATTGTCAATGTTAAGGATTTCTATTTTCCTACAGATTTCCTTGTCCTTGACATGGATCTACCTAAAATTCTAAGGAACACGCCCATCATTTTGGCATCCGTTCCTAGCTATCACCAAGGGCAATATCAATTGTGAGAGCAGTAGCATGGAAATCGCCTTTGGGGATCAGAAATTGAAATTGGATATTTTTAAGGTGATTAACAAATTCGAGGGTTGTGGATTTATAGAGGAACTTGAGGAAGATAATTTGAACATTGAAATTTGTATGGCTGTTTCTACAATCAAAAGTTCCTCTTGTTGTGATGGATCTAACCCGCAACCCTCTTGGCAATCCTGCCACATTTTGAAGAGGTTATTGATTTTATTCACTTTCAACCTCTTTCGCTTGATGAATCTTCTTTAGCATCATCTTTACCGTCAATCCAAAACCTGCCCTAGCTCGAACTGAAACCATTGCCTGAGAATTTGAAATATTAGTTTTTGGGACCTCAAAAGACACTCCTGACGGAGAGATTTTCGCTTTGTTGTGATAGCAATAGAAGAATATGTCGTTGTAATTAATGTGGTGGAAATCTCTCAATCAAAAATTAACATAGATATGAATTTAAATCACAATAAAGGATGTCGTATCCATAAGGAGGAATAGACCAATAAATTCACAAGATGAATACAATGCTCGCAAACACTTTCGCAACTTTCATACGAGGAATATATTATTTTAAATGGATCTTATAATATCTTTAAAAGTTTAGGGTTAGTTATGCAATTTTCACATCGAGAATTAAGCTCCAAAAATATGCATATGATGCATGTGTAATGGCATATCATATAAATTCAACTTGCTTGCAAATTTTATTTGAAATTCAATGTAGAATCATGCACGTAACACAAGTAATGTAATTTTAGGAAAGTCTGAGTGCATCAATGCAATGTGGCCTGAATAAAATATGAATATATATTTGGCAATGGCATTGAATGTAATTATTAATGGGGAAGAAAATAGAGGATTTCTCCTCTCTCTTCTTCGCATGTGCGGCTGTGCACGGTTGGCCGTGAGAGTTGATGGGAAGGTGCACCTCGATGAGGGCTACGCAACGGCGGTGATGTAGCGACCGGAGGTGGCCGACGGTGGCCGAGCGGAGGAGGAGTGCTGCCAGCTTGTTGGAGGAGGAGGAGAACAACCATGCGAGGATGCATGGGTGGCCTGCTGCTGCAGCACGCTGGGCGTGCGTGCGCCTAAGGGCGCTAGTGGTGATGCTGGAGCGGTCCTTTGCAGTGCCTGCAGGGCGCGGTTGTGAGGTGATACGCCTGTGGGAAGTGCGGAGAAGATCACTGAGCGTCCGCAGGCACTTGGCATGCAGCGCCTGCAGGGCACGGTGGCTGGGCACAGTGCCTACGGGTGTTGGCACAGGTGCAGGCACTTGTAGGATGCTTGGCAGCAACGGTGGAGGGCGCTTGGTGTGGCACGGTGTAGCGGAGGTGGCGGTGGAGGAGGCGTGCTGCAGGCGGGAGTGCAGGGGGCACGCCTACGGTGAGCAGTGTAGTGGAGAGGGCACGGGTGCGGCTGTGGCTGATGGTTGCGTGCCTGCAGTGGGAGAGCTGGTGGCAAGGGTGATCTGGTGGTGAGGGCACGCTGCAGGCGAGAGTGCCGGTGGTGTGCTTGCGGTGAGCAGTGTAGTGGAGAGGGTGTGGGTGCGGGTGAGGCTGGTGGTTGCATGCCTGCAGGCGCTGGTTGGAGGGAGCGGTGGATGGTGGGTGCATAGTGCAAGCAATCTTGATGGTTGCATAGCCTTCAATGTTCACTGTGCACGCAGTGGATATCCCCTCAAGGGGTAGGAAGAAGATCCGAAGATCCTACCCCCTCCTCTCCTGTGCAAGTGCCTCCTTTAACTCCTCTCCCCCATGCCAATCAAGGGATTTTCAAATCCCTTCCTAATTTTAGCCGGCGCTTGTTGGGTTCCGTTGGCCGTAGGTGGAGATATTTGTGGGGGGAAAGTATCTTTCCACCCCCCTATTCTTTTCCACATTTGATCCTCCTCCCTCTTATTCCCGATTATTGGAGTAGATTAATTGGAGAAGATGAGTGCACTATTGCGGGACCCTGCATGAAATATAATTACATAATAAGCAATAGAAGAAATGCAAACTTAAATAATGGTACATGCAATCATTTAATGAACAAATGTGATTATTAACCAACATACAATGTTAGAATTGAATTAGTTAGGCATAATAATAGTCCATTAAAATGGACTCATCAAATACCCTCATGCCTAAGATTTACTAGTCCCTAGCAAAAATGAGAAATAATAGAAGTAATCAGAAGATTTCTTCTTTTCTTATTTCAAAACTTTAGAGATCTAGACAAATGTGACGTGATAATAGCCTAAGTAACAGATCCAAGTGAAAAAGCCAATTCGCATTGGGAGTTTGTAGTTTACTCTTAGTAAATATTTCTGTCGGGATAGGCAACTACTTCCCTTAGGGATAAAGCAGAAGATAATCTATAATTTGACCTTGGCTTTTGGTTTAGGTAGGCGATATTGAGTTGAATGGATTTGTGTTTGGTGACACACACTCATCTGGTGCAACATGTAGTTTAGTACTATAGACTCTAGATCTCCAGGCTATTAAAAAAGTCAACTCAGAGAGAGGCTAAACCCTAGGCACTCACTCTTTTCTTTCTTTTCTTTCTGAGATCACAAATCTCGCCAGATAATTGTACTCACTGTTTGGTGGCCTCACATGGCATCCGCACTTCAATTAAAGTCCTAATAACTCTACAACTAAGTTAGAGTCCTCAACCAATATTCAGGCAATCAGAAATACTAAAAGGTAAGTATGGGTCATATTTGGTGGAACACGATAGGTGTTCTGTTGCCTCAGAAACAATGTTACATTATTAACTTGGACTTTTTTTTTCTTTTCTTCTTTTTCCTCCTTTTTTTTTAATGCAATATAACCGATTTTTCTTTTTCTTTTCTTTTCTCTCTTTTTTCTTTTTTAATATAAATAAACATAATACAACACCGACTTTTATTTATGAGGCATTATTAGGGATGATGATGGTCAAGAGGATATTGTGTGGCTTATTTGGTGGAAGTGCCTATTCTCGTCACCGGGAAGGAATGGATACGACAGACATATTTCTGACCTTTGACACTATTACCCTCCTTCAGCCAAGGACTCTATGAAGGACGGTCATAACCATCCACCATAGCCATAGCATTATCAAGACTCAATCTCTGTGTATCTACCTTATTTGGTGACTCTCAGGAATTCACATAAAGTACGCACACAGGAACAGAGAGCTAAAACTATGCCTAACTCTGAAGTATCATCATCTAATTGTCCAAAGCTTAAGAGTCCTTGCACTAGACTTAGCACACCAGTGATCTCTTTACTTTCTTCTCACAAATATGATGTGGATCTACTAGAAGATAGCATGCCTGACTCCCTATTAACTTTCCAAGGGTTCAGTAGACTACAAATACTTATTGGTTTTCCTCAAGGATCCATTACCAAGTCTACGTGCACGTGAAATAAATGTATTGGATTCTAAACTTAAGAAATAATTCAAGAAGAAAAACCTTCAATGATAAAGGTATTCTTCTAGGGACTAACCCATTCAGCTCAAGAAAAGAATTTCTTTTTTTATATGCTAACCTAAATGCATGAATACTTGCTAAAATGCAAATGCACTCCCCCATGCCTAAATCCTACAATGTTCCCATTGTAAAATTAAAATAGGAGAAAGGAAAATTGATAGAAATCACCTGATGACAGTGTTATTCAGGCCGCTGGGTTGCCTCCCAACAAGCATTGCATTTTCTATCAGCAGCCAGACTTATAAGGAACCTGTAAGTCTGGTTTCAGACAAAAAAGGTTAGGTACCTAAAAATATGCGTAACAGTGCAGGCCTAGAAAACAAGTAGCCACGGATGTTGGTGAGCAGATGATGCAACGTAATTTGAAATGCTCGCCAGAAGATATGAAAGCGAAGAACCTCGTTGGCTACCTTGGGTGGTCTAGGAATACTAAAAGGAATATGAAAAGGGACCTCCCGAAACAGAATAAGTGGAGGATAATAAGGATCCTCCAAAGTAGGATGGGTTTTGAAAGATATAAACATTAATTGTTCAAACCCTTGAATGGCGAGAGTAAAAGTACAAGCATCAATCCACACTCGCCATTCTACCCAAGGATGTACTGGCCTAATATGTTCTCTAGAAAGAATGTACATGAGCAGAGATCTGAGCCAAGGATCGGTTAGGGAGTATAAGGGTTGTTTGTAGTGTTGGAAGGTAATGGTTAAGTCTAATGAGGGCTTAGTCGGTGTTAGGTCCAATTCCAGCAATGATTCAGATTGTGTATAGTCCCTAACAATTGTAGACAACTTCAGTTTACCCTGCCTAACATTAATGATCGGAGTCATATTTGAATCGATGGTAGACTCCAAATTACAACTCTTTGATGGCAGGGTCAAAATGTCTGAATCATTATCATTAAGCTCATCCCCAGATTCGTTTGGTTCACTCAAATTTTTGTCGTGGTGTATATGTGATTCATTAGTAAAGACAGGAGTTGGATCAATATCCTTAATTATTCCTAAAGGAGGATCAGTCTTAATATTTTGGAGCAAATCTATATCGTTGAATTTGTTATTCTTCTCGGGGTATAAATCCTCAATTGACGTGTTTTGTCCCCGAGGGTCTCCCACAGAATTCTCACTATTTTGTTTTTCCTCCTCTAATATTAACTCCTGTTTTGGTAGAGGATGATTCTCAAAAGAAGGGAGGAATCTGGATTTCACCATATTATTTATATCCTATGGAGGTAAATCCTCAAATAATAAATAATTCCCCTATAATTCACTCCAGATTTTCAATCTAGGTTCCTTTATTGGGGCATCCTCATCCTCTGAAATAGACTCTTCATATCCCTGAGACAAAAATTGATCTAATTCATCCTCCATTCCCTTAGGGACACCTTCATTGGGTGCATTTAAATCCTCAGGATGTTGAATGGTAGGTGTTGATTCCCTAAGTGGAGGGTCAATAGTAGGCTCACTAAAGGTAGAATGGGATTCCACCAAATAATTTATATGGGAAGTGATAGGAACAATACAACCTTGACCCGGGTTCGTAGGGGTAAGGAGAATACTATCATTGGGGTCAAGGTCTTCAAGAGGTACCATCTTTCCTTGCTTTTGACTCCAATAAAGCTCGGGTGGATAATCACTATGATCATTGTCCTCTAGTAGCTGTGTCTCATTGGGAGAGGATAAGTGATAGCTACGTAAAACTGGATCCCTATTGTCAATGGTTTCCTCAAAATTATTTTCATGATCATGGTCATATGGGTAGGGATCAGAATTATTGGGAAGCATGTAGCTAAGCTGTCTTATTTCTTCATTTAACTATTGACTATTCCTCAACATCTCTCCCACTGATTCCATCATTTCCTTTTGTTATTTTTGCATTTCTATCATAAAAGAGGAGAGGCTACTATTATCTGGTTGGGGAGGATAGTCAATTTCAAGCTCTAGTTGCCTGAGGGTATTGGTCCAACCTCGATACGGAAAATCATGAAGGGTGGGAGGGTTGGGTGCTTGCATGGAAGTAGGGATTTTAGGGTTGGAAAATTCTGCTTCTAGGCTTTGCTCAAAAGTGGGAGTTATCAAGCCAGTACTCCCGGGATAAGAATAAGAATGATCACATGAATTGTCAATGTACCCTTCAAAGGATGGATATGCTTAGGGCATGGGATCCTGGTTAAAGGATGGGAAGTATTGATTCTAATAATCTAAATGATAGGAGTAAGGGTGATCCATTTCTTTAAGCAAAACAGTTTTAACTCTCTTAGGATTTAAAAGAATTCAGAAAACAAGCAAAAACCTCCTAGAGAGTTCTACTGTCAAAGCAAATGCAAATTCAATGGGATCTATTTTTAGTAGATTGTAGGTCTTAGAATTAAATGTTCAGTTGGTGGCCAAACAAGTTTTGCAAAAATTACGGTTCCTAGGCCAACCTTCGCTGGTGCCTATAACCTACTCACAAGGGATGGAAGTCTCTAGTTGAGCCCACACACGAGGATCCGAAGTAACTTGGTAGATAGGCTTGTTGATTTTCGACTAACTTCCCTTGTGGTGCAAAAGAGGAGAGGTAGAAATTTATCTAGTGACCTTATGTGTGAGGTGCATAATGTCTCAGGTGTGCAAACATACGATCATGTTTTGAGTTTTGAAATTTCACAAATAAGATCCTTTATCACACAATTTTTAGTCACAGATTTTAAGATCCAACCTCTTAGCAATCCTAATTTTTAAAGTAACCACTGAATTAATTTGATTCAAGCACTTTAGTGGTCTTAGATTTAGGTTCAATGCATATGCATGACAGGTAATTGATGCTCAAGAGAAGACATACCTTACTCCAGCTTTCTTCATGCAATAATGAATGCAATGTAGTAAAAATAAACTAGATGCTACTCATTCAGTCCTAGATGGTCGTCCTATAGATATGCAGATTCTAGCAGGCAATTCGATATATATATTTTTTTAATAATAATAATAAACAAACAGACCTAATCTAACTAACTAACCGAAATGCAGTTCAAACAATTCAAATAATCCTATAATATAAATAAATGGGAACACGCTCTCGAAAATGCACTCCCACATACAAGAGAGATAAGAAATAAAGAGGCACTGGGAACACGTTCCCAAAAATACCTGACAAGGGTCCAAAAGACAGTAATTAAATCCTAATGTCTATCTAAACTAAATCTAACTAAGATCTACTGACTAAATCATAAATAGGCATCTCTGTAAGCCTATGCACGTGGGATCAAGGCCCAAGTGTTCCTGTTGCTGGCCTCTAGGTGGCGTCAAGGTCCACCAAAAAGATGGTCTCTGCCGTGTGCGTTGTTCAGGGTCAATGTTGTCGCTCTACTGTGCCTGTCGCCGTGTCAAATTCCTCGCATAATAAAAAAAATGATCAGATGATTGCGCAACTCAGAATATTAAAAAAGAAATAATAACGTTAATCTATTACATTTGTTGCCTCCCTGGCAATGGCACCAATTTGACGGAGAGATTTTCGCTTTCTTATGATAGCAATAGAAGAACATGTTGTTGTAATTAATGTGGTTGAAATGTCTCAATCAAAAATTAACATATATATGAATTTAAACCACAATAAAGGATGTCGTATCCACAAGGATGAATAGACCAATAAATTCATGAGAAGATGAATATAATGCTCACAAACACTTTTGAGACTTTCAAGAGAGGAATATGCTATTTTAAATGGAGCTTGTAATATCCTCAAAAGTTCAGGGTTAGTTATGCAGTTTTCATGTCAAGAATTAAGCTCCAAAAATATACATATGATGCATGTGTAGTGGCATATCATATAAATTCAACTTGCATGCAAATTTGATTCGAAATTCAATGTAGAATCTTTCACATAACACAAGTAACATAATTCTAGGAAAGTCTGAGTGCATCAATGCAATGTGGCCTGAATAAAATATGAATATATATTTGGCAATGGCATTGAATGTAATTATTAATGGGGAAGAAAACAAAGGATTTCTCCTCTCTCTTCCTCACGTGTGCGGCCGTGCACGGTTGACCGCAAGAGTCGACGGGGTGGTGCGCCTCGACGAGGGCTATGCAACGGCGGTGACGCGGCGGCTGGAGGTGGCCGGCAGTGGCCGGGCAGAGGAGGATGGCCGACCACCTGTAGGAGGAGGATAACAACTGTGCGAGGATGCGTAGGTGGCCAGCTGCTGCAGTGCGCTAGGCACGCACGTGCCTAAGGGCGCTGGTGGTGGCACTGGAGAGGTCCTTTGCAGCGCCTGCAGGGCGTAGCTGCGAGATGAAACGCCTGCGGGCAGTGCAGAGAAGAGCGGCGAGCATCTGCGGGCGCTTGGCACACTGCAAGCAGGAGTACTGGTGGCGTGCCTGCGGTGAGTAGTGCAATGGAGAGGGCACGGGTGCGGGTGCAGGTGAGGCTGGTGGTTGCGTGCCTGCAGGCACTAGTTGGAGGGAGTAGTGGACGATGGGTGCATAGTGCAACCAATCTTGACCATGTCACAGCCTTCAATGTTCGCAGTGCACGCAGTGGATATCCCCTCAAGGGGGAGGAAGATTTGAAGATCTAGCCCCCTCCTCTCCTGTGCAAGTGCCTCCTTTAACTCCTCTCCCTTGCGCCAATCAAGGGATTTTCAAATCCCTTCCTAATTTTAGCCGGTGCTTATTGGGTTCCATTTGCCGTAGGTGGAGATATTTGTGGGGGTAAATATCTTTCCACCCCCTGTTCTTTTCCACATTTGATCCTCCTCCCTCTTCTTCCCGATTATTAGAGTAGATTAATTAGAGAAGATGAGTGCGCTGTTATGGGACCTTGCATGAAATATAATTACATAATAAGTAATAGAAGAAATGTAAACTTAAATAATGACACATGCAATCTTTTAATGAACAAATGTGATTATTAACCAACATACTGATTAGCCCATATTTGTGGGCTATTTAAGTATTTAAGTGCCTAGACATTAGGTTAATTCTAACATTTATTTAGCATAAATTAGGATGTAAATAGATTAATTCATATTTCTAATTTAATTACATAATTCATGCATTGCATTCATATTTTAAATGCATTTAGAATTAACTTAGAATTGCATTCATTTAATTAGTTAACCAATTAGGTACATTGCATGCATTAATTTTAAGTTAACATAAAAGTTGAGGGTTTGTATATAAATAACCATAATATTTTAACAATATCTTTTATTCTTCTTTTCAGCAACGGCTCGGCTGCCGCTGCAATGGCACCTGCCGCACTAAAGCCCACATTCATGGATTAGCAGAGAAGGTGGATCTGCTCCCGCCTATCCATTCAAATTCATGCAGGCAGCTACAAAAAGAGGAGAGAGGCTGCCGAGCGGGGGAGACCTCCACCCCAACAATCCACACTGTGCAAAGAGTCCATCTCATCCATTTCACCACCACTGGCCTCAACGCGGCGACGAGCCTCCACCACTATGGGCATGTGGTGTGACAGGCCACACCGCCATCTGGAGATCGTCCGCATTACTGTGATCACCTCATAGTACACCACCCTCGCCATCATCACCAACAACCTCCACAACCGCTACTGCAATTTCACTCCTCAGTCACTTAAGACGTCCGGGAAGTTTCCAGGATGTCTGAAGCTTCGACCTCCCCCACTCCAGCAGCAACCACCCTTGCTGCACTTCACCTCCAGCTCCAACCACTAGCCCTCGCACACATCACCTCCAGCGCCAATCGCCAGCCCTCGCTCGCATCCTGCTGCGCAAGACTGCCTTCAAGCCATCTCCAGCCTGCAGTGCACCCGCACCTTCCCCCTGCGCCTATCGCCTACAGCAGCATCTACCTCCACGCTCTCACCTGTAGCGCCAAGCCCACACGCACTCACCTGAAGCGCCAAGCCCGCGCCCGCTCCTTGCAGCGCGCCCACCAGTAGCCTGCAGCAGCGCTCAACTTTCGCGCACCCGCTCCAGCACGCCCACACCTTCCGCCTGTGCTTACCGTCTGCATCGCGTCCACCAGAGCGTGCCTGCCAGCAACCTTCAACACGCTCAATTCCTACGAGTCCGCAACAGCAATGTGCACGCGCACCACCTGCAGTAGCACTCAACTCCTATGCATAGCTGCCCCTCCAGCAACTGCAACCACTGTTGACAGCCACCTTCGCCGGAGCTCCGTCCGGCCGGCTTCGGCCACCGCGCGACTTGCCGCTACCACCGCTGCGAAGCTCTTGGTCCAAAGAACTTCCTCCGAGCTTCGCGCCTCCGGCCGTTCATTCCTCTCCACGCACAGCCATGGGGAAGAAATCCCCTATTTTGCTACGGTACTCGCCCCATTAATAATTACATTTTCTGCCATTGTCATCTTTTAATGATATTTTATTGAATCTGCATTGCAAAAAATATCCTCTAGTTGTTAAAAATTGCTATTTCAGCATTTTTTTCTTGATTCAACCTTAATCTAAAGGCAAATTTGGCTTGATTCTCGTCTAAACTAACTACAAACAAACTTTTTTAACCAGTGCGAATTTAAATACATCATTGCCTCCCTGTGGATACAACCTGCTCTTCTGTGAGTGGTTATTTTTTAATTATTGATTAGTCAATTTTTCCACACATAAAATTGCAAACGACTTTAAAGCAAACAATCGACCCGTCAAAATGGCACCGTTGTCGAGGAGGCAACAGACACAATAATTTCACCTGATTTTATTTTGATTATTTCCCAATTGCATAGTGATTTGACCATTTATTATTTTTTTTCCTGTGCGAGAAGTTTTGTGCGAGGAATCAGCCATAGTGAGAGGTGACCCTTGATGTCACCAAAGGAGAATTGGTCGAGCAACTTTGAGAAGGAGGAGAAGGATGAGGACGCGACGGTCATCATTGTACATTTATTCGCTAATCTGATTAGAGTAGAATTAAGACTTTAGATTTAATTTTTCATTGCATTTGGTTTGAAACCCTTGTTTTGGGGTATATTTTGAGGGGTTTGTTCCCTGATTTTGTTTTAGGCTCGTGTTGGGTAATTTTTGGGAGCCTGTTCCCTTTCCTTTAGCTTTAGGTTTTTAGTTTATTTTATGGATTGTTTACTTTTATTTGCTTGTGTATAAGTAGTTTAAAAAAATATATAAAAAAAAATGAGCTGCCTGCCCTTAGGACGAACCATTTAGGTCTATTTGAGTAGCCTATAGATTTACTTCTCTGCATTGCATGCATTCTTGCATCGTTGATTGTTGGAAGCAAAGTACGCATTTTCTTACTTTGCATCCTATTCTTGATCATGCATTGCATTTGGATTTAATTTGAAGACCACAAAATTTGTCTTGAAGCGATCTAACAAGTGGTCACATATTTTCTAGAAAAAGGGCTATTTAAAGGAGGAACATCTAAAACACGAAGGATTTAATTTTCAAACGTGATGTGCAATTCAAAATTCAAAATCTTTTTGCGGTGAATGCACACTTATATCTTTTGCACCACAGCACTCATTTAGACACTCCTAATTCTTGAAACGACTAGGACAAGAGCCCTCCTACCATTGGATTCTGAAGTGTTCGGAACTTGAGATCAAAGGTTTTGTAAATCCAAAGAGGGGGATACCCTGTCATGGATTTTTAGGAGTAGTTGAGAAGCACCGCGAAAGCACAGCTTCAAAGGAAGGCTTAGGCCTACTTGCATCCTTCGATCTTCCGTCTTTGGATTTACTTGACCATTTGAGATTTAGGGAAGAATACCTAAGCTCCAACTAGGTCTTTTTAGGCATTTCGAAGGTTGACAATAGGCGCATAATTGATTGGGCAACTTGCTTTGTCACCTACAATTTGAACTAAAGTCAAAAGCCTAAATTTGTAAAGACCGAACAAGTCCTATTGAATTGTGTTTGTAGTTCATGCTTGGTAGGCATTCTCTTAGGAGACAACTTGTGTTTGATCCTGAACCTGAAGGAATCCTAAGAAGAGACCTTCCAAGGGTAGAAATGGCTGGTCAAAGGAGCCTTAAGGAATATTTCATCCCAACCAATCAAGCTGGCCCTGCCCTACGTAGACCTGGAGGGGACAATCCGTATGAGATCAAAAGTAGTACCATATCCTTGCTACCCTCCTTTTATGGTACTACTAGGGAAGACCCTTACAGGAATATAGAGGAATTCACCGAGGTCTGTTCCATAGTGAAGCTGCAGGGCATTACTGATGACGCTCAAATGCGGACCCTCTTTCTCTTCTCCCTTAAGGACAAAGCCAATTATTGGTATCACACCCTTGATAATATAAATATTTGGGATGCCCTGAAGGAGTTTTTGAAGTACTTGCCCATGAGCAAAACCAATCACTTTAGGAGGGAAATTATGAGTTTTGTTCAAAAGGATGGGGAAGCATTCCATGATGCGTGGGAGCGCTTTAACGACTTGCTAAGACTTTGCCCACATCACCAGGTGCCTAAATGGCAACTGGTTGAAAGGTTCTACACTGGACTTAATGATTCGCATAGGCAAACTGTGGATGGTGCCTGTGTAGGAACCTTTCTATCTAAGACTGAGGATGAAGCTTGGAACTTATTTGATACTTTGAGTGAGAATTCTATTCACTTGAATTCTACCTACATGGATAGAAATCCCACTCTCATGCAAAGATAGTTGGAGGCGAATGAGGCAAGGGATACCCAGAATTTAGCCTATCAGATTCAATTATTGAACCAAAACATGGAAAGGCTTATGTCTAACCCGAGTTCATTCATACCTAACACCTCCACATCCCAAGCTTTCGAATGCTTAATTTGCCAAGGCAATACACATGCCACTGTGGATTGCCACTTGGCCTCCCAATTCCCTGAGCTTGTACAAGCAGATTTGAATGCTGCTCAAGGGTTCCGTCCTAGACCTCGTAACGACCCTTTCTTCAACACTTATAATGAGGGATGGAGGAACCACCCAAACTTTTCATGGAGACAAGGAAATGTCTCAAATTCAAGGAATTACAAACCACAATCCTTTCAAAACCATCAAATGAACCAACCTCAGACCTTTGCCCAACCTAAAACCTCTGAGATGGATGAATTGAAGACAATGTTGAAAACTATGCAAGAAAGTCAAAGTGCCATCATCCAATCTCATGACAAGGCTATACATGAGATAAAATCACAAATTGGACACCTTGTTGAGGCCGTTAGACAGAGGGAGACTAGGAAGCTCCCAAGTGCTGCTGAGGAAAATCCTAAAGGAAAAGGGATTGTCTTTAGGGAGCATGCTCAGGCGGTGACTATTTTGAGTGGAAAAGAAATTTCCAAACCCGATGCTCCTATAGTCTTACCCCCTAAAAAACCATCCACCCTGACTTTCACCCCCATCGGAGAAGACATGCCCAAATCTTCTCCCCTTGAAATCATCTCACTGGAAGAAGTTGCCCCTGGTCCACCCCTTACTTGAGATGACAACCCTTCCACCCAGAGATCAAGAGTGCCTTTTCCAGAGCGCTTATCCACCTCTGGGATGACTTCTACGAGCTCATCTGGAGTCAAAGATAAGACGGATGAGATTATGGAAACTTTTAAGCAAGTGTAAATTAACCTGCCTTTGCTTGAAGCTATCAGGTAGATTCCGTCTTATGCCCGCTTCTTAAAGGACTTATGCATGAAAAAGCAGCAATCTGGAAAGCAGGTCCAATGAAAAGTTGTCCTGCCTGATTCTGTTAGCTCAATTGTTCAACATGGCACACCCACGAAACTTAAGGACCCAGGAGCCCCATACATCTCTGTAGTTATTGGTGACTTACAAATTGATGAGGCTCTACTTGATCTGGGTGCGGGGTGAAAATCCTTCCGAGCTACGTGTATGAACAACTTGGGGGAGGCAATCTGAAGCGTAGCCCTGTAATCCTTCAGGTTGCTAATCGATCACTTAAGACACCACGAGGAATTTTGGAAGATGTCCTCATAAGAGTGGAGGAGTTCTTCTTTCCCATTGACTTCTTAGTTTTGGACATTGACCCTACCAACAAGCCAACCAAACCCTCCATCATTTTGGGCCGCCCCTTCCTTGCAACTTCACATGCTTCAATCAATTGCAATACTGGGGCATTGAAAATGGGCTTTGGGAACAGGAAAATCCAGCTTAATGTGTTTGATGCTTACAAACAAGCCGAACTTGAGGATTGTTCTCAAGTTGAGGTGATAGATGACCTGATTGAAGAGGCAACTCCTGCAATGTTATGTGATGACCCCCTTCAGCATGTCATGCTAAATGAGCATTCCCATCTCTTTGAGGAATGTGAAGGAGATATACTAGAACTTGAGGAATTGCTAGGTGTTTCTGCTGAGTCTCTTCCCCCATCATTTCCGCTGAAGGTAGATCTACTACCTGAGATGGGGACCTCTATTATGAAACCCTCAACCATACAAGCCCCCGACCTTGAGTTGAAACCCCTCCCTGACACTCTCAAGTATGTTTTCCTAGGTGCCAATGATATGCTACCCGTTATCATTTTGGCTGTGCTATCTGAGGCACAGGAGGGAGCCTTGATTGAATGCCTATCTAGGCACAAGGAATCTATTGCTTGGAGCATTGCTGACATTAAGGGTATAGACTCTACACTCTGCATGCACCACATTTATACTGATGATTCCATCAAGCCTTTTAGGGACATGCAGAGACGTCTGAACCCTAATATGAGGGAGGTGGTAAAAAAGGAAATCCTGAAGTGGTTGGACACCGGGATCATATATACCATTGCTGATAGTAAATGGGTCAGTCCCATTCATGTGGTGCCAAAGAAGGCAGGCTTTACTGTGGAACTCAACGACCAAGGTGAACAAGTTGTCACTAGACCTCAACTGGATGGAGGGTCTGTATTGATTACTGCTAGCAGAACACCGCTACCTAGAAGGATCACTTTCCTTTGCCTTTTATTGATCAAATTCTCAAAAAATTGGCCGGGAATAAATACTATTGCTTTCTCGATGGATACTCTGGGTACAATCAAGTGGTAGTCTTTCCTGATGACCAGGTAAAAATGACATTCACGAGTCCTTACGGTACTTTTGCATTCAGGCGTATGTCGTTTGGATTATGTAATGCCCCTGCAACTTTCCAACAGTGTATGATGTCTATCTTTTCGGACATTATTGACGAGTGTGTTGAAGTGTTTATGGATGACTTCTCCATTTATGGCTCGTCTTTCGACCAGTGTCTCCTGCACTTGGAGAATGTGTTGAAGCGATGTAAGGAGACTAGTTTAGTCCTCAGCTAGGAGAAAAGTCACTTTATGGTAAAGAAAGGAATTGTACTTGGGTATGTTGTATCCGAGCAAGGTTTGGAAGTAGATAAAGCCAAGATTGATTCTATTTCCAAACTTCCATTACCTACGAATGTCAAACAGATTAGATCCTTTCTGGGCCATGCTGGCTTTTATAGGCGCTTTATTAAAAATTTTAGTAAAATTTCTAGGCCAGTTTATGACTTGTTGGCGAAGGAATCTTCCTTCAGTTTTGATTCAAAGTGTGCCGAGGCCTTTCAAACTCTAAAGGAGGCCTTGATCTCTACGCATATTCTCCAAGCTCCTAATTGGACACTCCCATTTGAGCTTATGTGTGATGCTTCAGATTATGCAATGGGAGCAGTCCTTGGACAAAGGGTTGAGGGAAGACCTCATGTGCTGCATTATGCAAGCAAGACTTTAACCGAACCTTAGTAGAACTACACCGTCACTGAAAAAGAATTACTTGCTGTCGTTTTTGCTCTGGAGAAGCTTAGGTCTTATCTGCTTGGGTCTAAGGTGGTTATTTTTACCGATCATGTAGCAGTGAAACATCTCATTGCTAAGAAAGATTCTAAACCACGTCTGATTAGGTGGATCCTACTCCTTCAAGAATTTGACTTGGAAATACGTGAAAAGAAAGGAGTAGAAAATGTTATGGCTGACCACCTGTCTCGCCTTCCTCTTAATGACTCTCTTTCTGGAGACATTCGCGAGACATTTCCCGATAAAACTCTGATGGCAGTAGCACCAACTTTACCTTGGTATGCAGACACTATAAATTACTTGGTCACGGACAAACTCCTGGATCTTGGGATGAGCAGAGAAGAAAGATATTCATTTCTCCAGCAAGATATTTTCATTGGGAAGAGCCAGAATTATTTAGAATTGGACAAGAGCAAGTATTGAGACGTTGTGTACCTGAAGATGAACAACAAAGTGTGCTGAGTTTTTGCCATGAACTTCATTGTGGAGGACACTTTGGTGCTAAGAAAACTGCTTTTAAGGTTCTCCAGTCCGATTTTTGGTGGCCTTCCTTATTTAAGGATTCTCATAATTTTGTTAAGGCCTGTTTTAGATGTCAACGGACGGTAACGATTGGGAAGAAGAATGAAATGCCTCAACATCCTATTCAATTTGTTGAAATTTTTGATGTGTGGGGAATTGACTTTATGGGCCCCTTCCCGTCGTCCCATGGTTATGAATATATATTGGTGGCAGTTGATTATGTCTCTAAATGGATAGAGGCCATTCCTACACGCACAAATGACCACTCCGTGGTTTTGAAATTTGTGAAGGCCAATATCATATCCTGTTTTGGCTGCCCCAAGACAATTATAAGTGATGGCGGACCTCATTTTCGAAACCACCACTTCAATCAGCTAATTAGGAGTTTGGGAGTGACTCACAAGGTCGCTACCCCTTGCCATCCTCAAACAAGTGGCCAGGTTGAAGTGTCAAATAGGGAGATAAAAAATATTTTGGAAAAGTCCGTTAGACCTAATAGGAAAGACTCGTCCCAAAAGCTCGATGATGCTTTGTGGGCTTATCGAATGGCCTATAAGACCCCTTTGGGTACTTCTCCCTTTTGGATTGTGTATGGAAAAGCGTGCCATTTACTTGTTGAGTTGGAACATAAGGCACTTTGGGTTATTCGAAGTATTAACATGGATTTAGAGAAGGCAGGTAAGGCACTACTTCTAGAATTAACTGAGCTTGGGGAGCTGAGGAATGATGCTTATGACACCTCTCAAGCTTATAAAGAAAGAACTAAGGTCTTGCATGATAAGTTTATACTTCGAAAGACCTTTGAGCCCAACCAACAAGTCTGGCTTTTCAATTCCAGACTTAAGCTTTTTCCTGGGAAGTTAAAATCTCATTGGGATGGGCCTTACATAATCACCAAAGTATTTTCGCATGGAGCTGTGGAAATTAAAAATCCTTCCCCTTCAGCAACTCCCTTTATCGTCAACGGTTAAAATTGTACATAACTTTAGATGGCCATCTGGTTGACGAAGTCACTCTTGAGGAGCCTTAGCTCCTGCCATTCTCCACCTCAGGTAATATCTTCCTTTAGCTATTTTTGTTTCCAATGAGAACATTGTTTGAACCAGGCATGGGGGAGAGGACCTGAGGCATTTTGTTTATAGCATGCATTAAAAAAAAAAAGGTTTTGAGCTTAACTGGCTAAGTCCTGCATTCTTAAGCAAATCAAAACTCTAGGGTAGACTAAATTCTAGGGTCAAACTTTAGAAGCTAAATGAGCTACTAGCTTTAGACCTTTAGGGTCCTTTGTGGACTTAAAAACTTAAGTAGGAGTTAAGTTGAGAACCATTCCTCAAGAGGTTGAGGAAGGGAAACTAGGGTTTGAGTTAAAAGGTGGAATATATACTCACCTTGAGGATGCGATGATAACATATTACCTCCTCGACGCTTGTCTCTTAGGATATCCATCCTACTGGGGGCATGTAAGCACATTGTGTGGTTCAGGTACCATGGGCGGCCCTATCTCGAAGTGCCGATTGCCATAGGCCTGAATTTGCTTAAGAAATCCATGGGCGATACTATCTCGAAGTGTCAATTGCCAGGAGTTCTTGGGGTCGTTATGGGTGGTGCTATCTCGAAGCATCGAAAGCCAGGCACCCTTCGAGGTATCGTAATGGGGACAATGAATCCGACACTGACCGTGTTGATAGTTGATCTGACGATAGACTTAGAAGAATCAAACAAAAAAATATATATATATTATTCAAAAAAAAAAAAACTTTTTTCGTTAACTCAAATAACTCAGACCAATGCATAGGCACAGATGCTTTAATCTCAGGGATCAATAAACCTTAGGGTAGAGTCAGAAATCAGGGAAACTTGTGCCTGCAACTCATCTTTAGTTGACCTAATCTGTAACTTAGCAACTACTTGGGAACCTTGGGTCTAGAGTCTGAACTTAATATGTTTCTGAAGGAAGACCAATTGGGTTGACTAGTCTACTTGGAGTGCTAGGTTTCACTTAATTTTGCTAGGGACTAGCAAAAAATAGGCATGGGGGTATTTGATTAGCCCATATTTGTGGGCTATTTAAGTATTTAAGTGCCTAGACATTAGGTTAATTCTAACATTTATTTAGCATAAATTAGGATGTAAATAGATTAATTCATATTTCTAATTTAATTACATAATTCATGCTTTGCATTCATATTTTAAATGCATTTAGAATTAACTTAGAATTGCATTAATTTAATTAGTTAACCAATTAGGTACATTGCATGCATTAATTTTAAGTTAACATAAAAGTTGAGGGTTTGTATATAAATAACCATAATATTTTAACAATATCTTTTATTCTTCTTTTCAGCAATGGCTCGGCTGCCGCTGCAATGGCACTTGCCGCACTAAAGCCCACATTCATGGATTAGCAGAGAAGGTGGATCTGCTCCTGCCTCTCCATTCAAATTCATGCAGGTAGCTACAAAAAGAGGAGAGAGGCTGCCGAGAGGGGGAGGCCTCCTCCCCAACAATCCACACTGTGAAAAGGGTCCATCTCGTCCATTTCACCAACGCCGACCTCAACCGCGGCGACAAGCCTCCACCACTGTGGGTGTGTGGTGTGACAGGCCACACCGCCATCCGGAGATCGTCCGCATTACTGTGATCACCTCGCAGTACACCACCCTCGCCGTCATCACTAACAACCTCCACAATTTCTACTACAATTTCACTCCTTAGTCACTTAAGACATCCGGGAAGTTTCCCAGACTTCTGAAGCTTCGACCCCCCCCACTCCAACAGCAACCACCCTTGCTGCACTTCACCTCCAGCACCAACCACCAGTCCTCGCACACATCACCTCCAATGCCAACCGCTAGCCCTCACCCGTATCCTGCTGTGCAAGACCACCTTTAAGCCATCTCCAGCCTACAGTGCACCAGCACCTTCCGCTTGTAGCAGCATCCGCCTCCACGAGCTCACCTGCAGCACCAAGCCCGTGCCTGCTCCTTGCAGCGTGCCCGCCAGTAGCATGCAGCAACGCTCAACTTCCGCGCACCTGCTCCACTGCGCCCGCACCTTCCGCCTACGCTTACCATCTGCAGCGCCTCCACCAGAGCACACCCTTTAGCAACCTTCAGCGTGCTCAACTCCTGTGCGTCCGCCATAGCAATGTGTGCACGCACCACCTGCAGCAGTGCTCAACTCCCACGCACAGCTGCCCCTCCAGCAGCTGCAGCCACCGTTGATAGCCACCTTCATCGGAGCTCCATCCGGCTGGCTTCAGCCATCGCGCGACTCTCCTTTACCACTACTGCGAAGCTCTCAGTCCAAAGAACTTCCTCCGAGCTTCACGCCTTCGGCCGTTCATTCCTCTTCACGCACGGCCAAGGGGAAGAAATCCCCTATTTTGCTACAGTACTCACCCCATTACTAATTACATTTTCTACCATTGTCATCTTTTAATGATATTTTATTGAATCAGTGTTGCAAAAAATATCCTCTAGTTGTTAAAAATTGCCATTTCAGCATGTTTTCTTATTTCAACCTTAATCTGAAGGAATATTTGGCTTGATTCTCGTCTAATCTAACTACGAACAAACATTTTTAACCGGTGCGAATTTAAATGCATCATTGCCTCCCTGTGGATATGACCTACTCTTCTGCGAGTGGTAATTTTTTAATTATTGATTAGGCAATTTTTCCACCACATAAAACTACAAACGACTTTAAAGCGAACAATCAACCCGTCACATAAAATGTTAGAATTGAATTACTTAGGCGTAATCATAGTCCATTAAAATGGACTCATCAACTCCCTGTGATTATCACTGCCATATTAACTAAGGAGCTGGAGATTAAACTGATCAAGGTACTAAAGGAACACAAGGAGGCAATTGGTTGGACCATTCATGACCTTAGGGGGATCGAGCCATCTTACTGCAATCATAGAATATTCTTGGAAGATAGATCCTGCCCTTCTCGCTAAATGTAGAAGAGATTAAACCCTAATATGCGAGAAGTGGTCAAGAAGGAAATTATCAAGTGGCTCAATGCAAGAATCATTTATCCAATCTCTAATATTCCTTGGGTAAGTTCCATGCAAATTGTTCCCAAGAAAGTTGAGATTACCGTTGCGACTAACGGAATGGAGAATCTATCACAACTCATTCAGCTTCCTCTTGGAGGGTTTGTATTGATTACAGGAAGCTGAACATAGCCACGAAAAAGGATCGTTTCCCTTTGCCCTTTATCGATCAAATCCTTGAAAGACTAGCCAGGCAGAAGTACTTCTATTTCTTAGACAGTTACTCGAGATACACTCAAGTCCCTATCCATCCCAAGGATCAGGAAAAAATGATTTTCACCTGTCCCTACAGAACCTTTGCTTTTCGTCAGATGCCTTTCAGCTTATGCAATGCACCCACAACTTTTCAAAGGTGTATGCTAGCCATAGTCCCAGACATGGTGGGGGAGTTTATGGAAGTATTCATGGACAATTTCTCTATTATCAGATAATCGTTTGATTCTTGCTTGGTTAATCCTGAATTGATTCTTAAAAGATGCATCAAAACAAAACTGGTCCTCAGCTAGGAAAAATCATTTCATGACACAAGAAGGCATTGTCTTGGGTCATGTAATCTCTGAATGGGGAATCGATGTTGACAAATCTAAGGTTGTTGCTATCTCTAAACTTCCTCCTCCCACATCTGTCAAACAAATTCGATCATTTCTTGGTCATGTCGGATTCTATAGGAGGTTTATCAAGGACTTTTCTAAGGTTTCTATCTCTCTGAGCAACCTTCTCGCCAAAGATACGCCGTTTGATTTCAACCAATCATGCCGTAAGGCATTTGATTTTCTTAAAACGGCAGTCACTTGTGGTTCGGTGTTGCAACAACCGATTTGGACAGCGCCATTCGAGATAATGACCGACGCTTCTGATTACGTGATCGAGGCTGTTTTGGGTTAGAAGATTGACAGAAAGCCCTCTATCATCTCCTACGCTAGTAAAACTTTAGACGAGGCCCAGAGGAATTACACTTTACTGAGAAAAAATTACTAGCTGTAGTATTTGCTTTGGAGAAATTCAAGGCTTATCTCTTAGGGTCTCATGTCATAATATATACCGACCACTCGGCCTTAAGAAATCTCTTGGACAAAAAGGATACCAACCCCAATTTATTTGATGGATTCTTCTGCTTCAAGAATTTTATCTTGAAATCAAGGATAAATATGGGGCATAGAATGTGGTGGTGGATCATCTTTCGAGACTTCTTAGTGATTCTTCTCGTTTGGATATTTCGATTGTTGATACTTTTCCGAACGAGACTATCCTTACAGTTTCAGGTGTCCAAACCCCGTGGTTTGCTGACATTATAAACTATTTGGCCATTGGTCAAATCCCTCAGGATTGGACCAAGTAACAATGAGATAGACTCAAAACTGAGGCCAAATATTACTTTTGGGAGGACACTGAATTATATTGCATCAGCTTTGATCAGATTATTCACCGATGTGTTTCGGAGATTGAATTCAAAAGTATACTCGACTTCTGCCATGCATCTACGTGTGGTGGACATTTCTCCCGAAAAAAGATCGCTGCAAAAATTTTGCAATCTGGATTCTTTTGGCCATTTTTATTCAAGGATGCCTAGGAATTCTCGAGGTCATGTTCCCTATGCCAAGCACTTGGGAGCATAACCAAGAGAGACATGATGCTCCTAAACCCGATTCTTCCCATTGAAATCTTCGACGTTTGGGGCATGGACTTTATGGGACCCTTCCTCCATTTGGACATCAACACATTCTCATCACTATTGATTACATGTCCAAGTGGATCGAGGCCATTCCCACCAGAACCAATGACCACAAGGTTGTCATCGATTTCGTCAAGAAGAACATCTTCAGTCGGTTCGGGATTTCGAGGGCCATCATCAGCGATGGTGGTTCTCACCTCACTAATGCCCAGTTCCGTAATTTACTGGCAAAATACAGGGTAAATCACATAATCTCCACACCTTACAATCCCCAGATGAATGGATAGGCCGAGATCTCCAATTGGGAGATTAAGAATATTCTTCAGAAAACGGTTAGGCCTGATCATAAAGACTGGACTCAAAAGCTTGAGGATGCTCTTTGGACCTACCGTACGATGTACAAAATGCCTATCATCATATCACCACTTTTTCTAGTATATGGAAAGGTGTGCCATTTACCCGTAGAAATTGAACAGGGCATTATAGGCAATCAAGCAGTGCAATCTGGATTTGAGTTTAGCCGGAAAGACCAGGAAACTCCAACTATCTAAGTTGGAGGAGGTTAGAAATGAGGTGTATGAGAATGCCAAGATCTACAAGGCTCAGACCAAAGCACTTCATGACTAGTTGATATCCCGCATGTGCTTTGAGCTGAACCAGAAGGTCTGGCTCTTTGATTCTCAGCTTAAGCACTTTCCTGGGAAACTTAGGTAAATGGAATGGCCCGTTCATCATCTATCTGATTTTTCCATACGGGGCCATTGAAATTTTTGACCCAAAGATGGGTAATTCATTTAAAGTCAACTGTCAATGTCTGAAGCCTTTTATTGACCGCATTATTCCAGAACCCATCTCAGACACAGTTGCTCTCATCATGTTGTGATTTCTTTGGCTGGACTTCGCCTAGCTGACGGCATTAAACTCAGAAGTTGTACAGTCTGACTCAAAGCTGACCCGAGCATCATATTCAGGTGATATCTTCTACATTCTACCTTCCTTTCTTGTCTTTTATTCTCAATGCGGACATTACACCAGGTAGGCTTGGGGGGGTGGATTCATTTTTTGATCAATTTGTCAGCTTTGTGGAATTCTTGTAAATTCTACTTGTTTTCTTATATATATATAATTGAATTAGGAAAGAATAATTGGGCATTAGGACTTTTCAATCTTAGGAAATATTATAGTAGGATCTGAACACTAAGACCCTTTAGGTCTTTGGGCTTAATCAGTCGGGGTATCCACTAAAAAGTAGACTTATTTATCGAGTCCTCACCATCTTGAATTCCATTTCAATTTTATTAACTAAGTTTGGGTGATAAGTACACGACTTATCAACCTGCCCTCTGATTTGAGGGAACTTTAAGTCTAAGCATCTACACATTATTTGCACTGACTCGTTACTTGGTGGTTTTAACAAAAATTAGGTAGCTACTGAACCTTCTATGGTGGTATGGTTGGCAAGTTATCGTGGGTAACAGCAAATAGGAAGGTTTTCCAGAGCCTAGCCACTGGACTATTCTTTTCTTGTTGCCTCTAGGAAAACCTTTGAGCATCGAAGCCACCTACTTAAAAAAAAAAGTCTAAAAAGAAAAGAAAAAGAAAAAGAAAAGGAGAAAAGAAACAAAGAAAAACAAAAGCCACATTTCACCGCACGAGTATGGCAGGCAAGTTATTGTGGGTAATAGCCCATTGGTAGGTTGTCTAGATCCCATCTCAAGAAATGCACGTAAAAATTCCTAAAACACTTAAGAAGATGAGGAGAAGTAGAATAAGACGTGGAAATATACACTGGATTCACCCTTGTGTTGACTCCATAAAAAATAAAAGTAGGGAGAAAGCTACAAGTCGTATAGATACACCTTTAGGCAGAATTCCTTTTAAGGTCACCTAAGGGCATAGAAACCTGAAGTCTGTTTTGATTGTCGATAAATGAGTCTATCACATTCACAAAAAGATGCCTTGAACTTAGGGTTGTAATCAAATCTTGGGTGGGTTGAGTGGCCGTAGAAAGCTACTCTGTAACCCTAAACTCAAAAATCTGAAACAAAATTAGAAAAGATGAAAAAGGAGAAAAAGAGATCATTCTTTGAATAAGGCGAGGGCTTGAGGCAGTCTGCATTTTGGCAGATACCCGAGTGCTGTTGTGTCTTTGAAAGTTCAAGTTCTAAGTAAAAATTTCTTAATGTTGAAAATGACTTTTGTCCAAGTAATCCAATCTTAATTCTTTTATAAATAGCATGTAGTTTTACTAGGGACTAGTAAAAGATAGGCATTGGGGTGCGATGTGCATACATCTAAATAGCCAAAAATGTCTATGAATGCATGTTTTTAGTGTCATAGTAGCATCATGCATTGTAAATATTGCATAACATGCATAATCATGCATTTAGGTCAAATTGTATAAATTGTATAGTAATTGTCTCCTTTTATAGCCAGGGACAGGGCAACTTTTAATCAAGTCCTTGGATCGAAGATCCAGCCGTACGGATCTGATCAAGGCAACGATGGGAGTTCAATGACCCTAAGATCGCCCTGATCAGGCATCCATAGCACCAGATATAGTCTGAAGAAGCCTGGAGATCAAGGGTCATGATGGTGCCAAACCACACTTCAGACAACAAATCCGATCGCACGGATGGGTTTGGATCGATGATTGCAGCCTAATGGCACAAAAATCGGCTCAATCCAACATCGTGGCACCTTCTAGATGTCATAGAAGATGGACGGCCATGAGGGTGCCACGTGGCACCATCATAGCTGCCCAAATCGGCTGCAGCATCGCTTCTCATCTTCTAAAGGTGCGATGAGGCGAGATCAGGGCCGGTTGATCTTGATCCAATGGCTGTGAGCACGTGCGCTTAAAATGTAAACGTGCAAAGAAGAGCCACTAGTGCAGCGGTCGAGCGGCGTCACGAGTGCAGGGCACGTGTTCGATTTCCAATCTGCAGCGTGCGAGCGGTTAATCTCGACCACACGATCGGCTGCAGACGGCCCAGATTGCCCAATCGAGTGCATGCGCGATCAGACACATCGCCTCATGCCCAATCACACGCATAGGCGGCTGTTGGCAAGGTGAAATCGATATTTAAAATAATCGCATTGCAATATTGTCAAAATCGCTTTGAAAACAAATACAATTTTTATTACTCGAAAAGATTTTGAGGTCGAACATAGGGTGCAGATGGAATTCGCACACTACTCTAAATAATTAATGCAACTTGAACACAAAATATTACTCAAAAACTAATTTGGAATGCAGAGCATATGAGTATATGAAGAGTAAAAAGAATTGTGGACAAAATAATGGTGATTTGAATCACCATTTATAAGTCTAATACATAGAATAATTACTCAAATGTATTAAAGAAGGGAATATGAAATTTCACGTCTAATTTTGCAATTAGACATCTTAAATGACGTTTGCTACAGTACCCCTCTTCTTTTCTTCTTCTTCTCTTTCTCTGATTTCTCTGATTCTTCCTTTCTCTACTTTAGCTATATCATTCTCTTCCTCTCTTCTATTTCTCTGATATTCTCCTCAGGCTTCCTTCCTCTTCCTTTCTCCTTCTACCTTCAACCCTGCAATCCTCCTCTTCTTCTTCTTCTTCTTTAGGCTTTCTTCTTTTCTGGCCTTCTTGCCTTCTGAATCCAATAAAGTGTCGAACCCAATCTTCTCAGGGCAAAAACCCCCTTCCCCCACGCAACTATCCTCTCTCTTTCTCTCTTTCAATTTCAATCTCGCTCTCCCAGAGCCACAGTCAGTCGGGTAATCGGACCTAGCGCATACCCAGGTCTAGGCTCACCGACGTGCAGTGGTGAGCGAGGAGTGCAACTTGGATTGGGTTAGACAAGGTCCACAGGGGTAGTGTCGTGGACGAGACCGGGTGAGCAGGTGAGAGGGACATCACCCCATGGTAATTGAGGCGAATAGCTTATGGCACTTTTGCAATTTATGAGGGTGCACGACTTCTGAATTCCCCGAGGTTGGACTATCCAGACACCCCTTTTCCCTCGTGCCCGTGGCAGGGACTGTCGTTCCAATTATAGCAGCTGCTGAGGCTCTCGACTTCGATTAAAGACCTAGGACAATGCACGAAGTACTTCCGCGCTGCCTAGGACTTCAACTTGGGACAGCAAGGACCTGGGGCAACCGCAAGCAAGCTTCGAGCTTGCTTACCAATGGTGGACAAGGCCTGGTGATGTAAACATGTTTATGTTACATAAGATGTCTATTTATGCATGTTCTTAAGCATAGAATTGCATTACATAATATAAATATTGTATAGCATACATCATCTTGCATTTAGATTAGTTTGAATAAAATGGAGGTTAATTGTGTCCTTTTATGTTAAGGGACAGGGTGACTATTTATCGGGGCCTCGGATTGAAGATCCAACCATACAGATTTGATCAGGGCGACGATTGGAGTTCAACGACTCCAAGATCGCCCTAATCTGACATCTGTAGGATCAGATAAAGATCGAGGAACCCTAGAAGATCAAGGGGCAAGATGGTGTGAATCCGCACTTCAGATGACAAATCCAATTGCACGGATGGATTCAGATCGACGATCGTAGCCTAACAGCGTGAAAATTGACTCAATCCGACAACTGTGGCACCATCTACATCATCTAGAAGATGGACAGCCAAGATGTAGCCACATGGCACCATCTCAGCCGCCCAACTAGCCATTGTACCCACCACACCTTCTCTTGTTCATCTGATCATCGCTTCTTAATCGTTGGATGCTCATCCAATGGCTATGGGGCGTGCACGCACAAATCAGAAGCGCAACTCAAACGCACTGATAGCGCATTGGTCGAACGTGCTTGCGAGAAGGTGAGGCACACGTTCGAGCCTTGAGGAGCGGGAGCTGAGGTGCAGCAAGTGGGCACGATTGAATGCTCTATTGCGATTGAGTGGCTGTACGTGCTCTATAGCACTCACGCTCCATCAGACGCCTGCGAGTAATGCAGGATCACACGCGGCGAGCGTGCGATGAGGATGCACGGCGAGGATGCATCTTAGCCATTCGATCTCACGATTGAACGGTCGAGATTTCAAGAACGTGATTGAGCATTGCGCTTGAGAAGGCGAGCAAGTGCACGTACACCACCCCCACTACGCCCACGTTCGGACCTTTAGAGATGGATTTATGCATCACTAATAGTCCTGAATTAATGATTTTCAATTTAAAATGACCAAATTTCCCTTACTCCTTGCAACTATAAAAGGAGACCCCCTCCATATGAAATTCTCATCCCATCTTTCTCTTCTCTCCCTCTCCAAAGCTCAAGAGAAGCTTGTCCCACACCCGGGATGCTTCTCAAGAGATAAAGTCAAATTTTCGCCCCCATTTCGAAAGTGGATCCCATGACGATGACGACGTGCTGCTCCGTTCCCGTTCTTCCCACTTTGTCCTCCTTCTTCCTGCTCCGTTCCCTACCTTTCAGGCATCGTCCCGTCCGGCTCGTCCTTTAAGCAATTGTCGAGGAGGATATCTCTCTCTCCATTCTTTTTAATGCTATCTAGAGTAGAACTTACTGCTTTCTAGCGTAATCATTTTCTGCTTTCTAGTTGTAATGAGTAGTGTAGCGAATAATCTCTTTGATAATGAATTCCATGTTCATTCTACATCTTTTTTTTATTTTTGTTTGTAATATTCTCTCTCTCTCTTCTATTTATGGTAAATAGATAGATAGTTTCTAATCAATTATTCTACTTCGTGACAAATAAAACAAACGCATATTTTTAATCAAACGTCTGCCTCCCTGAGTTTGACCTGGGATTTCTATTCTAGTATAAATTTTATTTGTTAGACACGAGTTCTTCGCTTTCAAACTACAATGACAGGTTTTTCAAAAACCAAATACAATAGCGTAGTAACTTCATGACCTCAACATTTTGGTGTCGTTCCCAAAGCTTCAACATTTTGGCACCGTTGCCAGGGAGGCGATGCCCTTTGATTTTTTTGCATCTTCCAACTTACAAATCATTTACCTCACTTCTCTCCTTTCTTATTGTGATTGCAGGTACTCTTTTGAGATGAGTAAAAGCAATAGATTAGAGCAAAGTGCTGTTGAAGGTTATGTAAGTTATTCCCCACTTCCACCCTTTAGTTTTCATTTCACCACTAAATAACACAAACATCAATCAACCTAGGTGTTCTTATAAACTCTAAGGTTAGTTTTGTTTGTTTGTTTGACACCTACACCAGCCTCAACCTCCACACTTAAAAAGAAAAAGATAAAAAATTCTCACAGAGGTACAAAACCTCATCTGATTTTCAAACTCAACCGGTAAACGGATCTTTGGAACCAATACAAACATCCAAACACATAATTGAGTAGAAATTAGATTAGATAATCACTTGTGTGCCTAATTAGGTGGTGCAACAGGCCAATTGTTTGAGTTGATTGGGCCGCACCACTTCAATTAAAATCAACTCATCAAGTAGCTGCCACATAGATTCAACTCTTAGGGATTTACCAGGCACTCCACATTCTTTTAAGTTTTAAAGGAAAACATCTTCACCTGTGCTTTCAAAACCTGTTGTGCCAACAAAACTTGTTTGAAAGTACCTAAAGTTGAATCCTAAAAGCTACTAAGTAAGATTTGATCCCTAAAATTCATTGCATCAAAAATAATCTTGCTTGAAAACCACTGGTTGTGCATGAACACATAAATCAATCAATCATTAAGGGCACAACCCAGATAAAGGGCCTATCACATTCCAAAGCACATTCAAACCTAGACCCAAATAAAATAGAGTAGACGTTGGCCTTAAGGATTCAACTCGCTCTTCGAAGCCCAGAACGAGATTATTTTTTATTAGTCTGTTTATACTGTTCAATCTGATGTCTAGTTAGGGGAGCAGAATCAAACGATCGTACCTGGGGGGTACACTAGGAACCAGAGGCGCAAGTCGAAGGACGAACCTTCTCCCCAGTCCCTCCTTCTAACTGGTTGGATTGAACAGATAGAAGTAGATCAAATCATTTCTTTATCATAAGACGGGTTCTGGGAATCTGTAGCTCATTAAGCTAGCCCACTTAAGGATAGGTTTGATTGCTTGTATTGCAGGGCACCTTTCTTCCTCCTGTCTTTTATGAATCCTTACACATTTTATACGCATTCCCGCTCTTTCCCTCCTGTTATGAGTTATCCTCAACATGATTATCCCGACTCGTACTGTAATCAACCATAGGTTAGTTGGGATAACTTGGATTGGGGATATAGTTCTGGACCTCCGTGTTTAGGGTCTAACCCTGAGCACCATAATTGTGATTTGTATCCTTCTTCAAGCCACAACAATTATAGATTGCTACCCTTTCATGGACAACCTAATACGATCTACAATCAACGATTATAGACACCTGAGCACTGATTCTTGCCCATCCTCTGAATACACTACCTTTAGGTCATCACCACCTTTTAAACAATCCGCAATGACCTATTATCAAGAAGGGTATAACGAATCTCAATTCGTTAACTCCTCCGCTCTGATCCCAAACCCGCCCAACCCTGAAACAAGTTATTTGGTTCAAGGTAACAAGGTTCAAGATAAGGTTCTGGCTAACTTAAGGAATATCATACAATCTTTAGATGTTCAACCAATACCTTGCATTGAAAAATTGAAGCCTTTGATTGTGATGATTGATGATTTGAACAAGTATTTGTTGGATTGGCTCACGGATGTTAAGGATAAGAACCCAGGTGAGTTCCTACTTGGGAAGTTAGCGAAATTGAGGATGAGATTTGTGGTTGCTTTAATTCAATCGTGGGATGATTCTCAGGATGAACTCCCTTCAGGAGAGCCAAGGTCAGAACCCGCTCAGGCACCTATTAGGGGGGACACGTGTTACGAGGCTAACCAGATTGAATTAGGGCAAACAATTAAGGATGATATGATTTCTTCACCTGAGATCCCTGAGCTAGGGTATGAGGAAATGTATGTCTCCATGGATCAAAAAATGACAGATGATTTTGGGACATACATTAATATGGATTTTGATTTCTTTGATTCTAATGGTGAAGATTAAATTTGTGAAGTCTCACACGAATTTACAGAACACAATTTCTATGAGATGATTGGGCCTGAGGAATCTGATAGATCATTTGATAGCCTAATAACTGAGGAAACTGATCTTATTGGGGCTCACATTACGGATCCAGAATCACATTTTCTGGAGGACTCAATCGAATGTCCTGATTGTCAGCTACACCCCATTGAGCTTATTGATGATTCTATTTTTGAGATTATTAGACCCAAGTCAATTCTGATTCAGCCACATCTTTCTTGGAAATTTCATACGGGGTGATTAATAGGCAGGAGGTCTCGAAACTTGACATTCTGAATGAGGAGAACAGATGCTGGGAAGTTCTGAGTTGGGAAGAAAACTCCAAAGGAAATAGAAGACCGAGTCTAAGGGTTCCAATTCATCTGAAACTGCCAAACTAAGACCCTTACGACATTTGTTCTGAGGATGTTCAACCCAAGCACACATTCATTGATTATCCCCTTGATATCGAATTTTCTGTAACCTGACTCTTTGGTCTTGGGTTGCATCCTCATAAATTGTAGGCCCGACCCTACTTGCATACTGATTTTAGGTTGTGGGTAATTTTTATCTAGAACCTTAGATATTCTCGATTATGGGGTATGGGTCTACACCACAATTTGGCCCACATTTATGGACATCCGCTGGCAGGTCGGAGGTTTCATCTTGTTATTCTGATTCTAGCCTGCACTTGTGAATTCTTTATTTCTCTTCTTTGTATAGTGTGCCTAGCTGAAGGCACTAAATTCAGCACGTATACAGCTTTTTTTAGTTTTATCTCGGAGTGGACCCAACATTCACGCAATTTAGGTGCTTTCTCTCTATTCCACTCTATTTTATGTCTTTTTAATACAATGAGGATGACGAGCGTGGAAATCGCGTATTTTGAAATCATTGGAAATCATAGTATAGTCGCAAAAACCACTCGTCAAAGACATTTGTGATAATGAAACTCTCATAGATCTTTATTCTTTTTAGAACTTGAGTCCCGGTTGTTCGTCTCTGGGAGCGTGAAAACGAATCGAGATTTGGATCGGCTTTTATAACCTAAATCTAACCTAAGCTACTATTTTTGTCTTTTTGTGTTTTTGATTTTTTTATTTCGAAAAGCGAATTGAAACCTAGATCTAGATAAACTAGGAAAAACCTAAGTGACTTTGTGCATCTAAATGAGGCCATGGTGGTCGTGCATGGTGTGAACAAACCAAAGTGTCATATAGGCAAGCAAACATGAGGACAATAAATCACAGAAACATTATGAAATTATTTATGCATAAAAAATTGTCACACATCATCTACACTAGAAAGCATATAAATAGAAGAAAATCCCTCACGTCGGAAAGTTGCCACTAGGGCCATCGGCCTTGTGTGAGGGTGTACGCTAGACCTTGGGTATGCAAACTCGTCTACACGACTACCAAAAGAGATGGCCGGCCACAAGAGGCTATGGGTGAGCCTTCATGGCCGTCAAAGAAGAAGAAGAAGATGGGGGCTAGTGCACCCAAGTGAAGAGAGGAGGGTGTTGCTCCCTTTCTCTACCAATGGCTGTCCTTGAAGCTTTGGAGAGAAGCTTCTCTAGCTAGCCGTCCATGGAGCCTTGGAGGAGGATGAGGAGGATGGCCTTCATGTTTTGGAGGGTGGAAGCAAGTTTAGAGTGGAGAGTATGGATGGGAGAGTGTATGGAGAGATGGTCCAATTTCGTAGCTCTCTCTTTTCCCTTATGGAAGGCTCCATTTGGTTGCCACTTTTGGTGGCTCCAAAAATAGCAAATGCCACAATTTTTGGATCTAGGTTTGACACAAGTTTTTAGGGTTTCCAAGAGAGTGTGGATGGGTTTAGTGGGAGTAAAATGGGAAGGTGTGCATGTGTGTGTGGGTGTGTGTTTCTTGTAGGGCTTGGTTGTGGGTTTTGGTAGGATTAGGTGCTAAATAGGTTGGGCCAATCTAGATTAAGTGGGTGTGGACCTAATTAGGCTTAGGAAAGTCTAATTGGGTAGGAGTGAACCTAATTAGGTCTAGGTCAAGTCTAATTAGATGTGTGCATGTGATTAGGCTAGGGTAACCCTAATAGGTATGAGTTAATTAGATCCAGGGTGGATCTAATTGGGCTCGAGTGTACCCAATCCACCGTAGATGCACCCAATTAGGTATGGGATGGTTCAATTGGGTTAGGGATAGGACAAGTAGGGATATGGATAGTGGACTAGGCTTAGGAGGTCTCTACTTAGGTTTCCTAGGGTGTCCGGTGGGGTTCCTTGGTCAAAATAGGCAAGCTAGGGCTTCCAACACCAAAATCAGGAACCAGACAGTAGTATCAGACATCCAGGATAGTGGTCAGACGTCTTATACTACAAAGTTGGACATCTGGACACTAAATTAGACGTCCAATTCTGTGTCAATATGAGTTTTGGCTTCTTGGATTGTTATTCTGCAGAAATCAGATGTCCGGCCAGATGTCTGGTTGTCCTAAAAGGTGCTGGAGAGTGGGTTTTATGTTTTTTAAGGTTGGTTTTGGTTCATAAGTGTTTGGGAGAGGGATAGGAACATGGATAGTGCTATCCATGTTTGGGTTTTGAGGCTAAGGTGCCCTAATGGAGGTTATTTTGGGTTTGGGAAGGCTGTCCTAGGGTTTCTAAGGGTAGGGATAAGGCTATCCTCCTCACTCCTCTTATCTGGATCAGTCTTCTTCTTTCTTTTTTGCTTTATTCCAGTATCTCCATCCTGGATCACTTTATTATCTGTAAATAGCAATAAAAATCATTAACTAGCAGGATATCTCATCTTATTCTAAATAAACTGATGCAATGCATGATATGCAAGATGTGAGTGCAATATCCAAAATTTAAGATAGGTTCAAACATTATCTAGGTTGATTAGGACCCATGATTACAGTGCAATCATGCCCCCATGCTGAAACTTGGTAGTCCCTAGCAAATGCAAGACTAAATTATTTACAGCAAGGGTCCCTAAGGGATTGGTTATTTTATCAAGTGTTTGCATAAAGATTTTTCTCCTTTTTGTTTTCATCCTATGCTCTAGAAATCCAGACAATCGTGAAGGTGCAGCTATGTAGCTTTTGCAACGGATTCGAGTGAAAACTAATACACCTCTAAAGCCTGTACTTAACCCCTAATAAAAATTCTAGCGGGATAGGCGGATTTCTTCCCTCGGGGTATTCAAGATATTCTATGAATTTCACCCCGGCTTTGGGCTTAGGTACAGAATCTTTGAGGGAAAGGATTATACATTTGGTGGCTCATTCTCACTTGGTGCTACATAGAGACTAGTACTACAGAATCTAGATTCCCGGATTACTAAGTAACTCAACTCAGAGAAAGACGAGAAGAACTATGCTCCCTTTTGATTCCTTTGTATTCATTCTCTCTTACTCTTTTTCTTTCTTTTCCTTAGAGCTCACAACCTCACCAGATTCACACATAGGATCTGTATTTGGTGGTCTCACTAGGCATTAACACTTTAATTGAGTTCTCATAACCCTAACACTAAGTCGGGATTCCTCAGCCAGTATTCGGGCGGTCAGAAACATAAGAAAAATAGGTTAAGGCCATATTTGGTGGAGCTCAATTTTATTTGGTGGTATTGCTTTGATAAACACTAAATATTCATTCTTTTCCTCTTTTTTCTTCTTTTTCTAATTTTTCTTTTTTCAATTTTTCTTTCTTTTCATCATTCTTTTTCTTTTTCTTTTTCTCTCTTTTTTTTATTATTTTTTTCAGCATAACACAACTGCCATACATCCATGAACTTTATTAAGTAGGCATTATTGGGGATTGGTGGTACTCAAGAGACATTGGGTGGCTTATTTGGTGGAGTGCCTACTCACGGCACTGGGAGAGATGGATAGGACGGTGTATTTCTAACCTTGACATTAATACCCTCCTTCCACTGAGGATTCCATAAAGAATGGTCGTAACCATCCACCTTAGTCCTAGTTTTATGAAAAGTCGCTTTCTGCATATTTTCCTTATTCGGTGGCTCTCATAATTTCGTACAAAAATGTATACGCGGGAACCGAGAGCGAAAACTATGTCTAATCTCAAAGTATCATCACCTAATTATCTATCCTAGAGCACTAGTACACTACTCTCATCTCACACTATTTGGTGGATTTTTGGAGGAAAATCTACCTAACTCCCAAAACATTGTCCAAGGGTTCAGGAAAGGAAGCACTGCTTCTTCTCGACAAACTGAAGACGTTTATCAGCCTTCACCGTGAATCCATTGTAAATTCTACGTGTGTGTGAAAAGTTGCACCGGATTCCAGATTACAGGAATCAACTAAAGGATAAAATCCCTAATGCATTCTCTTAATAAAATAATCTTATTCATGAATGCAATATCTATATATGCTATAAACATGTAACCTCATATAATTTGTACTTCATGAATTTCCCGTATCGGGTTACAATCAGCTTGACCCTAAATTTGGAACAAAAGGTGGGCAGGTGTGTCGGAAGTGGCTGTTGCAAATGATTTCTAGCTCCAATGAGAGCATTGGTGGTGGAGTCGGTTGTTCCTTTATTTAAGGTCCTAAAGTACATTTTGCATGCAGCTCCGAGGTTTTCCTAAGTGTTGGCAAAAAATTTTTTTTCACTTTTTCTGTATCTACCCCCCCATGCCTATGTTCTTGCATGTCCTCATGCATGAATGTAAAAGAAAATAAATGCTACAGGGAGAGAATGGATAGAAATCACCTGTAATTGCTCCTGAAATTATATTCAGCACCGGCCAACCTGTTAACATGCAATATAGAAAAGGGAAATATGCTACAACAAAAATATGCTACGTATAAAAATGGTTACGTATAGATGATGGTGAAATGGTATTTATACGTGCTGAGTTTAACGCCTCCAGCTGGGCATACACTTCAAAAAGGATATACCAATACAGTATTGAGAATGGCGAGTAAAATGATAAGAATTTTAGTCTCATTCGCCAACAGCGGACCGCAAATGCGAACTAGCTGTCCATGAATTCCAAGTCCAAATAATCAGGAAAATATGTAGATGGGGCTTGGGATTATCTGCAGCCAGATGCTACAGAAGAAAGACAGATAAATACAGGTGCTTGGAAGGAATGAAGGTGAAGGCATCCCGAAGAGGTGATGGAGAATGTGGGTGGTAGGGGTATGGGTGGAGTCGTGTGGGGTGAAATCATATGGGTCCTAATAATGGTGATGAATGGAAGGCATGACCCAAGTAGTGTGGTCAGATCTGGAAATCAAGGTCCAGTGATCAGTCTCTGTCTCTACCAAAGATGTTTGGGTCTCATCTTCTTCTTTTATCTCTTCCAAATTGTCCAATGCCAATTCCCAATTATCACATGATTCCCCAAAATTCCTAGCTTCCTCTGATAACTCATCATATGTTATCCCCATTAATCTTTCAATTTCTTGAATATCTATTTCATAAGGGGATATTTCCTTCTTCTCACTTAGATGAAGTTGGGCATTAGATTTAGTAGTGAGTCCCTCCATGAAAGTGGAATGGGTTGAATCATTGATTGAGGAGTTGTTACAGTCTTTTTGATTTTGTTGCTCCGTGTATGAGATCATTTGAATTAATTCATCAATGTCTCCATGGGTATTCTCAAATACAACAAAATTATATTCAGGTCCCTTAATGCTTGGTTCCTCAAAATGAAATGATTGGTACTCAGGCCCTATATCGAGATCAAGATTCTCAAATAAATCTCCATTCTCAACTTCCGTAGGGTTATCAATATCATCCACCTCGGGCGTTTGATCAACAAAATCCTGCATGACCACCACCGAATCACAAATCGGTTGTGACACACCTGACCCAGATTCAAACATTTCTGGTTTTTGTTGCTCATCCCGAATTCTATGAAGCTCTTTCCTTATATCATCATATTCTCTTGCACTAGCTTCTTTTATTTCATGAATCATTTTGATCAATTGAGTAATCTAGGATTCATTGCAAGGGGCAGGGGTTTGAATTGGGCTAGGTCGATCAAGATAGTCAACCATATTATCAGTGATTTGATCTAGTAGGGAGGGTGACTTATGTGATCTAGTGGATTGTTGATTCAGGTTGTGTGGTTCTACCCAGGTATCAATTGCCATAGTTTCTTCCGAATTACCCTCCGACTCACTTTCCATATCATCCAGAAAGTACCCTGACTTTGTTTTCTTAGTGGCTTCATACATATCAAAGTGAATCTTCTCATTGCCGCTACTCACCTCCATACATCCCGAGTAACAGTCAATCCGTGCATTGGCCGTAGCCAAGAAAGGTCAACCCAGAATAATGGGTGAAGTACTTAGCTTCTCCGATATATTCATGTCCAAGACAATAAAATCGACTGGAAAGCTAAGACCTTGCACTTTAATAATCACATCCTAAACTACCCCCTTCGGTAGTTTGATGGAGCCATCTGCCATTCAAATGGTGACAGGTGTGTGGTGCAGATCTCCAAGTTTGGTGCGATCAAAAAGGGCGGTAGGAATCAAGCTAATGGAAGACCCTAGATCCACAAGGGCTTTGTTGAAGGTGAATCCCTTTATGGCACAAGATATGAAGGGTTTTCCAGGGTCAGTCATTTTGGGTGGTACAGTGCTAGAAACAAATGCACTTATGTTAGTTGATAAAACCACCTCTTTAGGTGTGCAAGTCATTTTTTTCTTTTGTGACTCTTTCTTTAAGGCCTCAGGAAAGGGTAAATGGGTCAAATCAACTTTAGAAGCCTTTTTCTTCTTTTTGTCCCTTGAGTCTGAGTCAAAGCTGGATGTGGGTTTGGTCTTATGATTTTTGGTTGAGCCCAAATCAAGTCGTTTAGGTAGGCTCTTAACTTTTCTCTTCCTTTTAGAGGCCACAGATTTGACCCCCGCACAAGGGCATGTTTGATAGATTGGAGGAGGGGTCGAAAGAATAGGTGGAGAATAGGAGTGAAAAGGCATTTGCATTCGGGGATAAAGTGATTCTTGAAGTCTCTTGATTTGATCCCCTTGAGATTTCACATGATTTCCCAACTTAGTCAGCCTTTCTTCATTTTTCTTATCAAAGTCCAACAAAATGTTCATGATATCTTCAAGGGTGGTTGCGGGTTGGCCTGGACTAGATGGTTGCCCTAAAGTGGATTGAGTGGAGTATTGGGCTGGCCTAGATTGATGTTCAGTCTGAGTCGGTCTCTGTGCTGGCCATGAAAGATCAGGATTGTTTCTCCACTCAGGGTTATACGAATTTGGATATGAAGCAATAGGTGTATCGCCCTGAGTGGGGCTGACTACAGAGGGAGTTGATTGAGAACCTATTATGTGGTCCTATACTTGTGATCCATTATTCCAATTCATTAGAGATACCTCATCAGGTACATGTGTATCAGAAATAGTGCATTCCTTAATTGATCTACCCAAATCATGGATTAGGTCCAAAGGTGCCTTTTGGGTTGGCTGAGTCCACGATGCCTCCCCATGGTAGCAAGAATCAGTAGAATAGCTAGTGGTTCCAAAATATGGGTCACTAGACCCACTAGGCTGGTTGTTCCAAGTCTCTTGTCCCTGGGAGGAGTGATAAGATTGAGATTGTGCATGAGATAATCTAATTTGCTCCAAAAGCTTGGCATATTGATCTGTATAGTCCTTGTTATATTCCCGGAATTCAGTAACTATGGCTTTCAATTGGTTCTGATCTAGATAAGGGTCAGATCCATGAGATTCAAGTTCTAAATAATCTAGGGGATAAGGATAATCATATATCAACTGGTTAGGATGAGTCTCCCAACCAGGAGGAGTCAAAATCATGGTTGGGTTGGGAGATAGAGGACCCTGAGGGTCAAAAGAATGATATGGGTTCATGGATATTTGAGAGAAGATGCTGATAAAGATAAGAGATAGTCTTCACATCAAATTCCTTCTCATGCAATCACACCCAAATCAGGCTCAAAAAGGTTTGTTTTGAGTCTCTAAATTTAAACCCTAATGTGAATTACCTAGGGTTTGTGCTTCTTCTAAAATCTGCAGTCAGACCTTAGTCTAACTTGAAATCACTCCCCAGATCAATAACTGAAGAAAAATAATATGAAATTTGGTGGAGATCTTACTTTTTCAATAAATATTTCAGGAAATATTTTTCTAATATTTTTACTGTTTCGTACAATTTTTCACGAATTTGTATGTGCCAGGGGGTCAAACAGACCAGATGGACCCGCTGCGAGAAGTGCAGTTTGGAACAGTATCAAAAAAAATCCAAAAATTCTTGAAAATTCATAGAAAAAACTAGGTTTCAGTGTCTTTCCAACCCCACAAATTTCAAATATATCAGATTTATGTAAAGGAAAAAATTAACGTTTAAATTTATAAAAAATCAGAGTGCAGACTATTCTGATCCCCTTCCACTATGCGAATTTTTAAAATTTTTATAGTGATAATTTCTCAAATAAAAGGTGGTGTTGGAAAGCTAGTTTGAAAACATAATATCAGACCGAATCCCAAGATTTTTGGACTCCTAATTTCACAGGAATAAATTTTTGAAAATCATCAATATTTGCTGGCCGAATTTTCAAATCTGATTTTGGTGTGTTTAAATAGTTTCCAAGTTAAAACACACACCAAAGAAAATGATTTTTTTTTTTTAGTTCAGATCTGAAATTTTGAATTTTAATTTATATATATATTTACTTTCTTTTTTTTTATTTTTTTCTAACCTAAGGAAGCAATAAACTAGAGGACGAAGAAGATACCTACGGTCTTCACCACGGGTCGATGTGTGCGTAGATCTTCATCTTGACACCCTACAATCAAAACAAATAGAAGTTTAGAAAATCCAAATCTCAACACACATGTTACCTCACCGACAACGGCGCCATTTGACGAGCGTTGAAATCGCATATTTTGAAATCGTTGGAAATCGTAGTATAGTCGCAAAAACAACTCGTGAAAGATATTTGTGATAATGAAACTCTCATAGATCTTTATTCTTTTTAGAACTTGAGTCCCGGTCATTCGTCTCTGGGAGGCGTGAAAACGAATCGAGATTTGGATCGGCTTTTATAACCTAAATCTAACCTAAGCTACTACTTTTGTCTTTTTGTGTTTTTGATTTTTTTATTTTGAAAAGCGAATTGAAACCTAGATCAAGATAAACTAGCAAAAACCTAAGTGACTATGTGCATCTAAATGAGGCCATGGTGGCTGTGCATGGTGTGAACAAACCAAAGTGTCATATAGGCAAGCAAACATGAGGACAATCAATCACAGAAACATCATGAAATTATTTATGCATAAAAAATTATCACACATCATCTACATTAGAAAGCATATAAATAGAAGAAAATCCCTCACGCTGGAAAGTTGCCACTAGGGCCATCGACATTGTGTGAGGGTGTAGGCTAGACCTTGGGTATGCAAACCCGTCTACATGCCTACCAAAAGAGATGGCCGGCCATAAGAGTCTATGGGTGAGCCTTCATGGCCGTCAAAGAAGAAGAAGAAGATGGGGGCTAGTGCACCCAAGTGGAGAGAGGAGGGTGTTGCTCCCTTTCTCTACCAATGGCCATCCTTGAAGCTTTAGAGAGAAGCTTGTCTAGCTAGCCATCCATGGAGCCTTGGAGGAGGATGAGGAGGACGGCCTTCAGGTTTTGGAGGGTGGAAGCAAGTTTAGAGTGGAGAGTATGGATGGGAGAGTGTATGGAGAGATGGTCCAATTTCGTAGCTCTCACTTTTCCCTTATGGAAGGCTCCATTTGGTTGCCACTTTTGGTGGCTCCAAAAATAGCAAATGCCACAATTTTTGGATCTAGGTTTGACACAAGTTTTTAGGATTTCCAAAAGAGTGTGCATGGGTTTGGTGGGAGTAAAATGGGAAGGTGTGCGTGTGTGTGTGGGTGTGTGTTTTTCGTAGGGCTAGGTTGTGGGTTTTGGTAGGATTAGGTGCTAAATAAGTTGGGTCAATCTGGATTAAGTGGGTGTGGACCTAATTAGGCTTAGGAAAGTCTAATTGGGTAGGAGTGAACCTAATTAGGTCTAGGTCAAGTCTAATTAGATGTGTGCATGTGATTAGGCTAGGGTAACCCTAATAGGTATGAGTTAATTAGATCCAGGGTGGATCTAATTAGGCTCGGGTGCACCCAATCAACTGTAGATGCACCCAATTAGGTATGGGATGGTTCAATTGGGTTAGGGATAGGAGAAGTAGGGCTATGGATAGTGGACTAGGCTTAGGAGGTCTCTACTTAGGTTTCCTAAGGTGTCCGGTGGGGTTCCTAGGTCAAAATAGGCAAGCTAGGACTTCCAACACCAAAATCAGGAACCAGACAGTAGTATCAGACATCTAGGATAGTGGTCAGATGTCTTATACAACAAAATTGGACGTCTGGACACTAAATTAGATGTCCAATTCTGTGTTAGTATGAGTTTTGGCTTCCTGGATTGTTATTCTGCAGAAATCAGACATCGAGCTAGATGTCTGGATGTCCTAAAAGGTGCTGGAGAGTGGATTTTATGTTTTTTATGGTTGGTTTTGGTTCCTAAGTGTTTGGGAGAGGGATAGGAACATGGATAGTGCTATCCATGTTTGGGTTTTGAGGCTAAGGTGCCCTAATGGAGGTTGTTTTGGGTTTGGGAAGGTTGTCCTAGGGTTTCTAAGGATAGGGATAAGGCTATCCTCCTCACTCCTCTTATCTGGATCAGTCTTCTTCTTCCTTTATTGCTTTAGTCCACCATCTCCTTCCTGGATCACTTTATTATCTATAAATAGCAATAAAAACCATTAACTAGCAGGATATCTCATCTTATTCTAAATAGACTGATGCAATGCATGTTGTGTAAGATATGTGTGCAATATCCACAATTTAAGATAGGTTCAGACATTATTTAGGTTGATTAGGACCCATGATTACTGTGCAATCAGAGGACATTACATTAGATAGGCATGGGAGGCTAGATATTCATCTTTGAATTTATTCGTCAGCTCCGTAGATTCATTTAATTTTCTTTTATTTATATATATTAAAAAAAAAAATTTGGAATTAGGAAAAAGAACTTGGGCTTAAGAAAAATTTTCAATCTTAGGAAATATTACATTAGGATCTGAACACGAAAACCCTTCAGGTCTTCAAACTTAATCAGCCTGTGTATCAATTAAAATGTGGATTTATTTTTCGAGTCCTCGCCAACTTGAATTCTATTTTAATTTGAATATATAAGTTTGGGTGATAAGTACATGACTTATCAAATCGCCCTCTGATTTGAGGGAACCTTAAGTCTAAAGCATCTACACACATCTTGTCACTAACTCGTTAATCGGCAGTTCTAATGGAAATTGGGTAGCTAGTGAGCCTTCTAGGGTGATATGGCCAGCAAGTTATCATGGATAACAGCCCATAGGTTGGTTGTCCAGAGCCCAGTCACTAGACCATTCTCTTCTTGCTGCATTTAGGTAAATCTTAGACCAAGGAAGCCACCTACTTAAAAAAGAGGAAAAGAAAGTCAAAAAGAAAAGAAAAAGAAAAAAGGAGAAAACAAAAGAAAACAAAAGAAATAAGCCACACTTCACAGCATGAGTATGGCTGGTAAGTTGTCGGTGGTAACAGCTCATCGACCGGTTGTCCAGAACCCAGCTCAAGAAATTCACTTAAAATTCCCAAAACACTTTGGAAGAAGCAGAGAAGTATAATAAACTGGGGAAATATAAACTAGATTCACCCTTGTGTTGACCCCAAAAAAATAAAAGTAGGGAGAAAGCTATCGGTTGTAAAGATACACCTTTAGGTAGAACTCTCTTTTTAAGGTCACCTAGAGGCGTAGAAACCTAAAGTCCGTTCTAATTGCCGGTCAATGAGTCTATCACATTCATAATAAGATGCTTAGAACTTAGGGTTCTCATCAAATCTTAGGTGAGTTGAATGGCCATAGAAAGCCACTCTTAAACCCTAAACTAAAAAATAAAAAAAATTAGAAAAGAAGAAAAATAGAAAAAGAAATTTTTCTTTGAGTAAGGAGAGGGCTTGAGGCATTCTGCATTTTGGCAGATACTCGGGCACTGCTGTATCTTTGAAAGTTCAAATCCTAAGTAAATATTTTCTTAATGATTGGAAATAACTTATGCCCAAATAATCCAACCTAATTCTTTTATAAATAATATATAGTTTTTCCTATGGACTAGCAAAAGATAGGAATGGGAGTGTGATGTAAACATGTTTATATTACATGAGATGTCTATTTTTGCATGTTCTTAAGCATAGAATTACATTACATACTATAAATATTGCATAGCATGCATAATCTTACATTTAGATTAGTTTGACTAAATGGAGGTTAATTGTCTCCTTTTATGTTTAGGGATAGAGAGACTATTTATTGGGGCCTTAGATTGAAGATCCAATCGTAAAGATTTGATCAGGGTGACGATTGGAGTTCAACGACTCCAAGTTTGCCCTAATCAGACATCTATAGCATCAGATAAAGATTGAGGAATTGTAGAAGATCAAGGGCCAAGATGGTGTGAATCCACACTTTAGATGACAAATCTGACTACACGGATGGATTTGGATCGACGATCGCAGCCTAATGGCATGAAAATTGACTCAATCCAACAATCGTGGCACCATCTACATCATCCAGAAGATGGATGGCCAAGATGTCACCACGTTGCGCCATCTCAGCTGCCCAACCTGCTGCTGCACCTACCGTAATTTCTCTTCTCCATCTAATCATTGCTTCTCAGCCGTTGGATGCCCATCCAACGATTGTGGGGCACGCATGCACAAATCATAAGTGCGACTCAAACATGCTGGTAGCAAGTTGGTCGAACGTGCTTGCAAGAAGGTGAGGCATGCATTCGAGCCTTGAGGAGATGGAGCTAAGGCACGGCAAGCAGGCGCGATTGAGCGCTTGATCATGATCGAGTGGCTGCGCACGCTTGATAGCGCTCACGCTCTATCAGACACCACTGCGTAACACGAGATCGCATGCAGTGAGCATACGATCAGGAGGCGCAGCGAGGATGCATCTCAACTGTTCGATCTAACGATCGAATGACTGAGATTTCAGGAACGTGATTGAGCATTGCACTTGAGGAGGCGAGCGGGCGCGTGTGTGCCACCCCCACTATTCCCACGTTTGGACCTTTAGCGACGGATTTATCCGATATTAAAGGTCCTGAATTAATGATTTTCAATTTAAAAAGACCAAATTGCCCTCACTCCTTGCAACTATAAAAGGAGACCCCCTCCATACGAAATTATCATCCCTTCTTTCTCTTCTCACCCTCTCCAAAGCACAAGAGAAGCTTGTCCCATACTCGGGATTCTTCTCAAGAGATAAAGTCAAATTTTTGCCCCCATTTCAGAAGTGGATCGCACGACGACGATGACGTGCTGCTCCATTCCCATTCTTCTCGCTCCATCCTCTTTCTTCCTACTCTGTTGCCCATCTTCCAAGCGTCATCCTATCCAGCTCATCCTCTAAGCGACTGTCGAGGAGGATATCGCTCTCTCCATTCTTTTTAATGTTCTCTAGAGTAGATTTACTGCTTTCTAGCATAATCATTTTCTGTTTTCTAGTTGTAATGAGTAGTGTAATAAACAATCTCTTTGATAATGAATTCCATGTTCATTCTACATCTCTTTTTGGTTTTTGTTTGTAATATTCTCTCTCTCTTCTATTTATTGTAAATAGATAGATAGTTTCTAATCAATTATTCTACCTTGTGACAAATAAAACAAATGCGTATTTTTAATCAAAGGTCCGCCTCCCTAAGTTCAACCTGGGATTTCTATTTTTGTATAAATTTTATTTGTTGAACACGAGTTCTTCGCTTTTAAACTACAACGATAGGTTTTTCAAAAACCAGATACGATAGTGTAGTAACCCGTAGCTTCAACACCTGGAACCTGAAATCAATAGAACGGCCTTTTGGCCACGTCAGAGTGCTCAAGGAGCATTGTCGGAGCATGTCGGATGTGATGGGGGTGGTGGCGTGGAGCAAGAGTGGCTGTGGTGGCCGAACGGTGACGTGAACGCATGGTGAAAGTTGATCTATTTGGGGAGGTGTTTGGGTGGATGATGGAGCAAATGGAGTGAAGGGAAATAAGTGGGAAGGTGCAGTGAAGGTTGTAGGGTGGTCGGCGAGGTGGATGGAGGTGCATAGTGGTGGGAACACCTCATCGGAGGAGTCGCCGAAGATGGAGGAGATGGAGGTGTTCACTAGCGTTGGTGGTCAGTTTTGGGATATAAAGAGAGGGGAAGAAAGTATGAGAGAGTGGAAACTTAACAACCTACTCTAAGGACAAAGAGAGAAAGGGATCCCATGCTGATGTGGTTGCTGGACGTGGGGAAGATGAACCTTCGTAGGAGAGGCGACAGCGAAGATGGGGAAGGAACGGTGATGGCTGGTATTGCTCGACGTGGAGGATGGTGAGGGAAATAAACCCTCCACTAGTTTTGCTGTTGGGCGACGAAGAAGAGTCGGAGAGATTGCCGGAGCTTGCGGAGTGTTGCGGCCAGAGGGGAGAGAGGAATAGGGGGGATTGCAGCCTAATTTCAAGCTGAGAATGGTTGGACCCTTAGGAGTCTTTTATAGGCCTTTAGAGAGGGTTTTGTGCTTGGAAGCCAAGCTTCCAAGCAAGGAATGCTCGCCGGACTTGGGTGTTGTTAGGATACCCAAATCTCTCATGCGTTCACATGAGAGATTGGGAGGGAATCAAAGCTCCTCAATGAGTTCTTACAGAAGAGAATTTCTCAGAGGATCTTTCTTCCAATTTTGGAAGAGGTTCTCCTAGCAATCAAGGAGATTCCCTGTCAAAGGTCGCTGGAGTAGGTTTGCTCCACGATAATGATGGAGGGACCATTTTGTGATGACAACGAAGAAGTTATGTGGCTGATTGCAAGGGTTTTTGAAAGTTAGGGGTAAAAATGTAATCAGACAAAGCCCATTTGCAAACTAGGTCAAGACCAGTTTCCTTTGGTTCCAAATTTTGGTACAAACCTAATTTGGACCTATGGAATCCAATGGTGAAGTTGGATTTTGGTTTTGACCATGTTTCACTAGGTAGTTTATGCAAAAACCCTAATTGTGCCAAATATCTGTTTGAAACTCCATTTTAGGTCAAGATGGGTTATAATGGCCAAATTGAAGGTACTAGACCCTAGAGAATATTTTTCTATAATTTTTAGAGGGTTTACGTGAATTTTATAGTGAACAAAACCTTGGTTAATTCAGTGGGTTTGTTTTTAGGATTACAAAAGTCATTTAATTCTCAGAACACACACAACCCTCTTCTGTCTAATCCAACTCACTTATTATCGTATTAAGACCATTTTACCTTTATTCAACCCTTGAGAAAACCCATGGTTATACTTCATTGGTAAAATTATAGTTTTAAGCCCAATTTCTTATTTTTCCCTCAGAATGCTTATACAGTGAGTTATGACCTTCTAATAGTCATGTGGGAGCATTTATTGACTTCATTAGGTCAGAAAGAGCTAATTAGGGCTCATGATGGTGTTCCCATCATACCCCATGCCTAGCTTTTGCTAGTCCATTAGAAAAATTTTAAGGTATTAACTTTGATTCTAGACCATGAAATCTTTCGATACTCAAAACTTTGATGCGTGCTTCCTTTTGTAGATTAGGTTAGAATGCTGATAGTAGGCCTAAAGGTACTCAAGTACCAACCAAGATTCGGACCTGACCAGATTTAGCCTCAGTCTGCCGCAAAAGTTTCTAAGGCCTACAAGAACTATCCTAAGGTTTATTGAACTTTGTAGTTAAAGCACACGTGTTTGTAACATGTTTTAGCCTTGGTTCAGTTTCGATGCATTTTAGTTAGAGGGAGACAGAGGAATTTTTCTTTTTTGGAGAGTTTTCTCTCTCTTTTCTTTTTATTTCTAGCTCCGGATTAGCTTTAGAACACAGTTTATATCGGATTCCTAATCCCCATCATCAATCCTCGAAGGATCCCTAATAATCGATGCTTAGGGATAGCACCACCCATGGTAACCCCCAAAACCCTAGCTTTCGAGATTTCGAGGTAGTCTCGCCCATGGTGTTCTACAGCTAAATCTAGACCTTGGCAATCGACATTTTGGGATAATGCCACCCATACTATCTTAACCAGCACAGGGTGCTTACATGCCCCCTGTAGGATATGTAGATATCCTAGGAGACAAGCATCGAGGAGACAATATGTTATTGCGCATCTTCGAGGGGAATTTTCCGCCTCTCCATGCTGAGAACTCGGCCAATCAACTTGTGTTGATCAGCTGCTCCAAGTCTAGGTGACTTTTTCAGAACAATTTAAATGCATTTGCGTGATTTTGATACTTAAGTGCACTGAACCAGACTGTGTGTGGATTGGGGTGCTTAGGTTACCGAGTCTCGCAAAACAGAGGTAAGTTAACGAGGCCGAATAATCCCTAAGCCTTCGACCTAATACTTAAGCTTCGCATTTTCCCTAACCTCTTAAGGATTATCAATATCTCAACGGGTACTTGACTTTTTAAGCCTATGATCATTGCCCAAAAGGCCTAAAATTAGCATTCCTACTAATCTCTTTTGTCTCTTAGCACTTTTGATCTTTCATTTTCTTTCTTTTGACTTGGTCTAGAACTAAGCTAATTCCTTAATCTCTTACTATTGACTACCTCTTTTTTTTTCTTTTCAACTTGTGCTCCTTTTTGACATTTTTATCTCCTCCCCTTTTTCTCCTCAAAACTAATATGTCCTCAAAATTTTCTCTCCTCTCATATTTTTGTTCTTTTTCAAGAATTTTTTTATTTTTTTGGTATTTTTAGAATATGTGACTTTTTTGTGAGAACCCTTTTGAGCTTTGATTTTTTGTATGCTTGCATTTTACCACCCCCATGCCTAAGTTTTGCAATGTCCTCATTGTAAATGGAGGGTGTCAAATAGTTTTGGGTTCAAGAATTTGGAACAGGATTATCAGGTGGGTGAATGGGTTGGGAATGATTGTTGCAGATGATTTCAAGCTCTGGCATGAGTACCAGAGGTGGGATTGACTATTCTAAAACTGAACTTAGGGTGCAATAGACATGAAGTACAGAAGGATAATCAGAAGGATCTCGATTTTTGGAATAACAGATTACCTCCTGTTAAGCACTAAATTCAATGCCTTCAGCCGAGCGGGAAATGGTTTGGAGGAGTGGTCAAATCAGATGAGTTTTGCAGAACAAGCACCTTGATCAAGAGCCTGGTTGGTCCAACCAGGTGCTTATTCATATCAATAGGCTGATGATGCAGGCCAAACCCAATCAATCTGGTGGGTTGATAAATGTAGATCAAGAGATGTGGAACCCACCATATACTTTGGAATTCAAAATGGTACGCAAGTGTATAGCTAGGGTTTGGTTGAGTCGAATCAACCTGATCAGAGTAGGGATCCTTACATGAAAAAGAATTAGTGGAGGATGTAGGAACCCTACTAGAGTGATCAGAGAAGGATAGGGCATGATTTGTAGTCTGATCAATGTCCGAAACCTGATTAAAATGTGGAGGAGAATCATCTGCAATTGGCTCATTAAGAGCGGAATCAAAATAAAAATTGAGTTAGGTTGCAGATCACGGTTGAAAACGGGTTTGAATAGGTTCTGTATATGTAGAGGAGGTGGAATCAACAAGAATTGTGTATGAGCGTTCTTCTAATAAGGGTTCAAAGGTGGGTTCATTTAGATAGTCCTTATAGTAGCCATCAAACTCAAAGGTAAATGCCTGAAGAATGTTTATAGGATGAAGAAAATCAGAGTCAAGAAAAGATTCAAATTCTAGGTTGTAGTCACTCTCGTCACTTTTTGTTTCTAATTCCTAAGAATCGAAAAGAAATGATTCCATCTCAATGGAACCTGAATTTAAATCAGTGATCTCGGGATTAGGAACCTCAGAGTCAGAGTCGAAGAATGGATCATATGTGCTGAGGTCGTAGATTGGCTTATAGTCATCAGGAAATAATGGTTCTCCGTAATCATAGTAGGACTCGAAATCATCGAAGAAATTGCGAGAATCAAGTTTTGAATTTAATTCGAGATCATAGGTTCCACCACAGAGTAAATCACAAGATGTAGACTCAGCAACCTGACATGGGTCTAGCCTATTCGCAGATTCTAAGCTTAAAAGGGGTCCTTATTAGATCTGGGCTTAGGTTTTTGGCTTGTAGGGAAGACCTAATCAAAACGCCACTCTTCCAACTCAGTTTCTATATTGTAGATTGGCATGACTTTTGAAAAATCAATCTGTATTTCTGAGGATGTTGGAGAGGTACATTCATCAAATGAAGGCCAAGAATCATAATCCAACTTCAAACTTTGATTTTTGTCGTACAGGGTCTTGTAATTCTCCCAAGATGATTCAAATCCAGATTCTAGGCTAAGGATGTGGGTTCAATTACTAGAATCTAGGTTAGAATTATCTTCGGGGGTCACTTTATCAGAGCATGGGGTAGGATTTACACCCTTGAGTGGTTCTGATTCAATCTCATTATTACATTAGTCTAGGAATTCTATACTTGGCGAACCAGGGTTTTGGTTTTCTAGGGCTGGCTCAAAATCGTGTTCTCCTGCAATTGGGACCTCCCAACCTATTTCAAGATTAGGTATACTATATTCCATCTGGGTTGGGCATCCACAACAACCTTGTGTCTCAAACCCAGGATTTAGGAAATCATGTTGATCCTCAATAGTATTCCAAGATGTTTCATTAACTGTTTGGGGCATATAGGGTATTTTTGATTGACAACTTATTTAAACAATTTCATTATTTCTTCCCATTTTTCAAGATCATCTTGGTGTTTTTCCCAAAGTATAGAATTTGTCATGCATTGGAGATATTCAAAGTTATGTATTTTTTCTATCACAATGTATCTTGTTATGAGAGTATCCCGAGTTGATCCATTTGTTGCTTCTGTTAATAATAATTGGGCACAGTTTATGATGAAGGTTGTTGTTGTCGATACATTAACCTGAATGTCTTCAATTGGTTTTGAGCTTTTGTAATCAATCTCATAAAATTAAAGGGCATCCTCAACCATCCTATCTCTCATGGATCTTTGAGATACAGGTTTCTTCAATGGTTTTCCTAAGTAGCCTGGTTGCATTTTTGAGTTAGATGGTGGAATCAAGATGTAGAATCAAAATTCAAGTTTAGATCGAAATTGATTAGATCTAAAGAAGATTCCCAAGAAAATGTGTGTGTGCTCTAAATAGAAGGGATGAGGGATTAGATGTGATATTGACTCAATCAAGGCACCCAAAGATTTTTTGATGATTATAGAGGTTCGGGGTGGATGATACCTCTGGATCAGAAAGTCGTCCACTTGAGAATTACCTGGGCAGCCAAGAAGGGAGAGTCCCGCAAAGACCCCCACATGGTAGAGCGCCCCTACGGGTAACCAGGTTTCCCCCACTCGACCATCCTTGTCACTGAGGGTCTAGGTAGACCAGAATGGATAGCTTGACCTCTTAAGTCTACCAGTTTTATGTCCTAATTTGTGTCTTTGTTTTCACTTGAGTTAGCAGTTGATTTAACTTGTTACCTAATTTGGAGGTTGGTTGGCCTACAATGTAGTCCAACTTTACCTGACCTGCCCTAAAGATGGCAAAATGAACTTCTAGGTCAAGACCTAGAAATCACCCTGATTTGACTCCCAGGTTATTAGGTCCAAGTATTTTAGGGTTCAAGTGATTTTAGAGCCTGATTTTAGGATTTTCCTTGATTAGATCTTTTCAATCAAGGGATTGGGTAGTACACAAATGCGAGTGGGTTGGTTTCCTTTTATCCAGGCAAGTTTGAACTAGCACTCCAAAACCCTAATGCAGAAACCCTAATTAGCTTTATTTCCAAGTCCACTTTGATCTTCAGAAAATGTTCTCTTTCGACTTCAAACAAGAAGTGCGTAGTCCAAGAAGATTAGAAATTAAGCATAGTCCTTAATAGACACAGGAAATTTGGGGTAGGATCTCTAAATAGAATCGCTTCCAACTTCAATGAGATTTAAAAAAAAAATTCGCAAATCAGGAAACTTGCCTTTCTAAATGATAATTACTATGAAAAATACAGCAGGTGATTCCTAATTGATTGTTTCCTTTTTCTATTCACAAGATTAGGAGGTTGATTAGGGAAGAATAGCGAATTTACCTACCCTGGAGTGGCTGATTTGTGTGGAAGATCACCTCGTGAAGTACCTCGCAAAATCACAATAAAGCAAATAGGGCAAGTTAGTGCTCAAATATAATCAAATAATGTAGAGAATAGCGATGAGTTGTGTGTTGCTCTCCAGCAACGGTGCCAAAATGTTGGCAAGGCGAAATCGATGTTTAAAATAATCACATTGCAGTATGTCAAAATCGCTTTGAAAACAAATACAATTTTTATTACTCGAAAAGATTCCGAGGTTGAACACAGGGAGCAAATGGAATTCGCACACTACTCTCAATAATTAATGCAACCTGAACACAAAATATTACTCAAAAACTAATTTGGAATGTAGAGCATATGAGTATATGAAGAGTACAAAGAATTGTAGACAAAATAATGGTGATTTGAATCACCAATTATAAGTCTAATACATGGAATAATTACTTAAATGTATTAAAGAAGGGAATATGAAATCAGACGTCTGGTTTTGCAATCAGACGTCTTAAATGACGTTTGCTACAATACCCCTCCCCTTTTCTTCTTCTTCTTCTCTTTCTCTGATTTCTCTGATTCTTCCTTTCTATACTTCAGCTATATCCTTCTCTTCCTCTCTTCTATTTCGCTGATATTCTCCTCAGGCTTTCTTCTTCTTCTTTGCTCCTTCTTTTGCCTTCAGCCTTGCGATCCTCCTCTTCTTCTTCTTCCTTAGGCTTTCTTCTTCTCTAGCCTTCCTGCCTTCTGAATCTGACTAAGTGTCAGAGCCAATCTTCTCAAGGCAAAAACCCCCCTTCGCCCGTGCAACTCCCCTCTCTCTTTCTCTCTTTCTATTTCAATCTTGCTCTCCCAGAGCCATGGTTGATCAGGTAATCGGACCTAGCGCATACCAGAGTCTAGGCTCACCGGCGTGCGGTGGTGAGCGAGGAATGCAGGTCAGGTCGGGTCAAGCCATGTTCGTAGGGCCAGTGTCGTAGACGAGACTGGGTGAGTGGGTGAGAGGGACCTCACCCCATGGTAACTGAGGCGAACGACTTATGGCACTTTTGCAATTTATGCAGGTGCACAGCTTCAGAATTCCTCGAGGTGAGACTATCCACGCACCCCTTTTCTAGCACACCTGTAGCAGGGACTGTCGTTCCAATTGTAGCAACTACTGAGGCTTTCAACTTCAATTGAAGACTTGGGACCGTGCGCGAAGTGCTTCCGCATGGCCTAGGACTCCAACCTAGGACAGCAAGGACCTGGGGTAGCCTTAAGCAAGCTTCGAGCTTGCTCACTAATGGCGGACATGGCCTGGAACTTGAAATCAATAGGATGGCCTTTCGGCCACGTTAGAGCACTCAGGGAGTATCGCCGAAGCATGACGAATGTGATGGGGGTGGTAGCGTGGAGCGTGAGTGGCTGCGGTGGCCAGATGGAGGAGGTGGAGGTGTTCAGTAGTGTTGGTGGTCGATTTTGGGATATAAAGAGTTGGGAAGAAAGTATGAGAGTGAGGGAACCTAAGAACCTACTCTAGGGATGAAGAGGGAAAGGTATCCCATGCCAGTGTGGTTGCCAGACGTGGGGAACATGAACCTCCGTAGGAGATGCGGCGGCGAAGATGGGGAAGGAATGGCAACAGTTGGTATTGCTTGACGTGGAGGACGGTGAGGGTGATAAACCCGCCACTAGTTTTGTGGTTGGGTGATGAAGAAGAGTCAAAGAGACGGTCGAAGCTTGCGGAGTGTTGCGGTCGGAGGGGAGAGGAATAGGGTGGATTTCGGCCCAATTTCATGTTGAGGAGAACGGTTGGACCCTAGGGAGTCTTTTATAAGCCTTCAGAGGGGGTTTTGTGCTTGGAAGCCAAGCATCAAAGCAAGGAATGTTCACCGAACTTGGGAGCAGTTAGGATACCCAAATCTCTCATTCTTCGCATCAAAAACTAGGAGGGAATCAAAGCTCATCAATGGGTTCATACGGGAAAGAATTTCTTAGAGGATCTTCCTTCCAATTTGGAAGAGATTGTCCAAGCAATCAAGGAGATATTCCCTGTCAAAGGTCGCCGAAGTAGGTTTCCTCTGCGATAATGGTGGAGGGACCTTTTTGTGAAGACGACGAAGAAGTTAGGGGGCAAATTGTGAGGATTTTTGAAAGTTAAGGGTAGAAATGTAATCAGACAAAACTGTTTTGCAAACTATCTCAAGACAAGTTCCCCTTGGGTCCAAATTTTGGGGCAAACCTAATTTGGACCTAAGGAATCCAATGGTGAAGTTGGATTTTGGTTTTGATCACATTTAGTTGGGTAATTTATGCAAAAACCCAAAATAGGCTAAATATCTATTTAAGACTCCATTTTAGGTTGAGATGGGTTCTAATGGCCAAATTGAAGGTATTACACCCTAGGGAATATTTTTATATGATTTTTAGAGGGTTTAGGTGAATTTTATCTTGACCAAAACCTTGGTTAATTAAGTGAGTCTGTTTTAGGGTTTCAAAAGTCATTTAACTCTTAGAACACACATAAACCCTTTTCTGTCTAATCCAACCCACTTGTTATCTTATTAAGGCCATTTGACCTTTATTCAACCTTTGAGAAAACCCTTGGTTATACTTCATTGGTAAAATTGCAATTTTAACCCTAGTTTCTTATTTTTCCCTCAGAATGCTTATACAGTGAGTTATGACCTTCTGGCAGTTATGTGGGAGCATTTATTGACTTCATTAGGTCAAAATCAGCTAGTTAGGGCTCATGATGGTGTTCCCATCAGCGGCGCAGCTGAAGCGGGCGAGGAGCAATCTGAGCCATTCGATCTCACGATTTGATGGCTAAGATTTCGAGGACGTGGGCGAGCATTAAGTATGCAACAGGTGAGGAGGCACCCACATGCGTGAGGCTACAGTGACATGGGGACTTTAGTGATGTTTAAATCTATCACTAAAGACCCCCTCATTTAATGTTTTAACTATATAATGACCAAATTACCCTATCCTTACAACCAAAAAAGGTGACCCCTACCCTATGAAATCCTCATCACTTCCCTCACCTCTCTCCCTCTCCAAATCTCAAGAAAAGCTTGTCCCACACCCAGGATGCCATTCTAGAGCCAAATCCAATTTTCTAGCCCCCGTTCCGGAGGTGGATCCCGCAATGATGATGACGTGCTGCCTCGTTCCCACTTCTTCCTGCTTCGTCCTCCTCTTCTCGCTCCATCCTCCGTCTTCCAAGCGTCGCTCCATTCGACTTGTCCTCCAAGCATTCGTCGAGGAGGATAACTTCTCTCTCCCTTCTTTTTAATCGCTTTCTCGAATAGAATTTCCTACTTTCTAGTTATAATCATATCCTGCTTTTTAGTTGTAAAAAATATTATTATTATATCAGCTGATTATTCTCTCTTTCTCTTTCTCTCTCTTATTGTTTATATCAATTCCATTGTAATTATCTCATTTTCAAACGAAAACACAGAAAAATATTATCACGGATTTTAGATCGACGTAGCCTTCCTATGTTCGACCTAGAATTCTTAGCGTTTTGATATAAATTTATCTGTTGACGGATTTCTTTGCAAATCAAGCTGCAACGACGAGTTTTTCGAATCCAACTTTTATCTCGTAGTCTTTTGCTCTCAACAAGTACTCGAGTGTTTGCTAGAATACAGACTACCCAAGTCCTCACCTTATTTGAAAAGGGAAGATACATTTTTTTTTCTTTTTCTTCTTTTCTTTTTTTTTTGGACTTTTGGAGTTTGAGTGTGTCAGGATAACTTTTTACGACTACCCGACCCGCCCAAGACTCGAAAAGGACTCTAAGTGCTAAGCTTCTTGTGAAAAGAGTGAAAGACTCACTAGGTGGCCATTAAAACAAACTTCGGGTTTCTACGACCCTAAGTGACCTTGCTTAGAGGTTTATCTTTTCGAACGGTAGCTTTCTCCCTACTTTTCTTATTTATGGGGTCAACACAAAGGCAAACCTAGTGTATATCACCCCAATTTATTCTCCTTTCCCACTTCTACCCTAAGTGTTTTGGAATTATTATGCATTTTTGTGAGTTGGGCTCTGGACAACCGGCCAATGGGCTATTACCCACAGCAACTTGCCAGCCATACTTATGCAGTGAAGTGTGGTTTTCTTTATTATTTTTTTCTCTTTTTTCTATTTTTTTAATATATTTTTTTCTTTTTCTTCTTTTTTTTTAAGTAGGTGGCTTCCCTGATCTAAGATTTACCTAAGGGTAGTACGATGAAAGTGGTCTTATGGCTGGGCTCTGGACAACCAGCCAATGAGCTGTTACCATCGACAACTTGCTAGCCATGCCACCCTAGATAGCTCATTAGCTACCCAATTTCCAACGAAACCACTGAAAAGTTAGTTAGTGGAAAACATGTGTAGATGTTTAGGCTTAAAGTCTCCTCAAATCCTAGGGCAAGTTGATAAGTCATGTACTTATCATCCCAAATTTTTACTAGATTAACGATGAATTTGAATTGGCGAGGACTCGAGACTAAGTTCACATTCGAGTGGACAACCAGGAAAATTAAGCTTGAAGATCTGAAGAGTCTTAGTGTTCAGTTCCTATCATATTGTTTCCTAAAGTTAATAACTTCCAAAAGCCTAAGTTCTCTTCTAATTCTTTTTTTTTTTGAATTTTCAATTTCTTTTAAAGAAAAGAAAAGAAATTCTACAAAGCTAATGAAATAATTTCAGGATTAAGTGTCCACCCCCCCATGCCTAAATGATGCAATGTCATCATTGTGTAAACAAAGACATGAAAAGGGCGGAGTAAACAGAATATCACTTGAATAACATGAAAATCTAGTCAGCTCTACAGAGAACGTGGAATATAAACACATGCTAAATTCAATGCCTTTAGTTAGCCACAAAATACAAACAAAGGAGAGGCTAAGAATTCATAGGTACAGGTCAGAATCAGAATTAAAAGATTGAGCCTTAAACCCGTCAGCAGAAGATGTCCATAGACGTGGACCAGATTATGATGTAGACCCATGCCCCAAGGTTGAGTGGTTCTTATGTTCTAGATGAAAATCACCCAGAACCAAAGATTGTTAAGCTTGTGGGGCTGGGCCTGCGGTTTTGTGGTGTGTAACCCAAGACCAAAGTCTCAGACAATAGGTAAAGATGGTTCAATAGGTGTGGATGATGACTTAATGTTTAGCTCAGAAAAATAATCAGTTATTTCGAGCATGGGTTGCATGTGAAAGATATTGTAAGGGTCTTGGTAGAAAGTAGGTGGTTTCAAGTTAATAGGTACCCTTAGATACAAAATTAAAGTTCCCCCAGGCTCTGAGACGTCTAGCATACCGCTCACCCCATAAGATTTACCCAAGTCCAAAAATTGTGGCTGAATCAGGATTGACTTGGGCACAACGATCTCAGAAGTCAGGTCTTCAGGGTGTGGATGAGGAATGGGGACACTGATTGAATCATCATGATTCAGATCCTCCAAGTTAACCCCAACCGAATTAGAATCTTCAATAGTCCAGCTATCAATTGATTTATCGGATTCCTCAAACCTGTTTGTCTCATTAAAATCATTTTCCTTAAGCTTAAGTGAGAATTCACTAAGAAATTCCTCATCCTCAGAATTAAAGAATCCATGATCCTCATTTATATATGTCTCAAAATCATATATGGTTTCATGATCCAAGGAGACATTTTTCTTCGTTTCCTGGTTTGGGGATCTCTAGTGAATCAATCGGTTCATCCTCAAAGGGTTGCTCTAGACCGATCTGGTCATCTTCAATCTTTGAATATGTATCGCCCCCGACAGGTGCCTGAGTGGGTTCAGACATTGGCTCTCCTGAAGAGGGTTCATCTTGAGAATCATCCCAAGATTTCACTAGTGCAACCACAAATTTCATCCTCAACCTCGACAACTTCCCAAGTAGAAACTCACCCAGGTCCCTATCCCTAACATGTTGGAGCAAATCCAATAGAGCACTGTTAAGTTCATCAATCATTTCAATCATAGGCTCCAATGCTTCAGTGCATGGTATTGGCTGAGCTTCTAAAGATTGGATGGTGTTCCTCAAGTTAGCCAACACCCTGTCTTGGACCTGGTCCACTTGAACCGACTGATTCGGTTCAAGTTTGGGTGGGTTTGGGTTAAATCTAGGGGAGTTAAGAAATCGAGGTTCTCGGGTCCATCCCTGATGGTAGGTTATCATGGGTTGTTCAAAGAGTGGAGATGACCTATATTTAGTGGAATACTAGGGAGGGTAGGTGTTATGATCAACATATCTTTCTTGATTGTAGATCGGGTTGGTTTGGTCATCAAAGGATGGAGATCTATAGTCATTGTAGGTTTGGGAAGGATAGTAAGCATAGTCTTGTTGTCCAGGGTTAAGCCCTAGACGTTGAGGTCCAGATTGATATCCCCAATCAAAGTTATCCCGGCTAATGGATGGGTAATCATAAGTCATGTTGGGATAGTAATCATCTTGAAGATAGGTGGTGGTAGGAGGGTAGGATGGGAAATGCATGTAAGATGTGGAAGGATACATGGTAGAATAAGAGGGAAAATAGAAGAGAGAAAGGAGCCCTGCAATACAAGCAATCAATCCTATCCTAAGGTGGGTTAGCCTAAAGACCTACTAATAAGCACAAATAAATTCATCGTAAAATGCTCATTTATAATAGTTCCTTGGCCAAGCATTCCATATCATGATATAAGTATTGCATAACATCCATTGCATGGCATTTAGGATAGTTGTATGTTTTGTATATTAATTCCTTCATTTTATATGGCCAGGAGGCAATGCGACGTCCTTACGAACTTCGGATGAAAAATCCAACCATACAGATGGATCCAGAGTGACGATTGCAGTCTGATAACAAAGAAATCACCTCGATTCGAGCACCGTGGCATCCTATGCAAGCAATGAAGGGTGGACGGTCTATATGTTGCCACGTGGCACCATCTGGAGTACCCAAAGCTGCTCTCCACATCTCCAAAGGCCACCTATCGAGTGATCTCAGCCGTTGGATGAAAATCCAATGGTTGAGAGGCCACCCTCACCACGTGAGCGTAATTCTTCTCTGCAACACACCCATATATGTGGCGCAGTGGTGAGGTTGAGCGCTCTCAAACAGCGAGCGTGAGATCGAGCCACGATTCGCCATGCTCCACTATAGTGCTAGCTGCAATAGGACTGCCCAATCGCAATCGAGCAGTTGAGATTCCCCATGCGCGATCCAACGCTGCCCACCGACGCGAAGGCGTATACCAGATCACACGCAAGCCATCTAGGGCAGGCATTTAAGTCGACCGCAAGCAATGCCCATCGTCCGATCTTCACAATCAGAGCATGCACGATCTACAGGTGCATCCTGACCGTGAGATGCATCATCGAACAGCTTCCATCACACGCGCCAGTGGTGCAAATTTCAAACGCTGGTAGGCACGTGCTCTCCTCTCGCAATCACAGCCATCCACGCCATATCCAATGGCCGACGATTGTCTTGCCTATGATAGCTGTAAGCGTGAGAGTTGGGCGTGGGCTTTACAATGACAGAAGAGTGGGCCTTTAGTGACACTTGCAACTGTCACTAAATGGCCTGCGCAGTGCGTGTCCCAGCCAAGGCATTGAAGAGGCGCAGATCTTTTGGCGACAGCTTGTGCAACATTTAGTGATGCTTGTAGCTGTTACTGAATGCCTATGCGCAGGATGCTCCCCTTCCCTCCACTATATAAACACCCCTACACCTGCTATTCTTCTTCATCTATACCTACTCTACTCCCACCTACTCCTAAGCTTTAGTAAGCCTACCAACGCTCTATTAGAGGTTACTCTCAAGATCCCAAGGCTCCTATTAGTGTAGCGAACCTCTGGCTCACCAAATATTCATCCCCATTCATAGGTCGCCTTGAAGCCGTCCTCCCACCTCCATTCCAGTAGCAGATCATCTCCGCCTTCTCACCTCCATTCCGGAGCCACATCGAAGCTTTACTCTACTCGACGTCCTCCTGCATCTCACCTCCATCATCTTGCTCCTCACCTCCTTCGTCCGAGTTTCCACTAGGCGTCGTCTCACCGAATAGCCGATTTGGGAGATTTCTTCTCACCCCCTCTCTTTTCATGCTTTCATAGTTTATTGTAATTGGCATTGGAGTGATATATATATCAGATTTGTTCCATATCTCTTGTCATTCATTCTGCTTCTCTTCTTTCTTTCAAAAATACAAAAAAAAAAACAAAACCCTAAAAAACAAAAAACAAACAAAATGAAGCGCGATTTTCAATTAAAGTAAACTTCGCCTTCCTATGTTCGATCCGGGACTCCCTTGGAGTTTCGGTATAAATTTTATCTGATCACGAGTTTTGCAACTTTGACGATGGGTTACTTGTAACCCTAATTTCAAACTCGTGAAACACATGTGATCATTTTAGTGCCATTGCATGGGAGGCAATGGGACTTACTTTGTTGTTTTCTGTGCTTCTTTGCATTTACATAGCACTAGCCCCACTTGTCTTTGATCTACTATCTTGCAGATACCCTAGCATGGACATCCAAGTGTGGTAGACCGGAGTAAAGTGTGGGTAGAGTGTTTTATAAGTGTCTCGCACATTCACCCCCACTAGTCCATTTTGCCACAATCATAACCAAGACCTAATCTACTTAAGTGCTTGCATAAACCCTAGGATAGACTTTGTTTGTCTTGTTTGCCACCTTCACCCATCTCACCCACCTCTTATATAAAAAACAAAAAGATATTTTCTATGGGACGAATCAATTTACACACTTTATACATCCACAACAAAGGCACATAACCTGACTTGATTTTCATCTACTCGACCGGGATTCTGACTTGTGGACCCGATACACGAATTCAACACATAAAAGAGTAGAAATCATATTAAGTTAATCACCTTTTGGTGTGCCCTAATTAGTGGTGCATTTGAGCCGATTGATTGAATTATTTGGACCACACCACCTAATCTAAAAGAGGTTCATTTTGTAGCTGCCCCATAGTATTCAATAATTAGATCAAGCCAAGCACTCCATATTTTTCTTTATTTCTAAAGGAAAATACTTGAACATGTTCTTTTAAAACAAACTTGGTTTGCCTCAAAAAAAATTGGATGAAAGCACCTAATATTTGAATCCTAAAAGCTATTAAGCAAGATTCAAACTCTAAAACTCACCTCATCATTAATAATCTTGCTTGAAAACCTCTTGGTTGTGCACATTCACATATTCTCAAACAAATCACTAAGGGCACAACCCATTAAGCGCCCATCACATTCTAGAGCATCAATTTCCCAAGACTAACTAAAATCAATTAGGCGTTGGCCCTAAGGATTCATTCACTTGTTGGGATCCAAATTAAGATTATTCACGATTAACCTGCTTATACTAGTCAATCTGATGTCTAGCTAGGCGAGTAGCGTCAAACGACCACGGTTGGGGGTACACTAGGAACCGGAGGTGCAAGTCAAATGAAGAACCTTCTCCCCATCCCTCCTTCTAACTAGTCAGACTGCCTGGACATAAGTAGAGTAAATCGTCCATAATCTTAGGATGAATTCTGAGAGTCAGTAGACCTTTAGGCTACCCCATCTAGGGACAGGTGATAAGTCCACTTTAGTGGACCATTGTTTAGCCTAAGTACTCATTAATTATCTGTCCTTAGTTTCTAATTAATTAGGAGTTAATTGATAATTCACCATAGCCTACATAGAATTTTGTGCACCAATTTTATAATATATGGTTATGACAATCTATATGGTTGATGCAGGATAAGTGCAAGAAACTAGAAGGCATCATTCAGACGTCCGAAGTCATTACATATGACGTCTTAAGGACAATTTAGACAGCATCGCCTTCCACCTCGCAACAACTCCCTTCGAGTCTATCGACACTGCCAACCGTGCCTCATCTCTTCAACCAACCCAACCACTCACGATGTTTGCTGGGTGGTTGGAGAATTCCACGGGCAAAGCAAAACAAATGTGAGGGATATTTAAAATGAAGGCTGGGTATAGATGATCCTCCTTCCGCCGCTTCCCCCCCTACGGGGATATCCTCCATCTCCACCACCTTGAAGGAGGCGTGCACCATGGACTTCAGCGAGCACCGTGGTCTCTACGCACCTGCCTCCCACCTTTGTCCTCTCGACGGTCGCACGGTGACAGCATGCGGCCATCATCACGACTCCCTCACCGTGCAGTCGCACTTGTGCATAAGCCAGACCATTGCGCCCCTCACCATATGTAGCACACCATGCACCCGCCATCCACGCATTGCCCGTGCGCAGGCTGCACCTCCACTCCTCCCGTCACCACACGCAGCAGCCACAGCCGCGTAGGCCTTGCACGTAAACCCTCGTCCATGGTAGTGCACCATAGCCTCGTGCGTGCCACGCCTCTTCGTCCTCTGTCTTGTCCGTCTTCTTCAACCCACCTGCAACTCCACCTAAAAAGCCCATCAACCACCGACCTGCCCCACACCGTGCGGCCCCCTTTGGTCTCCGTTCTCAATGCCGAGCACCGCACGCAGCACCCTCACCTTGTAGCCGTGCACGGCCTGCACATGCAGCCACAGTAGCTCGCATGGGCTTCATCATTGTCGGTGATTTCCTCCTCTATCCAGCCGTCGCTAGCCACCTCTGGCCGTCGCATCACCACCATCACGAAGGCCACACCTCAGAGACCAACCACTGGCAACCACACCATCCGCCGACTCCTCTTCGTGCGAGCATGAGGGGAAGTATTCCCCTGTTTCTCTACAGTAAAGCCCCTATTATTAATTATGAATAATGCCATTGTAGAGAATACTATTCATTTATTTATCTCCTTATTATATTTCAGTAGATTTGTATCAATATCCCTCACATTTGTTTGAATCAAGGATAATTGAATTCTTCTCATGAACAATAGAATATGGGGTATTGGTTACAGGGAGTTGGTTCTGTTTTAATTAAATTTTATGGTGCTTGTCAGAACTAAGATAACAATTCTAGTATTTCCATGGTGGTGATTTTGCTTGTGCACCATCATACTCTTAATTAATTATCTAGATTGAGAATTGTTGCTGGAAATGAGAGCACTAGTTAACATGCACATCTGTTGATATTCCCGATTACTTGATGCATCATTACTCATTTTTAATAGGCTAATTCCTCTCTGTTGGGACGACCAAACTATTTTCATGGTTAGATTCTGAGAATTAAAATGTTTTGAAAAGCAATTTCCTACCAGGTGATTACATAAAATGACATGTCATTTCATACTAAAGTTTTTATCAAAAATGAAGATCGCTCTTTCAAATGGCATCGTTGCCAGGGAGGAAACACGCCTATTAATTTTTTTGGAAATTTTATATTATTTCTATGCTATTTTAAATTTTTTTTGAATTATTGACATTGGTTAACTTTGTGTGCACGAATCGAACGATGAACACGAAGAGCTTGCACGGTAGAGATGATCTTTTTGGTGGACCTTGACGCCACCTGGAGGCCAGCAATAGGAGCACATGGACCTTGATTCCACACGTGTGGAAGGAGGATTAGCAACTGGAGATCTATTTATACTTAGATTAGGCTAGATAGACCTTAGACATTTAGTTTTTGTCTTGTGGACTCGTGTTGGGTATTTTCGGGATCGTGTTCCCATTTTATTTTGATTATAGGATTATTTGAATTGTTTGAACTGCATGTTGGTTAGTTAGTTAGATTAGGTTTGTTTGCTTATTATTATCAAAAAATATATATATATATTCGAACTACATACTAGAAGCTACATATCTATAGGGCGACCACCTAGGATTGTATGAGCATCATCTAGCCTTTCTTTTTGCATTGTAAACATCCTGCATTGAAGAGAGCTGGAGTAAGGTACGTCTTTTCTTGTGCATTAGTTATTTGCACATGCATTACATTTGGACTTAATTAAAGAAGACCATTTAGCTAATTTGAAAATATTAATGAAGTGGTCACATTATTTCTTGAAAAGAATGAAAAATAAATGGGAACTGTTTGAATAACGAGACTGCGATTTTCAAAAGGAAAAATCACTTTTTGTGGTGTGATGCACACTTCCTGCACTGAACACGCACTATAGGCACTACACTAGGACTTGGACCCTTAAGGCTATAGGCACCGATCTCTTTATCGGTGCAGACCCTCCTATCGTGCTGTGTGGTGGTGGTACTATCTTTTGACCAAGTGCTTTGATACTTCACGAAGGGGGACACCAATTAAAGGAACAAAAGGGTAGTTAAGGGGCACCGCATATGCATCGTCTCAAAGGAAGGGTTCGCCCTACTTGCATCCCTTTGTTCGTCCTTGGAGTAACTTCTCACTTGATCACCTGGGAGTATCATCTAAGAAAAGTATAGGTCCTAGAGCACTCAAAGGCCAATTTAGGGTGCGTAATTGCTTGACAACTTGATTGATCACCCAAAAAGGACTAAAAGTAACCTCAACCTTCTTAACAGCCATTGACCAGAAATTTCAAGTGCCTCATTTCTCTTATACCACTTACATGGGAATGGTGAAACACTGCCTTGACTATAATTGGCCAAGCTGAAGAGATTGGAAGAGGACTTAAAGAATTTTAAATCAACAAAAGACCTCTTGCCTTGTGTTTGCTTGGCGTGTGCTTGATAGAGCTCTCTAGGAAGTTTTCTATTTTAATCTATCTAAGTACTAAGGGAGCTAAAACAATTAATTAAAAGAAATGGACTATCCTTACTCCTATCATTTTAACTAGGATCCCATGCCTCGAGCATATCCATCCTTTGATGGGTACAACGATAATTCATGGGATCATTCATATTCTTATCCTGGGAGCACTGGCCCGATAGCTCCTGATAAACGCCAGTTTATCATCATTCTTATGCATTAAAACAAACCTAGCTCTTAGGATTTTACTCCGCAAAAGGGTTTTTGGGCTGCATTTAGGCATTAATTAGGTTAGGCATGCATTGCCTTTTTTATTGTCTTTTTGATGTGCTTTTGTGAGTGTTAGGGATATACAGGTTGCCAGATCCCTAAAACCCTACCACTCAAGAAGGCAAATGGTGATGGAGGAGCTCATACTAGTTGGAACTCAGCTTATTCCAGCTCACCACAACTAGAACCTAGCTCACTTGGACTAGGGGTAGCTCATCCCAGCTCCATTCAGCTAATCTCAGCTGAATGGCAGCTCAAGAGAGCTCATCTTAGCTCACCCTAGCTTAGGTCAGCCTAGATCCAACTCAACCTAGTTGAGTCTAGCTTATCTCAGCTCCCACTAGTCCACAGGGAGCTCTAGCTAACTCAGCTGAGTTGACAGGAGTTCATCCTAGCTCAGATCTAGCTACATCCAGCTCCACTCAACTCCAGCCAGCTAAAGAAGAACTCATCCCAGCTCAGGAAGCTCAAGTCCAGCCCTTGGGGACTCAACTTAGCTCAACTTGGTTGGGCTAAACTACCTTAGCTGTCTCAACGAGCTCAATCCTCCCCGAGAGCACCAGACCCAGCTCACCTCAACTCCATTCAACATAAGCTAGCTCACTTTAGCTTGGCTTAGTAGCTAGCAAAGAATTAGCAAGCTAAGCCAGCTAGAGTAGCCCCATGTTGACCTCTTCAGTAGCTGCCAGTTCTACTTCAGCTCCAGATTCTTCAGATCCAGCTCCTCCCTCCAAACCATAGCTCCAACACCTCCTCCACTACTCCACTATTAGCTAAGCTAGCTTAGCTTAGCATAGCTTAGCTATGCTCCAGCTCCATTGGCTTTTACCACCTAAAAAACCCTACCTAACAACTCCACCAACTAGCTCCACCTAAGCTCCACATAAGCTACCCCTACTTCCACCTCACCTTGGCACCAACCTATCCTACCCACTACCTCCAAAAGACACCATAAAGTGGCACCAAAACCACCCTAACTACCTCCTTATTGGTAACACTTTTTCCCTCCAAAACACCCCCACATCGTGGCCCTGCACATAACCCTACAACCCATCCTAGCCATCCACCTACCCCTCCTTCTAGAACCCTACTTGGCGCCACCTAAGCTCCTCCTCTAGAAGCCATTTTGGCACTAACTTCAAGGGGTGCCACACCCATAAGCACCACCTAGGTGCCCCTTGTGTTAGCGCCAATTACCCTTAGCCATAGGATCCTCAACCACCTCCATCTTCCCATCTTAGCCCTCCATTTCAAGAGTCACCTTAGCCCCCTTCCTACTCTATATAAACCCACCACCTACCACCATTTTAGAGCATCCTCCATTAGTGTATTATTCTACCTATACCCACATACACCTACGCCCAAGAAGAAGGAGTAGAGAGGAAGATTAAGGGGGCACATCACCAGCCCTTTTGGTGCCTTCTTCTCCCCACTCTTGTCTACTTGGGCCACGCCAAGGAGGAGGGCTATTCCAATTCAAGGAGGACGGCCAGGCAAGGGAGAAAGACCTAGGGTGGACATCCACCCTTGAGGAGGAGAATTGAAGGTGGTATCTACCACCTTGGAGGACATCATTTGGAGGAGCATCTCAAGAAGGAGTTGGAGGACTCTTTTCAAGTCCGGGAGCTACTATGCTTGGAGCAAGAAGCCATCATCTTCTTCAACATTTCCTTTAGAGGATTTGTGTTTTTATCTTCTTGCATTTCAAGTAGATTAGAAGCTTTCCTCTACATGTTTTGTGTAGGACAAGTTCATTTTTAATTCAAGTTGCCTTCTTTCAATTTTTGTTGCATAGCTTTTTACAATTTTTGCCTAGCATTTGTTTCACTCCCTTTCCCTAATTATTCTAGGCCTCCACCTGCCTTGGGTGAGCTTAGGGAGAGCATCTATCTATCACCTTAGGGCTAGCTTTATTGAAATAGGTAGTAGTTGTTTTCCCGCTATCAACAAAATTTGTATTGCCGTTATTTCAAAACCTATAAAAATCATATATATAAAACACCACAAAGAAAGTTGAGCTTGATTTCCAAGCAAGGGATTTAATTTTGCAAACATTTAGCCTCCTTGGACGACCCTAAATACTCCCCTATCTAGGAATATAAACTTAAAAGCGAATCGATTTTTGTGTGTTGCAACGAGTTAAAACCCTAAATTGACAAACCGCGCAAAAACGCGATCAGCTCCCACTTTTGAGCAGAGCATAGAAGCGGGATTTTCCAACCCTAGGATCCCTATGCAAACACCCAACCCTCACACCCTTCATGATTTTCCGTATTGTGGTTAGATCGATACCCCTAGGCAACCGGAGCCTGAAATTGACTATCCTCCCCAACCTGATAGTAGTAGCCTCTCCTCTTTTATGATAGAAATGCAAAAACAACAAAATGAAATGATGGAATCTATGGGAGAGATGTTGAGGAATAGTCAACAATTAAATAAAGAAATAAGACAGCTTAGGTACACCCTTCCTAATAATTCTGATCCCTACCCATACGATTGTGATCATGAAAATAATTCTGAGGAAACTAATGACAATAGGGATCCAGTATGACGTAGCTATCACTTAAACTCTCCCAATGAGGCAAGGTCACTAGAGGAGAACGATCCTAATGATTATCCACCTGAGCTATATTGGAGTCAAAAGAAATGGAAGATGGTACCTCTTGAGGACCTTGACACCAATGATAGTATTTTCCTTACACCTACTAACTCGAGTCAAGGTTGTATTGTTCCTATCACTTCCCCTATTAACTATCTGGTGGAATCCCATTCTACCCTTAGTGAGCCTAATCCTGACCCTCCACTTAGGGAATCAACCCCTACCATTCAGCATCCTGAGGATTTAAATGCACCCAATGAAGGTGACCCTAAGGGAATGGAGGATAAATTAGATCAATTTTGGTCTCAAGGATATAAGGAGTCTATTTCAGAGGATGAGGATGCTTCAATGGAGGAACCCAAACTGAAAATCTGCACTGATCACAGGGGGATTATTTATTATTTGAGGACTTACCCTAGAGGATATAAATAATATGGTGAAATCCGGATTCCTCCCTTCTTTTGAGAGTCATCCTCCATCAAAGCAGGAGTTGATATTAGAGAACAAACACAATAGTGAGAAGCCTAGGGGAGACTCTCGGGGACAAAACACGTCAATTGAGGATTTATGCCCTGAGAAGAACAAAGAATTACGTGATGTAGGCTTACTCCAAAACATTAAGATGGATCCTCCATCAGAAATAATTGAGGATACTGATCCAACTCCTCCCTTTACTGGTGAATCACATATGCACCCCGACAAAAACTCAAGTGAACCAAACAAATCCAGGGATGAAATTAATGATAATGAGTCTGTTGTTTTGACCCTGCCATCAAAGGAATATAATTTGGAGTCCACCATTGATTCACATATACTGGAAGGTGAAAATATGACTTCGATCATTAATGCTATGCAGGGTGACATGAATTTTTCTACAATTGTTTGGGAGAATACACAATCTAAATTATTTTTGGAATTGGGCCTGACATCGACTAAGCCCTCATTGGACTTAATCATTACCTTCCAACACTACAAACAACCCTTACACTCCCTAACCGATCCTTGGCTCAGATCTCTACTCATGTACATTCTTTCTGGAGAACATATTAGGCCAGTACATCCTCGGGAAGAATGGCGAGTGTGGATTGATGCTTGTACTTTAGTCTCCCCATTTGTTGGATGCACGGGTTGCTACGCTAATGTGTTTGGTTTTGAAAAACCTGTCGTCGTAGTATGAAAGTGAAGAACTCATGTTCAACAAATAAAATTTATACCTGAATGAAAATCCTGGATCAAACTTAGAGAGGCTACGTCGATCTATATTCGCAATTATATTTTTTTAGAATTTTTCTTGAAAAGTAAGGCGATGTAATTACAATGAAGCCATAATAACAATCAGACTAAACGAGAGAGAGAGAGAGAAAACAAGCATTCAATAATTCAAAATGTTTATACAGTAAAACCAAAGAAGAATTACACTAGAAAGCGCTAAATCAGCTACACTAGAAAGTAGGAAAATTCTACACTTGAAAGCTGTAAAGAAGAATGGGAGAGAGAAGTTATCCTCCTCGACGATCACTTGAAGGATGAGCCAAACGAGATGCCGCCTGGACGAAGGAGGACAAAGTGGGAAGAAGGAGATTAAGGCAGGAGGAATGAGAATGGAGTAGCACGTCGTTGTCATTGCATGATCCACTTCCAAAATGAGAGTGAAATTTTGACTTTATCTCGTGAGGAGCATCCCGGGTGTGGGATAAGCTTCTCTTGAGCTTTGGAGAGGTAGAGAAGAGAAGGAAGGGATGAGAATTTTGTGTGGAGGGGGTCTCCTTTTATAGTTGCAAGGAGTGAGGGCAATTTAGTCATTTTAATTTGAAAATCATTAAATTAGTGGTCTTTAGTGATAGATAAAACTGTCGCTAAAGCCCCATCGTGGGCGTAGTGGGGCACCGCCCGCGCGCAGCCGCTCGCCTCCTCATGCGTAACGTGTGCTCCATGTCCAGTTGATCTCACGATTGGACGGCTTAAGTTGTGCCTCTGCCCGCTTCCTAGCGCGTGCTCGCCCGCGTGTGATCCCGTGTGAGTTGTGGCGTGCAATAGCGCATGGGCACTATTGAGCACCCACATCTGCTCGATTCTCATCGCACGGTCACACGCTCCCGCTCCTCAATGCCCGCTTGCCTGCAATTGCGGATTCGAACCCGTGTCTGAAGGCGATCGAGCACCTTATCCACTGCACTGCATGCGTGGATGGGTGGGAACCTGAACTTTTGAACACGTGATCAGGACCGTTGGATCAATATCCAATGGTCAAGGTGGCTTCTTCAGGTGCAACTCAGAGGATCGGTGCGCCGGTTGAGCTCCTCTCTCAGCCGTTGGATCTTGATCCAACGGCGGAGATGCGTGGGCGCTATTGTCTTCAGTGATTGAAGGCGGTTGATTCGGCGTCTGTTGAACGCACGAATGGAATCGCTAACGTGTTAGATTTTCGAAAACCTATCGTTGTAGTTTGAAAGTGAAGAATTCATGTTCAACAAATAAAATTTATACCGAAATGAAAATTCCAGGTCGAACATAAGGAGGCAGACGTTTGATTTAAAAACTACGCGTTTCTTTTTATTTGTCATGGAATAATTCAATTTAAAACTATCTAATTATTTGCAATAAATAGAAGAGAGAGAGAGGGTAAGAGAGAGAGAATATTACACATAGAAATAAAAATGAGATGTAGAATAAACAGGGAAACAAAGAATTTATCATTAAAGAGATTGTTCATTACAACTAGAAAACATAAAACGATTGCGCTATAAAGAATAAATTGACTCTAGAAAGCATTAAAAGAATGGAGGGAGAAATGTCCTCCTCGACGATCGCTTGGAGGACGAGCAAAACTACTCTAGAAAGCAGAAAATCTATACTAGAAAGCAGTAAAAAGAATAGGGAGAGAGAAATCCTCCTCGACGATCGCTTAGAGGACGAGCCGGACGGGACGACGCCTGGACGAAGGGGAACAAAGCAGGACGAAGGAGGACGAAGCAGAAGAACGGGAATGGAGTAGCACGCCGTCGTCGTCGCGGGATCCACTTTCGAAGGGGGATGAAAATTTGGACTTTATCTCACGAGAAGCATCTCGAGTGTGGGACAAGCTTCTCTTGAGCTTTGGAGGGGTAGAGAAGAGAAGGAAGGGATTATAATTTCGTTTGGAAGGGGTCTCCTTTTATAGTTGCAAGGAGTGGGGGCAAAATGGACATTACAACTTCAAAATAATAAATGAGGGGTCTTTAGTGACGGATAAATCCGTCACTAAAGCCTCCTTCGTCGGCATCGTGGGCGGCTTGCGTGCGTCTGCTCGCCTGCTCGCGCGGGCAACGCCCGCGCATGTTCGCTGAGCCTCAGCTGTCCGATCGCGAGATCGGACGGCTTAAGTCATGCCTTCACCCGCTACACTACGCGCCCTCCCGCACGTACGATGCTGCATGACGCCGTGCGTTCAATCGCGAGTGAACGCTATCGGGCGCGCGCGGCCATCCGATCAAGATCCAACGCCCGCCCGCACTCAATCGCCCGTGCCTTCCAGCCCGCTGCTGCTGCTCGAACACGCAGCTGCCGCTCACGTAAGTGCGCTCGACCGCTGTGCTACGGGGCGCGGATGGTCGAGTGGACGCTTTTAGGTGCGGCTGATCACAGCCGTTGGATCAAGAGCCAACGGCAGAGAGTGAGCAGGTGCAGGGCCTTTAGGGATTCATGCGGCCATTTGGGCGGCTGGGATGGCGCCACGTGGCACCATCTTGGCCGTCCATATTCTAGAAGTTGTAGATGGTGCCACGGATGTCGAATTGACTTGATTTTTGCGTTGTTGGGCTGCAATCGTCGATCCGAATTCATCTGTGCGGTCGGATTTGTCATTTGAAGAGTGTATTTACACCATCCTGGCCCTTGATCTTCTAGGGTTCCCCGGTCACTATCTGATGCTACGAATGTTTGATTAGGGCGATCTTGGAGTCGTTGAACTCCAATTGTCGCCCTGATCACATCCATACAGTTGGATCTTTGATCCGAGGCTCCGATAAAATGTTTGCCCTGTCCAAGCACATAAATGGAGACAATTAACGCCCATTTTATTCAAACTACTCTAAATGCAAGATGATGCATGTTATGCAAGATTTATGTCATGAAATGCAATCCTATGCTTAAGAACATGCATAAATAGATATCTTAAGTAGTGTAAATGTGTTTACATCATACCCCCATGCCTATCTTTTACTAGTGCCTAGCAAAAACTATATGCTATTTATAAAAGAATTAGGTTAGATTATTTGGACCTGAGTTATTTTCAATCATTAAGAAATTGTCAACTTAGGAACTGAACTTTCAAAGACACAACAGTGCCCGGGTATCAGCCAAAATGCAGACCACCTCAAGCCTCACCTTATTCAAAGAAAAATTTCTTTTTCTCCTTTTACTCTTTTCTAGTTCTTTTGGATTTTGAAATTTTAGGGTTTGAGAGTGGCTTTCTGCGGCCATTCAACTCAGCCAAGATTTGATGAGAACCCTAAGCTTTAAGCATCTTATTGTGATTGTGATAGACTCGTTGACCAGCAGTTAAAACCGACTTCGGATTTCTACGCCTCTAGGTGACCTTAAAAAGACTTATGCCTAAAGGTGTATCTTTACAATAGATAGCTTTCTCCCTACTTTTAGTTTTTTACGGGGTCAACACAAGGGTGAATCCAGTGTAGAACTCCCTGGTTTATTCTACTTCTTCGCTTCTTCCTAAGTGTTTTGGAAATTTTTAGTGGATTTACTGAGCTGGGTTCTGGACAACCGGTCGATGAGCTGTTACCACCGACAACTTGCCAGCCATACTTGTGCGGCGAAGTGTGGCTTATTTCTTTTTGTTCTTTTCTCCTTTTCTTTTTGATTTTTTTTTTTTTTAAAGTAGGTGGCTTCCCTGGTCTAAGATTTACCTAAGGGCAGGAGAAAGAGAAAGATCCAGTGACTGGGCTCTGGACAACCTACCTATGGGCTGTTACCCATGATAACTTGCCAGCCATATCACCCTAGAAGGTTCATTAGCTACCAAATTTCCATTAAAATCGCCGAACAACGAGTCAGTGCAAAGATAGTGTGTAGATGCTTAAGACTCAAAATTCCCTCAAATCAGAGGGCGGGTTGATAAGTCGTGTACTTATCACCCAAACTTATTTATTCCAATTACGATAGAATTAAGATGGCGAGGACTCAAAGACAAATCCACATTTTAGTGGATACACAGGCTAATTAAGTCCAAAGACCTGAAGGGTCTTTGTGTTCAAATCATAATGTAGTATTTCCTAAGATTGAAAATTTTCTTAAACCCAAATTGTCTTCCCTAATTCCAATTTTTTTTTTTAGAAAAGAAAATAAAAAAATCTACGGAGCTGATGAATGAATTCAGAGATAAATATCCACCCCCCATGCCTATCTTATGCAATGTCCTCATTGTATTAAAAAGACATAAAATAGAGTGGAAAAGCGAAGAAAGCACCTGAATTGCGTGAATGTCAGGTCCGTTCCGAGATGAAAAACTAAGAAAAACTGTATATATGCTGAGTTGAGTGCCTTCAGCTAGGCACGCTATACAAAGAAAAGAAATGAAGAATTCACAAGTGCAGGTCGGAATTAGAATAAACAGAAGAATCCTCTGACCTGTCAGCAGAGGTCCACAGATGTGGAGCAGATTGTGGTGCAGACCCACATCCCATAATCGAGAATATCTTAGGTTCTGGATAAAAATTACCCAAAACCTAAAATCAGAATGCAAGTGGGGTCGGGCCTACGATTTATGAGGATGAAACCCAAGACCAAAAAGTTGGGTTACAGACAATTGAAGCTCAAAAGGATAATCCTTGAATGTGTGCTTGGGTTTGACATCCTTGAAACAAATGTCGTAAGGGTTCTGATTTGATGGTTTCAGCTTAAAAGGAACCCTTCGACTCAATCTTCCATTTCCTCCAAAATTAACTTCCCAAATCAGAACTTCCCAGCTCCTAGCCTCCTCATTCCGAATGTTAAATTCCGAGACCTCTTGCATGTTAATCACCCTGTCTGAAATCTCCAAGTCTAAATGATGTGGCAGAATCAGAATTGACTTGGGTCTAATTATCTTGAAAATAGAATTATCGATAAGCTCAACAGGGTGTAACTGATAATCAGGGCATTGAATTGATTCATCTAGAAAATGTAATCCTGGATCTGTAATGTGTGCCCTAAGATCAGTTTCCTCAGTTATTGGGCTATCAAATGATCTATCAGATTCCTTAGGCCCAATCGTCTCATAGAAATCGTGTTCAGAAAACTCATGTGAACTTCGCAACTTGAATCTTTACCATCAAAGAAATCAGGATCCGTATCATTGTATGTCCCAAAATCATTTGTTACTTTCTGTTCCAAGGAGACATACGTTTCCTCGTAACTCAGCTCAGGGATTTTAGGTGAAGAAATCAGATCATCCTTAATTGGTTGCTTTAATTTAATCTGGTCAGCCTCGTAACACATGTCCCCCCAATAGGTGCCTTAGCAGGTTCTGTCATTACCTTTCCTGAAGAGGGTTCATCCTGGGAATCATCCCAAGATTGAATCAAAGCAACCATGAATCTCATCCTCAATTTCGCTAATTTCCCAAGTAGAAACTCACCCGGGTTCTTATCCTTAACGTCCTGGAGCCAATCCAACAAAGATTTATTCAAATCATCAATCATTTCAGTCAGGGGCTCCAATCTCTCAATGCAAGGTATTGGCTGAACTTCTAAAGATTGAATGATATTCCTCAAGTTGGCCAGAACCTTATCTTGAACCTGGTTAACCTGAACCAAATGAGTTAGTTCAGGGTTAGGCAGGTTTGGGCTCAATGCTGGGGAATTAACGAATTGAGATTCGTTATACCCTTCTTGATAATAGGTCATTTCAGATTGTTGAAAAGATGGTGATGACCTAAAGGTAGTGAAATCAGAGGATGGGTAAGGATCAGTGCATCCTTCTTGATTGTAGATCGTATTAGATTGTGCATGAAAGGAAGGTGATCTATAATCGATGTAGCTCTAAGAAGGATAGAAATCAGAATCAATGTGTTCAGGGTTAGACCTTAAACACGGAGGTCCGGAATTGTATCCCCAATTCGAATTATCCCAACTGACTGATGGTTGATTACAATACAAGTTGGGATAATCGTCATGTTGAGGATAATTCACAACAGGAGGGAAAGAGCGGGAATGCGTGAAATATGTGGAAGGATTCATGAGACACGGGAGGAAGAAAGGTGCCCTGCAATACAAACAATCAAACCTGTCCTTAAATGGGTTAGCCTAATGACCTACAGACTCTCAAAACCCGTCTTGAGATAAAGGAACGATTTGATCTACTTCCGTCTGTTCAATCCAACCAGTTAGAAGGAGGGACTGGGGAGAAGGTTCTTCCTTCGACTTGTGCCTCCGGTTCCTAGTGTACCCCCCAGCCATGATCGTTTGACTCTGCTCCCCTATTTAGACATCAGATTGAACAGTAGAAATAGACTAATTGAAAATAATCACGTTCTGAGTTCTGAAGAGCGAGTCCAATCCTTAAGGCTAACGTCTACTCTATTTTATTTAGGGCTAGGTTTGAATGTGCTTTGGAATGTGATGGGCCCTTTAAATGGGTTGTGCCCTTAATGATTGATTGATTTGTGTGTGCATGCACAACCAGTGGTTTTCAAGTAAGATTATTTTTGATGCGGTAAATTTTAAGGTTCAAATCTTGCTTAGTAGCTTTTAGGATTCAACTTTTGGTGTTTTCAAACAATTTTCGTTGGCACACCAGGTTTTGCAAGCACAGGTGATGATGTTTTCCTTTAAAGATTAAAAAGAATGTGGAGTGCCTGGTAAACCCTAAGAGTTGAACCTAAATGGTAGCTACTTGATGAGTTGATTTTATTTGAGGTGGTGAGGCCCAAACAACTCAAATAATTAGCTTGATGCACAACTTAATTAGGCACACAAATGATTACCTAATCTAATTTCTACTCAATTATGTGTTTGAATGTGTGTACCGGCTCCTACGATCGGTTTACCGATTGAGTTAGAAAATCAGATGAGGTTGTGTACCTCTGTGTGATTTTTTTTTTTTATTTTTAAAATTTTTCTAATGTGGCGGTTGGTGTGAGTATGGGTGTCAAACAACAAACAATCTAACCTTAGAGTTTATAAAAACACCTAGGTTGATTGATGTTTGAATTATTATGTTGTGGAATGAAATCTAATGGGTGGGAGGTGGGGGATAACATACAAAACCTTCCACAGCACTGTACGCCAATCTACCGCTTTTGCTCGTCCCAAAAGAGTACCTGCAATTACAATAAGAAAGAAGAAAAGTGAGGTAAATGATTTGTAAGTTACAAAATGCGAAGAGAAATCAAAGAGCGTTGCCTTCCTGGCAACGGCGCCAAAATGTTGAACGTATACGAATTGCTCCCGGCAACGGCACGAAAATGTTGAACGTACGAATCGCTACGCTAACGTGTTTGGTTTTGGAAAACTTGTCGTTGTAGTTTGAAAGCGAAGAATTTGTGTTCAACAAATAAAATTTATATCGAAATGAAAATTCCGAGTCGAACACAGGGAGGCGGACGTTTGATTTAGAAACTACGCATTTCTTTTTATTTGTCATGGAATAATTCAATTTAAAACTATCTAATTATTTGCAATAAATAGAAGAGAGAGAGAAAGGGTAAGAGAGAGAGAATATTACACATAGAAATAAAAATGAGATGTAGAATAAACAGGAAAACAAAGAATTTATCATTAAAGAGATTGTTCATTACAACTAGAAAACATAAAACGATTGCACTAGAAAGCGATAAATTTACTCTAAAAAGCATTAAAAGAATGGAGGGAGAAATGTCCTCCTCGACAATCGCTTGGAGGACGAGCAAAACTACTCTAGAAAGTAGTAAATCTATACTAGAAAGCAGTAAAAAGAATAGGGAGAGAGAAATCCTCCTCGGCAGTCGCTTGGAGGACAAACCGGACGGGACGACGCCTGGACGAAGGGGAACGAAGAAGGACGAAGGAGGACGAAGCAGAAGAACGGGAACAGAGTAGCACGCCGTCGTCGTCGCGGGATCCACTTCCGAAGGGGGACGAAAATTTGGACTTTATCTCGCGAGAAGCATCCCGGGTGTGGGACAAGCTTCTCTTGAGCTTTGGAAGGGTAGAGAAGAGAAGGAAGGGATCAGAATTTTGTATGGAGGGGGTCTCCTTTTATAGTTGCAAGGAGTGGGGGCAAAATGGACATTACAACTTCAAAATAATAAATGGGGGGTCTTTACTGACGGATAAATCCGTCACTAAAGCCTCCTTCGTGGGTGTTGTGGGAAGCTCGTGCGTACCTGCTCGCCTGCTCGCGTGCGCAATGACTGCGCACGTCCGCTGAGCCTCAGCTGTCCGATCGCAAGATCGGACGGCTTAAGTCACGCCTTCACCCGCTACGCTGCGCGCACTCCCACGCGTACGATGCTGCATGACGTCGCGCGTTCAATCGCGCATGAACGCTATCGAGCACGCGCGGCCGTCCGATCAAGATCCAATGCCCACCCGCGCTCAATCGCCCATGCCTTCCAGCCCTCTACTATGGCTCGAACCCGCACCCGCCGCTCGTGTAAGCGCGCTCGACCGCTGCGCTACGGGGCGTGGATGGTCGAGCGGACACTTTTAGGCATGGCTGACCACAGCCGTTGGATCATGATCCAAAGGCGGAGAGCGAGTGGGTGTGGGGCCTTCAGGGATTCATGCGGCCGTTTGGGTGTCCGGGATGGTGCCACGTGGCACCATCTTGGCCGTCCATCTTCTGGAAGTTGTAGATGGTGCCACGGATGCCGGATTTACTTGATTTTTGTGTCGTTGGGCTGCAATCATCTATCCGAATTCATCCGTGTGGTCGGATTTGTCATTTGAAGAGTGGATTTACACCATCCTGGCCCTTGATCTTCTAGGTTTCCCCGGTCACTATCTGATGCTACGGATGTCTGGTTAGGGCGATCTTGGAGTCGTTGAACTCCAATCGTCGCCCTGATCACATCCATTCGGTTGGATCTTTGATCCGTGGCCCTGATAAAATGTTTACCCTGTCCAAGCACATAAAAGGAGACAATTAACCTCCATTTTATTCAAACTACTCTAAATGCAAGATGATGCATGTTATGCAATATTTATGTCATGAAATGCAATCCTATGCTTAAGAACATGCATAAATAGACATCTTAAGTAGTGTAAATGTGTTTACATTAGTGTCCGAGATGGTGCCACATGGCACCATCTCGGCCGTCCTTCTTCTAGATGATGTTGATGGTGCCAAGGGTGTCAGATTGAGTCGATTTTAGCACCGTTAGGCTGCGATCGTCGATCCGAATCCATCCGTGTAGTCGGATTTATCATTTGAAGTGTGGATTCACACCATCTTGGCCCTTGATCTTCTAGGGTTCCCCGATCTCTATCTGATGCTACAGATGTCAGATTAGGACGATCTTGGAGTCGTTGAACTCCAATCGTCGCCCTGATCACGTCTATATGGTTGGATCCTCGATTTGAGGCCCCGATAAAAAGTTTGCCCTGTCCATGAACCTAAAAGGGGACAGTTAATCTCTATTTTATTCAAACTAATCTAAATACAAGATGATGCATGTTATGCACTATTTATAGTATGCAATGCAATCCTATGCTTAAGAACATGCATAAATAGACATCTTAAGTAGTGTAAACATGTTTACATCATACCCCCATGCCTATCCTTTTCTAGTCCCTAGCAAAAACTATATGCTATTTATAAAAAAATCAGGTTGGATTATTTGGGCATGAGTTATTTTCAATCATTAAGAAAATGTTTACTTAGAATCTAAACTTTCAAAGACACAACAGTTCTCGAGTATCTGCCAAAATGCAGACTGCCTCAAGCACTCGCCTTATTCACAGAAAAATTTCTTTTCTCTTTTTCTTCTTTTCTAATTTTTTTTTATTTTCAAGTTTTAGGGTTTAAGAGTGGCTTTCTACGGTCATTTAGCTCACCCAAGAATTGATGAGAACCCTAAGTTCTAAGCATCTTATTGTGAATGTGATAGACTCGTTGACCGACAATTAAAATGGACTTCGGATTTCTACGCCTCTAGGTGACCTAAAAAAGAGAATTCTACCTAAAGGTGTAACTTTACAACCAATAGCTTTCTCCCTACTTTTATTTTTTTACGGGGTCAACACAAGGGTGAATCTAGTGTATATCTCCTCGGTTTATTCTACTTCTCCGCTTATTCCTAAGTGTTTTGGGAATTTTCAGTGCATTTATTGAGTTGGGTTCTAGACAGCTGATCGATGAGCTGTTACCACTGATAACTTGCTAGCCATACTCATGCGGTGAAGTGTGGCTTATTTCATTTTTTTCTTTTCTCCTTTTTTTTTTCTTTTTAAGTAGGTGGCTTCCCTGGTCTAATATTTACCTAAAGGCAGCAAAAAGAGAAAGGTCCAGTGACTGGGCTTTAGACAACCTACCTATGGGCTATACCCACGATAACTTGCCAGCCATATCACCCTAGAAGGTTCATTAGCTAGCCAATTTTCGTTAAAATCGTCGAACAACGAGTCAGTGACAAGATAGTGTGTAAATGCTTAAAACTCAAAATTTCCTAAAATCAGAGGACGGGTTGATAAGTCGTGTACTTATCACTCAAACTTATTTACTCAATTAAAATAGAATTCAAATTGGCGAGGACTTGAAAAGCAAATTCACATTTTAATGGATACATGGGCTGATTAAGTCCAAAGACTTGAAGGGTCTTTGTGTTCAAATCATAATGTAGCATTTTCTAAGATTAAAAATTTTCTTAAACCCAAGTTATCTTTCTTAACTCCATAATTTTTTTTTAAAATAAAAGAAAAAAATAAAACAAATCTGCGGAGATGATGAATAAATTCAGAGATGAATATCCACCCCCCCATGCCTATCTAATGCAATGTCCTCATTGTATTAAAAAGACATAAAACAGAGTGGAATAGAATAGAAAGCAACTGAATTGCATGAATGTTAGGTCCGCTCCGAGATAAAAACTAAAAAGAAATGTATATGTGCTGAATTTAGTGCATTCAGGTAGGCACACTATACAAAGAAGAGAAATAAAGAATTCACAGGTGCAGGTCAGAATTAGAATAAACATAACAAACTTCTGACCTGTCAGCAAATATCCACAGATGTGGACCAGATTGTGGTGCAGACCCATACCCCATAATCGAGAATATCTCAGGTTCTCGATAAAAATTACCCAAAACCTAAAATCAGTATGCAAGCGAGGTCGAGCCTGCGATTTATGAGGATGCAACCCAAGACAAAATAGTCAAGTTACAGAGAATTCAAGCTCAAAAGGATATTCATTGAATGTATGCTTAGGTTGGACATCCTTAGAATAGATGTCGTAAGGGTCCTAGTTTGATGGTTTCAGATGAATTGGAACCCCTAGACTTAATCTTCCATTTCCTCCAAAGTTAGCTTCCTAAATCAAAACTTCCCAACTCCTATCCTCCTCAATTAGAATGTTAAATTCTGAGACCTCTTGCATATTAATCACCCCAGCTGAAATCTCCAAGTCTAAATGATGTGGCTAAATCAGAATTGACTTGGGTCTAATTATCTCAGAAACAGAATCATTGGTAAGCTCAATAGGGTGTAACGGACAATCAGGGAATTGAATTGAATCCTCCAAAAAATGTGATTCTAGATCCGTAATGTGAGCCCCAATAAGATCAGTTTCCTTAATTATTGGGTTATCAAATGATCTATCAGATTCCTCAGGCCCAATCGTCTCATAGAAATCGTGTTCCCGCCTATCATTGTGGTATAGTGGTAAGTATTCCCGCCTGTCACGCGGGCGACCCAGGTTCGATCCCCGGCAACGGTGCCACAATGTTGGATGCATGGGTTGCTACGCTAATGTGTTTGGTTTTGAAAAACCTGTCGTCATAGTATGAAAGTGAAGAACTCGTGTTCAACAAATAAAATTTATACCGGAGTGAAAATCCCGGGTCGAACTCAGGGAGGCTACATTGATCTACATTTGCAATTATATTTTTTTAGAATTTTTCTTGAAAAGTGAGGTGATGTAATTACAATGAAACCATAATAACAATCAGACAAATCAAGAGAGAGAAAGAGAGAAAACATGCATTCAATAATTCAAAATGTTTATACAATGAAACCAAAGAAGAATTACACTAGAAAGTGGGAAATCAGCTACACTAGAAAGCATGAAAATTCTACACTGGAAAGCTGTAAAGAAGAATGCGAGAGAGAAGTTATCCTCCTCGACGATCGCTAGGAGGATGAGTTGGACGAGATGCTGCCTGGATGAAGGAGGATAGAGTGGGAAGAAGGAGATCGAGGCAGAAGGAATGAGAATGGAGCAGCACGTTGTCATCGTCACGGGATCCGCTTCTGAAATGAGAGCAAAAATTTGACTTTATCTCACAAGGAGCATCCCGGGTGTGGCACAAGCTTCTCTTGAGCTTTGGAGAGACAGAGAAGAGAAGGAAGGGATTAGAATTTCATGTGGAAGGGGTCTCCTTTTATAGTTACAAGGAGTGAGGGCAATTTGGTCATTTTAATTTGAAAATCATTAAATCAAGGGTCCTTAGTGACGGATAAAATCGTCGCTAAAGCCCGTCATGGGCGTAGTGGGGTGCCACCTGCGCTAGGCCTCTCGCCTCCTCGCGAGTAACGTGCGCTCCATGTCCAGCTGATCTTAGTCGTCCGATAATGAGATCGGACGGCTTAAGTCACGCCTCCGTCCGCTTCTCCGTGTGCGCCCGCCCGCGTGTGATCCCACATGAAGCACGACGTGCAATAGTGCGTGGGTGCTATCTGACAAGTCGATTTTCCACTTTCGATTGAGTTTTGCAAATGAACTAATGCGTTGTAGTATTTAAGTGGTGGAAAAGTCGGCTAATCAACAATAAAAATAACCACTCACACAAGAGTGGGTCATGTCCACAGGGAGGCAATTATGCAATAAACTCTCGATTATTTCGTATTCTTTCGGTCAAGTGCGAAATCCCTAGTCAAATCTGACATAAAATGAGATGGAAAGAAGATTCACAATTACTCAAAAATATAAGGGTATATGTGCAAGTTTCACTCACTAAAATCTTCAATAAATATATGATGATTTTATGTAATTTTCATTTGACATATACTAGAGAAAATTGGTACACATGTTGATCCTAAAACCTATCTTAAAACAGGTGAATATCAAAAACATGCAATTATCAGAAAGCATGAGGGTGCATTCGTAATTTTACTGTAATAAACTTATCATAAATGAAAATTAATTTATGGTGGAAATGGTAGTAAATGTAATTTTTAATCTCCCTCAAAATAGAGCATTTGCTCTCTCTCTTGCTTGCATGCAGGGAGGATCGTCGACGGGGCTGTTAACGCACTAGGGAGGTTGGCGAAGACGAGGCCTATCCGATGGAGGCCGCGGCATCGACGGAGATGGCTGGAGGTGACTGGCCGGTGGAGGAGAAGAATGTCGGAGGAGGCGCTGGAGACAGACCTGCGGGGGTGCTCCTGTTGCGTGTGGTGCGGGGCACGCTTGGAGTGGCCTACGCTGGCATGGCAGTGGCTCTGCGTGGTGCGCTGGAGGTGCGGGCGTAGTGCCTGCGAGGAACGCTAGGCACTAGAGAGGGGCACTGGTTTGAGGCCACGCTGGAGGGGCGCCAACGCCTACGGTGGTAGCTTCTGCAGGTAGGAGAAGGTGCCTGCAAGGGCGATGGAGGCACCCCTGCAGTAGGGGTGCACAAGGAGGAGGCGTTGAAGGGAGGCGCTGTGCGGGAGAGAGCGTGCGATGCCTGCGGGTCTGGCAGGGGCACAGGTGGGGCGGTGCGCTTGCAGGGGTGGCTAGAGATGAGCGGTGGAAGATCTGGTGATGGCGTGTGTAGGCAGAGGTGGCGTGAGTGCCTGCAGTGTTGGAGGGAAGCGCTGGTGGTGCTGGTGTGTGAGCAGGCACCTGTGGGAGGGGACGTGCCTGCAGGAGCGCTGGAACAGGGTGGAGATGAGCGCGCAGAGGTGATGAAGGTGTGGTGCTTGCAGGGGCAGGCTTGGTGCACAGTGCACACGGGTTATGCGGTTCTGGATGGTGATCTTCCTCCCCTTTCTCAACCTCCTCTTTAACTCCTCTCCTTTGTGCGTGCGTGAGTTAAGGGATTTTCAAATCCCTTATTTATTTCAGGCCGACGACTGTTGAGGGTGCCCGGAGGATGGGGCAATGAACTGTCGCCAGTTGTTTGAAAGGGTAATTTACCCTTCCCTCCTTATTCTTTTGCCAAATATTTTTCTTGCACATAAAAAGAACATAAAATCATTACATATTAAGTTATAGAATTGATGTAAACCTAAATCATGATGCATGCAAACATTCTATAACTTAATTTAGTTATTAACAAACCTAAAAGATATAATTAAAGTTACTTAGGTGTAATATTAGTCTATTAAAATGGACTCATCAAATACCACCTTGCCTAAGATTTGCTAGTCCCTAGCAAAAATGAAAAATAATAGAAGTAATCGGAAGATTTCTTCTTTTCTTACTTCAAAACTTTAGAAATCCAGACAAATGTGAAGTGTTGATAGCCTAGGTAACGGATCCAAGTGAAAAAGCCAATTCACATTGGGAGTTCATACTTCACCCTTGGTAAATATTTCTGCAAGGATAGGCAACTACTTCCCTCGGGGATAAAGCCGAAGATAATCTGTAATTTGACCCTGGCATTTGGCTTAGGTAGGAGATATCAAGTTGAATGGATTTGTATTTGGTGGCACACACTCATCTGGTGCTACATGTAGTCTAGTACTATAGACTCTAGATCTCTAGACTAGTAGAAAAGTCAACTCAGAGAGAGGCTAAACAACTGTGCTCTCTTGATGTTCCTGGTCGCTCACTCTTTTCTTTCTTTCTGAGATCACAAATCTCTCCAGATTTAGTAATTATGCTCACTGTTTGGTAGCCTCACATGGCATCCACATTTCGATTAAAGTCCTAATAGCTCTACAACTAAGTTAGAGTCCTCAACCAGTATTTGGGCGATCAGAAATACTAGAAGGTAGGTATGGGTCATATTTGATGGAACGCAATAGGAGTTCTATTGCCTCAGAAATAGTGTTACATTATAAACTTGGACTTTTTTTTTATAATATAACTATTTCTTCTTTTTCTTCTTTTTGTTTCTTCTTTTTCTTCTTCTTTTCTCTCTTCCTTTTCTCTTTTTTTTTTTTTAATATTATTTCTTCTTGTTTTTGTTTCTTTTTCAATCAACACAACACAATACAGACTTTTATTTATAAAGCAATATTAGGGATGATGATGGTCAAGAGGAAGTTGTGTGGCTTATTTGATGGAAGTACTTATTCTTGGCCCCGGGAAGGAATGGATAGGACAGGCGTATTTCTAACCTTTGACACTATTACCCTCTTTCAGCTGAGGACTCTATGAAGGACAGTCGTAACCATCCACCATAGTCATAGCTTTATTAAGACCCCATTTCTATGTATCTGCCTTATTTGGTGACTCTCAGGAATTCACACAAAGTACGTACATAGGAACAGAGAGCGAGAAGCTATGCCTAACTTTGAAGTATCATCATCTAATTGTCGAAAACTTAAGTGTCCTTGCACTAGACTTAGCGCACCAGTAATCTCTCTACTTTCTTCCCACAAATATGTGGTGGATCTTACTAGAAGATAGTATGCCTGACTCCCTATGAACTGTCCAAGGGTTTAGTAGACTACAAATACTTATTGGTTTTCTTCAAGGATCTATTACGAAGTCTACGTGCACGTGAAATAAATGTACTGGATTCTAAACTTAAGAAATAATTTTAAGAAAAACCTCCAATGACAAAGGTATTCTGCTAGGGACTAACCCATTCAGCTCAAGAAAATAGAACTTTTATATATATATATATAAATATGTATGTAAATATTTATAAATGCTATAAACATTCTCAGGTTATACCCCCATGCCTAAGACTGACAATATCCTCAATGGAAAAATGTAGACATAAAAGAATATCACCTGAGGAGGAGAGTGGGAGGAGCTAAGGCTCCTCAAGCAGAAGTGCGTCCAAAACTTGGCCATCTGAAAGAGTAATATACGGTTTAAGTCACTGGCCATTTACTTTAAAGCTCGCACCTGAAATAGGATTCCTAATCTCTATAGCTCCATGAGGGAAAGTATTGATAACAACGTATGGCCCATACCAGCGGGACTTGAGCTTTCCAGGAAATAATTTAAGTCTAGAATTGAAAAGCCAGACCCACTGGTTGGGCTCAAAAGTCTTTCTAATGATGTGCTTGTCATGGAAGGCTTTTGTACGTTTCTTGTAAGCTTGAGAAGTTTCATAAGCTTCATTACGAAGCTCCTCAAGCTCACTTAATTCTAACATACGTGCCTTTCCTACTTTATCCAGATTCAAGTTAACATTTTTAATAGTCCAATAAGCTTTATGTTGGATTTCAATGGGAAGGTGGTACACTTTTCCGTAGATAAGATGGAAAGGTGACATGCCCAAGGGAGTCTTATACGTAGTTCTGTAGGCCTAAAGAGCATCATTTAGTTTTTTAGACCAATCCTTCCTATCAGGCCTGACAGTTTTTTCTAAAATTCACTTAATCTCCCTATTAGACACTTCAACTTGTCAACTCGTTTAGGGATGATAAGGTGTGGCTATTATGTGGTTGACTCCCAAATTTTGGAGTAGTCTTGTGAAATGTACATTCTTAAAGTGAGGTCCTCCATCACTTATGATCGTCCTTGGGCACCCATACCGAGAAATGATATTAGCCTTAACAAAGCTGAAGATCATAGAATGATCATTGGTTCGTGTGGGTATGACTTCTATCCATTTCGATACATAGTCAACAGCCACAAGGATGTATTCATATCCGAAGGACATAGGAAAGGGACCCATGAAGTCAATGCCCCAAATATCAAAGATTTCAACAAGGAGGATAGGTTGTTGGGGCATCTCATCCCTTTTTCCAATGGTTCCCATCTGCTGGCAACGTAGACATGCGCCCACATGGGTATGTGCATCTCGGAATAATGTGGGCCACCAAAAACCACACTGAAGAACCTTATGGGTTGTCTTCTTCCCACTAAAATGTCCCCCACAGTGGAGGTCATGGCAAAAACTTAGAACACTTCTTTGTTCTTCATCAGGGATGCAACGGCAAAACAGCTAGTCAGGGCCTATTCTAAACAGCTCAGGTTCCTCCCAGTGAAAAAATTTAGCATTGTCAAGAAACCTGTCTCGTTTCTGCTTGTCCCAAGTACTGGGGGTAATGCCCATGACCAGATAGTTCACTATGTCAGTGAACCAAGGAGTTTTAGCTTCCACGGCCATTAGAGACTCATCAGGGAAAGTCCCTTGAATACCGCCAGTAGGGTTTGATGCCTCAATAGGGATCCTAGACAAATGGTCTGCTACCACATTCTCAACTCCTTTCTTGTCTTTAATTTCCAGGTCAAATTCTTGGAGTTGCAGAATCCAACGAATTAGGCGAGGTTTGGTGTCCTTTTTAGCCAGAAGATGCTTTAGGGCCGAATGATCAGTGAACACCACAACCTTGGATCCCAAAAGATAAGACCAAAACTTTTCCAAAGCAAATACTACAGCAAGTAATTCCTTTTCAGTTACCGTGTATTTTCGCTGAGGATCCGTAAGGGTCTTGCTGGCATAATGCAGCACATGAGGTATGCCATCAACCCTTTGACCTAAGATCGCTCCCACTGCAAAATCAGAAGCATCGCTCATAAGCTCAAATGGGAGGGTCCAATCTGGTGCTTGGAGAATCAGCGCGGTAATGAGGGCTTTCTTCAAAACTTGGAAAGCCTCGCCACATCTATCATCAAAATCGAAGGAGACATCCTTCGCTAACAACTCGCAGAGTGGCTTAGAGATTTTACTGAAATCTCTAATGAAGTGCCTATAAAATCCACCATGTCCAAGGAAAGATCTAACCTAACGAACATTGGTGGGCAATGGAAGCTTAGAAATGGAATCGATTTTTGCGGTGTCCACCTATAATCCTCTCTCGGAAACTATATGCCCTAACACAATGCCCTGCTGGACCATAAAGTGGGTTTTCTCCTAGCTAAGCACCAGCTTTGCCTCTTCGCAATGATTTAAGACTTTATCAAGGTGCGAAAGGCATAGGTCAAACGATGAGCCATAAATGGAGAAGTCATCCATGAAAATTTCAACGAACTCATCGATCATATCAGAAAAGATAGCCATCATACAACGTTGGAAAGTGGCAGGAGCATTACATAACCCGAATGGCATTCGGCAGAACGCAAAAGTGCCATATGGACTCGTGAAGGTGGTACGGTCCTGATCATCAGGAAAAATGGTTATCTGATTGTACCCGGAGTACCCGTCAAGAAAACAAAGGTACTTGTTCCCCGCCAATTGTTCCAGAATTTGATCGATAAATGGTAAGGGGAAATGGTCTTTCTAGGTAGCTGTGTTTAAATGGCGGTAATCAATGCAGACCCTCCAACCAGCTGAGGGTCTAGTAGTCACCAGTTCTCCTTGGTCATTCTCTTCCACAGTGATTCCTGCCTTTTTCGGAACTACGTGAATAGGATTGACCCATTTACTATCTGAAATGGGATAGATAATCCCTGCATCTAGCCATTTCAGAATCTCCTTTTTAACAACCTCCCATATATTTGGATTGAGCGTTCTCTGCATGTCACGGAAAGGCTTCATGGACTTGTCTGTGTATATATGATGCATGCAAAGAGAGGGAGCAACACCCCTAATATCAGCAATTGTCCAAGCAATTGCTTCCTTGTGCCATTGTAAACACTCAAGCAGAGCTCCCTCCTACAATTCAGATAATGCAGATGAGATAATAACGGGGAGCGTGTTATTAGGGCCAAGGAAAGCATATTTCAATGTGCTCGGGAGGGGTTTCAACTCCAATTCAGGAGCCTTTTGGATTGGGGGTTTTAGTTGAGATGTCCCTGCCTCAGGTAGTTGATCTACCTTCACAGTCCAAGGTGGGGACAGAGACTCAGTGTGTACCCCCAGCAACTCCTCTAATTCGAGCATTTCCCTTTCAGTTTCTTTAATAATAGAGGGATGGTCCTTAGATATGACCTTCTGAAGGGGATCTCTACATAAGAGTGCTGGAGTAGTCTCTTCAATTATTTCATCAATGACCTCAATCTGAGAACAATCTTCAAATCCAGGTTTCTTGTAAGTATCAAAAACATTCAACTGGATCTTCTTATTCCGAAAGCCCATTTTAAGTGCCCCAGATCTACAATTTATAGAGGCATTGGATGTGGCCAAGAAGGGGTGTCCAAGAATAATGGACGGCTTTGTGGGCTTATTAGATGGGTCAGTATCAAGTACCAAAAAGTCAATGGGGAAAAAGAAATCCTCCACTCTCACAAGGACATCTTCCAACAATCCCCGCAGTGTCTTCAGTGATCTGTCTACAACCTGGAGGATTATTGGACTAGGCTTCAGCTTTTCTCCTCCCAAAAGGTCGTAGACAGAGCTCGGTAGAATGTTTACCCCCGAACCTAGATCTAGCAGAGCCTCGTCAATGTGTTGGTTACCTATAACCACTGAAATATACAAGACCCCTGGGTCTTTCATTTTGGGGGGTGTTCCATGCTGGAGTACTGAGCTAACATGGTCAGGTAGGATGACCTTGGTTTGAACCTGTTTCCTAGATCAGTGCTTCTAGGTGCACAGGTCCTTCAGAAACTTGGCATAGGATAGAATCTGTTTAATCGCTTCCAACAGAGGCAAGTTAATCTGGACTTGCCTAAAATGATCCATAATCTCTTCCATCCTATCCTTCGCTCCAGATGAGCCAACAGAAGATTCCCTAGGAGCAGATAGGCGCTCTAGATAGGGCACCCTCAGCTTTTGGGTAGAGGGGTCATCATGGTGGTAAAGGGGTGGTGGAAGGACGACATCATCATTGTGGGTGATTTTGTGCGAGGCAGAGTGGTGTGGCTCTTCCTCGAGTGAGATGGAAGTCGGGTCAGGTGTGGAAGGGGAATTCTAAGATGTAACCGTAGGAGTGTTATCAGGCTTGTCGATCTGTTTTCCACTTCTCAACATGGTCACTGCTTGGGCGTGCTCCCTGAATACAACCCCCTTGCCCTTAGGGTTCTCCTTAGAAGAGCTAGGTAGCTTCCCTGGATCACGTTGCCTAATTGCCTCAATATGATTACCAATTTGGGATTGCATATCAGTAATCATCTTATTCTGAGATTGGATTACCATATTCTGATGCTCTTGCATTGCTTTCATCATGGCCTTCAGTTCATCCATCTTAGAGGGCTTATTCGGAGGAGGATTTTCATAAGAAGGTTGGTATGTAGGCTGGGGAGGTAAGGGTCTTGTATTCCCTGAGTTAGAAGCATCAGCTTGCTTCCAAGAGAAGTTTGGATGGTTCCGCCATCCTAGATTATAAGTGTTGGAGTAAGGGTTATTGCGAGGGCGGAGGAAACCATGGGCCACATTCAAGTCGGCCTGAATGAACTCAGGGAATTGGTTTGCCTGATGGCACTCCGCAGTGGCGTGCGTTGTGCTTTGGCAAATGGAGCATTCTCTTGAAGCCTGTAAAATAGAGGCTGCTTGCAAGTTCATGCCGGGATTTGCTAAAAGCCTACCAAAGTTTTTATTCAATAGTTGAATCTGATAAGCCAAATCTTGAGAAGCCCCAGCTTCATGGGCCTCTATCTTCCTCTGCAAGATTGATGGTTTTCTTTCTTGATAGGTAGAGGACAGATGTATGGAGTTGTCGCTTAATGTTTCAAATAATGCCCAGGCTTCATCCATAGTTCTTGTCATGAAGGTTCCTGCACAGGCTGCATTAATGGTTTGCCTATGCCTTTCAGATAATCCGTTATAGAATCTTTCGACCAATTGCCACCTTGGCACTTGATGGTGAGGACATAACCTAAGAAGGTCATTAAAGTGCTCCCAAGTCTCATGAAATTGCTCCCCTTCCTGTTGAGTAAAACCCATAATCTCTCTTTTATAATGGTTGGTTTTACTCATAGGAAAATACTTTTTTAAAAATTCTCCCTTAAGGGTGGCCCAATCATTTTCCCTTGCATCGAGGGTATGATACCAGTGCTTGGCCTTATCGTTTAGGGAGAAAGGAAATAGAGTCCTCATCAGGGCTTCATCAGTAAAGCCCTGGAGGTTCACCGTGGAACAAACCTTAGTGAATTCCTCAAAATGCCAGTAGGGGTCCCCCCTAGTAGTACCATAGAAAGAGGGTAATAAAGATATGGTACTGCTCTTGATCTCATACGGATTATCCCCTATCGATTGTCTTAGTGTTTGTGCAGGTTGGTTAGTTGGAATAAAATAGTCCCTTAGGGTCCTTTCTTGATTTACACCTTGCTCAGCCATTCCTTCTTTTTCCTCTCCTAGGTGAGCTCTCCTAAGAATTCTCTCAGGATCAGGATCAAAGACTAGATTACTCTCAATAGAGTGTCTACCAAGCATAGAAAACATAGTTCAGGTTTTTATTGGGTAAGTTAAACCTCCACTCCAAAGATAAGTCAAATGATCAAGACTTACCCCTCCATTCTTACGTAAGTGGTATAAAAGGGGTGTGGACTTGAAATCTTAACCTTCTTTATTACAGAGGTCGAATTAGTTAATATAAATGGCCAAACAAGTTTTTCACTACAATTACATGCCTTAATTCAACCTTTGAGTGCCCTAAGACCTATACTTTGCTTGGATGATACTCCCAGGTGATCAAGTAAGAAGTTACTCCAAGGTTGAACAAAGGGATGCAAGTAGGGCGAACCCTTCCTTTGAGGCAATGCATATGCGGTGCCCCTTCACTACCCTTTTGTTCCTTTAGGGGGTGTCCCCCATCGTGGAGTATCAAAACACTTGGTCAAAAGATAGTATCACCACCACCACAAAGCACAATAGGAGGGTCTGCACCGATAAAGAGATCGGTGCCAATATCCTTAAGGGATCGAGCCTTAGTGCGGTGCCTAATGTGCATGCTCAGTGTCAGAAGTGTGCAACACACAGCAAATCTTTGTAATTTCTTTTGAAATCGTAGACAAGTCCCTTAGAATCAGATCAAATGTGAATTGCTTTTCGGGTTGAATCTGATTATTAGTTCCACTTTTAGTTATGTGACCACTGAATTAGTAAATTCAAACAACTTGGTGGTCTTGAATTTTAATTTGAATGCAAATGCGTGAATAGGAGCTGGATGCAAAAGTTAGAAAGATGTACCTATCTACATCAATTTTCGTGCTAATATGCTTGCAATGCAATAATAAGATCTAATGAGCTGCTCAATCACCCCTAAATGCATGCACCTAAGGGCATGCAACTTCTAAATAGGCAGCTCGATATTTTCTTTGTTGGTTTTAAAAGCAGGCAAGCAGAAAATAGAATTACGCACGCAAAAAAAAATATTGTAAGCCCTAGTAGCTAAAGAATGTGGCGACAAATCTCCAAAAATTTAGCCCCAATGACTACAAGGGCGAAAAGATAGAAATAAATTTGTGGCGATGGAGAATCCTTTACGATATCAGGATCTTGGTCTCCTTCATCTTTTCCTCGTGTGGCTTAACTCGCGGTTGCTGTCGCCGCTTTGTTGCGCCTTGTCAGATTCCTCACACAGTAAAAAAATTGATCAAATATTTTCGTAACTCAGAATATTTAAAAACAATGAAGTAAATCTATTGCATCTATTGCCTCCCCGGCAATAGCGCCAATTTGACAAGTAGATTTTCCACTTTCGATTAAGTTTTGCAAATGAACTAATGCGTTGTAGTATTTAAGTAGTGGAAAAATCGACTAATTAACAATAAAAATAACCACTCACAGAAGAGCGGGTTGTGTCCACAGGGAGGAAATTATGAAATAAACTCTCGATTATTTCTTATTCTTTCGGTCAAGTGCGAAATCCCTAGTCAAATCTAACAAAAAATGCGATGGAAAGAAGATTCACAATTACTCAAAAATATAAGGGTATATGTGCAATTTTCCCTCACTAAAATCTTCAATAAATATATGATGATTTTATGCAATTTTCACTTGACATATACTAGAGAAAATTGGTGCACATGTTGATCTCAAAACCAATCTTAAAACAGGTGAATATCAATAACATGCAATTATCAGAAAGCATGAGGGTGCATTCATAATTTTACCGTAATAAAATAATTATAAATGGAAATTAATTTCTGGCGGCAATGGTAGTAAATGTAATTTTCAATCTCCCTCAAAACAGAGCATTTGCTCTCTCTCTTGCCTACATGCAGGGAGGATCGTCGGCGGGGCTGTTAATGCACTAGGGAGGTTGGCGAAGACGAGGCCTATCCGATGGAGGCCTCGGTGTCGACGGACATGGCCGGAGGTGGCCGGCCGACCGAGGAGAAGAATGTTGGAGGAGGTGCTGGAGGCGGACCAGCGGGGGTGCTCCTGCTGCTTGTGTTGCAAGGCGCGCCTGGAGTGGCCTACGGTGGTGTGGCGGTGGCTCTGTGCGTAGCGTTGGAGGTGCGGGCGTAGTGCCAGCGGGGAACGCCAGTCACTAGAGAGGGGCGCTAGCTTGAGGTGATGCTGGAGGGGTGCCAACGCCTATGATGGTAGCCTCTGCAAGCGAGAGAAGGTGCCTACGGGGGCGATGGAGGCACGCCTGCAGTAGGGGCGCGCAAGGAGGAGGCGCTGAAGGGAGGCGCTGTGCAGGAGAGAGGGTGCGGTGCCCGCAGGTCTGGCAGGGGCGTGGGTGGGTCAGTGCGGCTGTAGCGGCGGCTAGAGATGAGCGGTGGAAGATCTGGTGATATCAGGTGTGGACAGAGGTGGCGTGAGCGCCTGCAGCGTTGGAAGGAAGCGCTCATGGTGCGGGTGTGTGAGCGGGCACCTGCAGGAGGGGACGTGCCTGCAGGAGCATTGGAACAGGGTGGAGATGGGCGTGCGGAGGTGATGAAGGTGCGATGCCTGCAGGGGTAGGCTTGGTGCACAGTGCACACTGGTTACGCGGTTCTGGATGGTGGTCTTCCTCCCCTTTCTCAGCCTCCTCTTTAACTCCTCTCCTTTACGCGTGCATTAGTTAAGGAATTTTCAAATCCCTTAGCTATTTCTGGCCGATGGCTGTTGAGGGTGCCCGGAGGATGGGGAAAAGAACTGCCGCCGGTTGTTTGAATGGATAATTTGCCCTCCCCTCCTTATTCTTTTGCCAAATATTTTTCCTACACATAAAAGGAACATAAAATCATTACATATTAAGTTATAGAATAGATGTAAACCTAAATCATGATGCATGCAAACATTCTATAACATAATGTAGTTATTAACAAACCTAAAAGATACAATTAAAGTTACTTAGGCGTAATATTAGTCCATTAAAATGGACTCATCACTATCGAGCGCACGCAGCCGCTCGATTCTCATCGCACGGTCGCACGCGCCCGCTCCTCAGTGCCAGCTCGCCTGCGAATGAGGATTGGAACCCGCGTTTGAAGGAGACCGATTGCCTTATCCACTACGCTGCGTACGTGGATGGGAGGGCAGCTGAACTTTTGAACACACGATCAAGATCGTTGGATCAAGATCCAACGGTCAAGGCTGCTTCTTCAGGTGCAACTCAGAGGATGGGCACGTCGGTTGAGCTCCTCTCTCAGCCGTTGGATCTTGATCCAACGGCAGAGATGTGTGGGTGCTATTGTCTTCAGTGATTGAGGGCGGCTAATTGGGTGGCCGAGATGGCACCATGTGGCACCATCTCGACCGTCCATCTTCTGGATGATGTAGATGGTGCCACGGGTGTCGAATTGAGTCGATTTTCGTGCCGTTAGGCTGCGATCGTCGATCCGAATCCATCCGTGTGGTCGGATTTGTCGTTTGAAGTGTAGATTTACACCATCTTGGCCCTTGATCTTCTAGGGTTCCCCGATCTTTATCTGATGCTACAGATGTCTGATTAAGGCGATCTTGGATTCGTTGAACTCCAATCGTCGCCCTGGTCACATCTGTATGGTTGGATCCTCGATTCGAGGCCCTGATAAAAAGTTTGCCCTATCCATGAACATAAAACGAGATAATTAACCTCCATTTTATTCAAACTAATCTAAATGCAAGATGATGCATGTTATGCAATATTTATAGTATGCAATGCAATCCTATGCTTAAGAACATGCATAAATAGACATCTTGAGTAGTGTAAACATGTTTACATCACCATTCAAGGGTTTAAAATAATAATTTTTATATCTTTTAAAACCTATCCTAATTTGGAGGATCCTTGTTATCCTCCACTTATTCCGTTTCGGGAGGTACCTTTTCATATTCCTTTTGTTATCCCTAGACCTCCTCAGGTAGCCTATGAGGTTCTCTATTCTCATGTCTTCTGGCGAGCATTTGGAATCACGCTGCATCATCGGCTCACCAACTTCCGTGGCTACCTATTTTCTAGGCCCGCGTTGTTATGCATATTTTTAGGGCCTAGCTTTTTCTATTCAGAACTAGACTTTCGGGTTCCTTATAAGTCTGGCTGCTGACAGAAAATGCAACGCATGTTGGGAGGCAACCCAGCGTTCTGAATAACACCATCATCAGGTGATTTCCTTCCTTTCTCCCCCTATTTTAATTTTACAATGAGGACATTGTAGGATTTAGGCATTGGGGGGTGCATTTTGCATTTTAAGAAGTATTCATATATTTAGGTTAGCATATAAAAAAAAAATTCTATTCTTGAGCTGAATTGGTTAATCCCTAGCAAAACATCTTTGTCATGGAAGTGTCATTAAAGATTTTTCTTCTTAAATTGTTTCTTAAGTTTAGAATCCAGTACATTTACTTCACTTGCACGTAGACTGGGTAATGGATCTTTGAAGAAAACCAATAAGCATTTTTAGTCTACTGAACCCTTGGACAGTTAATAGGGAGTCAGGCATACTATCTTCTAGTAGATCCACCTCATATTTATGAGAAGAAAGTAGAGGGATTACTGGTGCGTTGAGTCTAGTGCAAGGACTCTTAAGTTTTGGATAATTAGATGATGGTACTTCAGAGTTAGGCATAGTTTTCATTCCCTGTTCCTGTATGTATACATTGTGTGAATTCCTGAGAGTCACTAAATAAGGCAGATACACAGAGATTGAGTCTTAATAAAGCTATGACTATGGTGGATGGTTACGACTGTCCTTCATAGAGTCCTCAACTGAAGAGGGTAATAGTGTTAAAGGTTAGAAATATGCCTATCCTATCCATTCCTTCCCGGTGCCGAGAATAGGCACTTCCACCAAATAAGCCACACAATATTCTCTTGACCATCATCATCCCTAATAATGCCTCATAAATAAAAGTCTGTATCGTGTTAATTTGATTTATAAAGAAAGAAAACGAAAAAAAAAACAACAATTATATTAAAAATAAAAAAAAGAGAAAAAAAAGAAAAGAGAGAGAAAAGAAAAAGAAAAGAGTCAAAGTTTATAATTTTATCTTCGTGACGTTGTTTCAGAGGCATCAAAAACACCCATTGCGATCCACCAAATATGACCCATACCTACCTTTCAGTGTTTCTGATTACCCGAATACTGGCTGAGGACTCTAACTTAGTTGTAGGATTATTAGGACTTTAATTGAAGTGTGAATGCCATGTGAGGTCACCAAACAGTGAGTACACTTACTAAATCTAGAGAGATTTGTGATCTCAGAAAGAAAAGAGTGAGCGCCATGGAACATCAAGAGAGCACAGTTGTTTAGCCTCTCTCCGAGTTGACTTATTTGATAGTCTAGAGATCTAGAGTCTATAGTACTAGATTACATGTAGCACTAGATGAGTGTGTGCCACCAAATACGTATCCATTAAACTCAGCATCTCCTACTTAAGCTAAAAAGCCAAGGTCAAATTTCAGATTATATTCTACTTTATCCCAAAGTGAAGTAGTTGCCAATCCTAATAAAATGTTTACCAAGGGATAAGTACGAACTGTAAATGTAAGTTGGCTTTTCACTTGGATCCGTTACCTAGGCTGCTATCACTTAACATTTGTCTGGATCTCTAAATTTTTGGAATAGAAAAAGAAGAAATCTTTTTGGTGATTTCTATTGTTTTTCACTTATTGCTAAGGACTAGCAAAACTTAGCCATGGGGGTATTTGATAAGTCCACTTTAGTGGACCATTATTTAGCCTAAGTACTCTTTAATTATCTGTCCTTAGTTTCTAATTAATTAGGAGTTAATTGATAATTCACCATTGTCTGCGTATAATTTTGTGCACCAATTTTATAATATATGGCTATGACAATTTATATGGTTGATGCAGGATAAGTGCAAGAAACTAGAAGGCATCATTCAGACCTCTGAATTCATTACATTAGATGTCTTAAGGATAGTTTGGACAGCACCGCCTTCCTCTTCACAACAACTCCCTCTGAGTCTATTGACACCGCCAACCTTGCCTCATCTATTCAACCACCCCAACCACTCACGATGTTCGCTGGGTGGTTGAAGAATTCCACGGCCAAAGAAAAACAAACGTGAGGGATATTTAAAATGAAGGCTGAGGATAGATGATCCTCCTTCCGCCGCTTCACCCCCTGCAGGGATATCCTCCATCTCTACCATCGTGAAGGAGGCGTGCACCATGGACTTCAGCTAACACCGTGGTCTCTACGCACCTGCCTCCCCCTTCATCCTCTCGACGATCGCACGGTGACAGCATGCGGCCATCACCACAAAGTACCTAACCGCACATCCGCACCTGTGCACATGCCAGAACACCACACGCCCCCTCACCATGCACAGCACACCATGCACCCGCCATCCAAGTGTTGCCTGTGCGCAGGCAGCACCTCCACTCCTCCCGTCACCGCACGTAGTGGCCACAGCCGCGTAGCCCTTGCACGCACACCCTCACCCACTGTAGTGAACCATAGCTTCGTGCACGCTGCACCTCTTCCTCCTCTGTCTTCTCCTTTTTCTTCAACCCACTTGCAACTCCACCTAAAGAACCCGTCAGCCACCGGCCTGCCCCATGCCGTGCGGCCCCCTCTGGTCTCCATTATCGACCCCGAGCATCGCACGCAGCGCCTTCACCATGCAGCCACGCATGGCCCAGGCACATAGCCACAACAACTCGGTTGGGCTTCATCAATGCAGGTGATTTCCTCCGCTGTCCGGCCACTACGCCACCACCATTGCGAAGGCCACACCTCAGAGACCCACCACCGGTGACCACACTGTCCGCCGACTCCTCTTCGTGCGAGCATGAGGCAAGTATTCCCCTGTTTCTCTATAGTAAAGCCCCTATTATTAATTATGAATAATGCCATTGTAGAGAATACTATTCATTTATTTATCTCATTATATTTCGGTAGATTTGCATCAATATCCCTCATGTTTGTTTGAATCATGGATAATTGAATTCTTGTCTTGAATAATAGAATATGGGATATTGGTTACAGGGAGCGGGTTCTATTTTAATTAAATTTGATGGTGCTTGTCAGAACTAAGATAGCAATTCTGGTATTTCCATGGTGGTGATTTTGCATGTGCACCCTTATATTCTTGATTAATTATCTAGATTGAGAATTGATGCTGGAAATGAGAGCACTAGTTAGCATGCACATCCGTTGATATTCCTGATTACTTGAAGCATCATTACTCATTTTTAATAGGCTAATTCCTCCCTGTGGAGATGACCTAACTATTTTCGTGGTTAGCTTCTAAGAGCTAAAATGTTTTGAATAGCAATTTTCTACCACGTGATTAGATAAAACTATTGGTGTTAGAACATCGCGATCGTTTATTTTGATGATAACAAAACACGTGTCATTCAACATTTGCACTTAAAGTCTTAGATTTCAGGTTAATTGCAAATGCAGACATGGGTAGATGGAGTTCGAGCTCGCATCCAGGACAGATTGGAGGAGCTTGATGGAGATCAGAGGAGCTTCACGTGGAGTGATAGCTTGAAGAAGGAAGGACAAGAAGAATAGGATAGAATTCTGTTTTCTCTTTCTATGTACTTTTGTCTTTATTTCCTTGCTCTTTTTGTTTCTTAGAATATCATGTTAAAGAGCCTCAAAGCACCCTAATAATAGTCTTAGGAATACCTACACAACCCTAGGATACTTAAGTTTTCTGTAAATAACTTAGAAAACCAAACTAGGGTTCAAACAACCTTTCAGACGTCTAATCTGAAAATTAGACGTCTGATAAATACTTTTAAGATGTTCGACTATTGACTCAGACGTTCGATTATATTTAGACTGGACTTAGTTAGCTCTGTCTGATGAAATCAAACGTCCAGACCTTAGTCCAGAAGTCTTAGAAGACGTCTGATGCCTTTGCCAGACGTCCAATTAGTGGACCGTTGGCTGCCTTAGTAAACACTGAAGGAAATGACCGTTAGCCTTGTATCAGACATCCGTAGAAGACCCCAGACGTCTGATACATGACTGTTTTGCCTCGGCTGACCCAAAATCTCTTCTCAGAGATTTTAGAGCTGTTGCAATCCCTTGGAAATCCATTTCTGCAGAAAAGTAGGTTTCCAGACATCCACACATTTTTCCAGATGTCCTGTATGTCTTCTGATGACAATTCACTAGAACCCTGTTTAGATCTGATTCAAGTCAGGAAGGAAACCCGCCTAAAATCAGATGTCTAACTTTGTTCCCAGATGTCTTAAATTGGTTTTCCAGACGTCTGATAACCCTGTCAGTGTAATAATTAATCTTGATTTCGAAATGATTTTCTTGGAGCTTGCACCCAACGGTTATGGAAGCCTTCCAAGGCCTTCCAAAGCTTTCCTAGGGCTTCTACGAGTAGAGGAGAACCCTTTCAACTCAAATATACACCTAGACACACCAAGACACACTAAGTAAACCACTTTCCACATCTTTGGTGTCCAAGAGAAGTAGTTGAAGCTCTAGCTCTCCAAGCTCAAGTTGTACATCTAGAGAGCATCGATCATTTGTGCACACACTCTCCTGCCATAGTTCACGAGAGCACCATTGCCCCGTTGCGTGGCTCACACACCCGCGTCACCGATTCGATGCACTTCCAGCAAAGGGAAGCATCCTAAGTCCTATAGAAGCTTAGTTTAAGAATTACTTTGTTGGCTCTATAGGATTATTGTTGTATTTTACTTTGTTATTTTGTTGGGTATTTGTGTCGTGAATTCCCATCTCCATCGAAGGATAAAATCCTTCTCGTGAAGAGAAGGGGTTGAGGAATGCTACCCTCGCACTTGTAGCGTGGTTGTAATTGAATTTGAATCACCCTCGCTTAAGTGATTCGTTTAGTGGATTTGATCAACTTGGTTGATCGAAAAATCATAACTCGAGAGGGTTTGGTGGTGGTTTTCACCCGGGTTGGGTTTCCACCTAAAAATCATTGTGTACATTGTGTGATTGTTTATCTTGTGAGATTGTTATATTTTGTTCCACATTTTTTACGTCACACTGTTCTCACCCCCTCCAAGTGGGGAATCACAATTGGTATCAGAGCAGGTTCTTGCGAGATCGAAGTAACACTCGACAAGAAGATCATGGAGGGGAGCAGTTCTGTAATCTGGATCTCCGAGGGGCAGTCCACGACCCATCCGCTGTTCTTCGACGGGAGCAACTACCCCTACTGGAAGTTGCGGATGAAGACTTGGCTTCAAGCCAATGACTTCACGATTTGGGCCAGGTGCGAGATGCCATTTGACATCCCAGAGAAACTCGTGGGAGGCTACTCGCAACAACAAATTCGTGAATTCTCTTTAAACATGAAGACCATGAGCACCCCTTATTGCACGCTCAGCCTAGAGGAGTTTAACAGAATCTCTCAATGTGCCACCGGATACGAGATCTAGCACACACTTGAGGTAACTCACAAGGGTACCTCTAAGGTAAAGACTTCTAAAATAAATTTACCTTCTCAAGAATTTGAATCTTTTTCTATGAAGTCTAGCGAATCTTTAAGTGAGATTAACACTAGGTTCACTCTCATAGTAAATAGTTTAAAAGCTTTAGGTAAGACCTTCATCAAGGGGAGCTTCAAGGAAAGCTACTCTGTTCCCTTGGACCAGAGTGGGACCAGAAGGTCATCGCCATCGAGGAGGTGAATGAAGTGGAGGAGCTTAACATGGAGGATCTCCTAGGCAACCTAATGGCCAACGAGACAAAGCTAAAGCAGAAGGACACAACGGAACCAAAATCGAAGAAGACCCTCGCATTCAGAGCCACGTCAGACAGCGAGGTAAGTTCTGATGATGAGGACTTTAAAATTTTACTTAAGAAATTTTCCATGTTTTGTAGGGAATCAAAGAAAGAAAAGAAGGAGAAGAAGGAAAGCCTGAGACGTTGCTACCACTGCAACGAGAAAGGGCATCTACAACCAGAATGCCCACTTCTCAAGAAGGAGAAGAAGGAAAAGGAGAAGAAATCGAACAAGAAGGCATTCCAAGCAACGTGGGACGACTCAAGCTTGGAGGAAGAGGATGAAGAAAATCCTGAGAAGAATGAAACCGCTTACTTTGGTTTCATGACCTTAGGAGAAAGCGACAGCGAAAGTGGAACCGACTCCGACAATGAGGTAACTTCCGATTTACAAAATGCATTTAATGAGCTTTCTGAAGTTAGTAAATCACTTAAGATAGAAAATAAAAATATTAGAAAGAACCTTAGTTTTCTCAAAAATGAAAATGAAAGGTTAGAAAAACAACTTAAGGATCTACGAGCTAGTCCTAAAAATGATGACTTAATCAATGAAAATACTAAATTGATTGAGGAAAATACCAGTCTAAAGTTAGAAATTTCTGATTTAAAGGCTAAGATAAATATTATAGAAAAAGAAATCGCATGTCTTAGGGAGAATTCTAACAAATTAATCAACAAAGTAGAAGATTTGCATAGCCCTAAGGTTGAGAAAGGATCTCCATCAAGGAGACCCACTAACAGATCTGGATGCAAGCTCACTTGGATACCTTAGAAAGATTTGAAATCTTGTTTTGTAGGTTTCAAGGGTGACTACAACACAAAGGACCAGACCTACAAGCTCAATGCTGGTCAACTCGAGTTGGGTGGACCACGGAGCAGAACAAGGAGGAGAATGAGAAGGCCGACGAGATGGCAAACAAATGATGGACCCGCCGCACGTCGACCACCAGACTGGAGATCGCCGATGATGCCTGGGCCTCCAAGCTATGGATGGGAGCCCCATCCGATATGGCATCCACCACCTCCATTCGGGCCATTTATTGGCCATGGTAGGTGAGGTAAAACCCTTTTAACCGTATCTTTGTTTATCATTAGCATATAGATAGGGGGAGTTAAAAAATATGAGCTATTTATCAATCATTAAGGGGAATATCTTATTGAATTAGCTATATTTCCTTTAGTAAGGGGGAGAAAAATAATAGCCATCTTGTTGTTACAAAAAGGGGGAGGACACTACTCTTGTTAAAAGAAATTCAACTCATTTATAGAAGAGCATGTTTTAAGGGGGAGTTATAGGAAATTTAAAATCAATTAAACCTTTTTGATAATGTCAAAAAGGGGGAGGATTTTTTGCATTATTATTTATGATTTTGTCATCATCAAAAAGGGGGAGATTGTTGGTGCTAAAATACCGCGATTGTTTATTTTGATGATAACAAAACACGTGCCATTTAACATTTGCACTTGAAGTCTTAGATTTCAGGTTAATTGCAAATGGAGACGTGGGTAGATGGAGTTCGAGCTTACATCCAGGATAGATTGGAGGAGCTTGATGGATAACAGAGGAGCTTCACGTGGAGCGATAGCCTGAAGATGGAAGGACAAGAAGAATATGATAGAATTCTGTTTATCTCTTTTTATGTACTTTTGTCTTTATTTCCATGCTCTTTTTGTTTCTTAGAATATCATGTTAAAGAGCCTCAAAGTACCCTAACAGTAGTCCTTGGAACACCTGCAAAACCCTAGAATACTTAGGTTTTCTGTAAAGAACTTAGAAAATCAAACTAGGGTTCAAGCAACCCTTTTAGACGTCTAATCTGAAAATCAGACGTCTGATAAATGCTTTTAAGACGTCCGACTGTTGACTCAGACGTCTGATTATATTTCGGCTGGACTTAGTTCTGTCCGATGAAATCAGATGTTCAGACCTTCGTCCAGACGTCTTAGAAGATGTTTGATGCCATTGCCAGATGTCCAATTAGTGGACTGTTGACTGCCTTAGTAAGCACTGAAGAAAATGACCATTAGCCTCGTATCAGGCATTCGTATAGGAACCCAGACGTTTGATACATGACTGTTTTGCCTCGACTAACCCAAAATCTCTTATCAGAGATTTTATAGCCGTTCCACTCCCTTGGGAATCCATTTCTACAGAAAAGTAAGTTTCCAGACATCCTGTATGTCGTCTGATGACAATTCACTAGAATCCTGTTTAGATCTTATTCAAGTCAGGAAGGAAACCTGCCTAAAGTCAAATGTCTGACTTTGTTCCTAGACATCTTAAACTAGCTTTCCAGACATCTGATGCTAGGATCAGATGTCTGATAAGCCTATCAGTGTAATGATTAATTTTGATTTTGACCTGATTTTCTTGGAGATTGCACCAAACGGCTATGGAAGCCTTCCAAGACCTTCCAAAGCCTTCCTAGGGCCTCTATGAATAGAGGAGAACCCTTGCCACTCAAATATACACCTAGACACACCAAGACACACTAAGTAAACCACTTTCCACATCTTTGTTGTCCAAGAGAAGTAGTTGAAGCTCTAGCTCTCCAAGCTCAAGTTCTACATCTAGAGAGCATCGATCATTTGCGCACCTGCTCTCCCGCCATAGTTCACGAGAGCACCGTTGCGCCGTTGCGTGACTCACACACCCGCATCACCGATTCGACGCACTTCCAGCAAAGGGAAGCATCCTAACTCCTATAGAAGCTTAGTTTAAGAATTATTTTGTTGGCTCTATAGGATTATTATTGTATTTTACTTTGTTATTTGGTTGGGTATTCATGTCACGAATTCCCATCTCCATCGAGGGACAAAATCCTTCTCGTGAAGAGAAGGGGTTGAGGGACGCTACCCTCGCACTTGTAGCGTGGCTGTAATTGAGGTTGAATCACCCTCATTTAAGTGATTCATTTAGTGGATTTGATCAACTTGGTTGATCGGAAAATCCTAACTCGAGAGGGTTAGGTGGTGGTTTTCAGCTGGGTTGGGTTTCCACCTAAAAATCATTGTGTACATTGTGTGATTGTTTATCTGGTGAGATTGTTATATTTTATTCCATATTTTTTACATCACGCTGATCTCACACCCTCCAAGTAGGGAATCACAAAAATGACACGTCATTTCATGCTAAAGTTTTTATTGAAAATGAAGATCACTCTTTCAACAGGCTTGTATTCTTGTGATGCAGGGTTCCCTCTTTTCCCCATCCTTTCGACTTCCTTCCGGTGTATGCTTGGAAGGAGGTCATTGAATCCTAGATTGGAAGGACCTTCAGGCAGCGTAGATCCCATGGCTGATCAACAACCACTTCCCACGCCCCCAAACCAGTAGAAGCTGATTCAGAGGCAGTTGGAAGAATTGCAGTAGATGCAGCAATGGTTCCATCATATGCATGGTTAAGGCACTCATCCCTTGAAGGATTTTTACGATCCTTCAAACTATGGGGAATGTCTCGGCATCATGATTCCCGTCGGAGACAAAGAAATCAAGCCCCAAGTCTTAAGTTTGATTAAGCATTTCCATGGGCATGGCTAGGAGGACCCATTCCAACACTTGGATGATCTAACCACTTTGGTTCAGACCACCAGTGCAAGGAATGTGAACGAAGAGCAAACGATCATGAGGCTTTTCCCCCACTCTCTTAAAGATAAGGCCGCACATTGGTACTGGACCAGAGGAAGGCTGATTGAAACTTGGGTGGCTCTTAAGTCAGCTTTCTGGAAGAAATTCTTCCCTATCGAAAGGACCATTGCCTTGTGACGGGCGATTACCACTTTTGCCCAGCGGCTAAGGGAACCGTTTCATGGTGCCCGGGAGCGATTCAAGGAACTTTTGAGGAGGTGACCACACCATGAGTTGTCAAAATGGAAACTCGTGTAGATTTTCTATCACGTGTTGGTTGAGCAACACCGTAATCATGTGGACACCTCCTGCAGAGGCAATTTCCTCAACAGGGATGTAGATAGCGCATACGACATGCTTGAGGAAATGAGCAAGAACTCAATTAATTACGCCTCCATGGATGCATTCAACCGGTCCCAACAACCTAGGTCGAGTGTTAATGAGATCCAAGATTCTCATTCATTTGACAAGGAATTAAGTTGTAATAAACTAGATAAAATGGACTTGGTTGCCAAGAGAATGGAAGAATGGATGTCAGGGAATTCAAGAAACACTTCTATACTTAATCCCAAAATTCGGGATTCCATTCCTCACGAGGTCCCACAGGGCAGGAATTTCTGAACCAACTTGATTCGGCTCAGCCTGTGAGCTAAGATTTCTCAGAACCTTATGGGTTCTAAACTAGGGCCTTTGATCCCAGATTTTCTGATCCTTCCTTCTCTCCATCCTCATCCTATGAGGATGCATATGCAATGTAGGAGAATGTTAGGTCTGATGAGAACCTCATCATGAGCCATAACTAGCTCATTTTGACCCAATACAAAGGATAAAAGCTCCTACATATCTCAAGGAAAAGCTTAACTCAGAGAATTCTGAGTTTGAGAAGAAAACCAGTCATAAGGGGTAAAAGTGCAATTTTACCAGTATAAACTGCATACAGGGTAATTCAGGGACCAAACACAGGTCAAAACAGCTTAATAAGAATAAAAGTGGGATGAGATGATCTAGCAAGGGCTACAGCACTTCCAAGGAACCAAATGATAATCTGTAACCCTAAAACAACCCACTTCAATTCACAAGGTTCGAGGCAAAGTAAAAATAGAATAAACCCTCTAAAATTCATAGAAAAATAATATCTAGGGTTTAGAACCTTCAATTTGGCCTTTAGAACCCATTTTGACCTACATTGAGAACCATGCCCAATTAATAACTTAATTTGGGTTTTTGCGCAAATTGACCGGTCAAACAAGGTTTAATATGAAAATAAAATTCACCATCAGATTCCTTAGGTCCTAATTAGTCATGTATAAAAACTTGAGCCTAAGAAGAAACCTCCTTGATCGACTTTACACTTTGGTCCTCATATATTTACTCTTTGGCCCTCAACTTTTGAACCCTCGCATTTTGGCCCCTAACTCTCCTTCGTTCTTTGCAATCAGGTCCCTCCTGCAAAACCCTGCCAGCACCATGCTCCGGCGACCTTGCGCGGAGCATGGCGCCGCGCAGGGTGAGGTGGGGGACCTGGCAAGTATACCGGGGGTGCCCTGCGTCGTCAGCCGTCGCAGGAGCACCCCCATGGTCATTGTAGCCCCCCATACCGGCCGTGCGAACTTACGGACGGTATGGGTTCATGTTCCGACCATTCTCCGGCGAGGGAGACACGTCGTCTCCCTCCGCCTTCCCCCCTGCTTCATCCCTATAAATACCCCCCGTCGCTCCACCGTTCTTCCCAGCCTGGATCTGACGGAGAAAACCCCCAACTTTCCTCTCTTCTCACTCCGGCAGACGCCCACCAGCTCCGGCGGTTCTTCCTCCTCCTCCTCTTCGCTCTGCCGCAATACCAGCAGCAGAGATTTCTTCCCCTGCTCTTCCCGCGTCGCGCAATACCGGCGCGCGCTGCCTCTGCCCTGTCGTCACCGCCGTCCTCCCCCCACTGGGCATCGTCTTCTCCGGCGACAGTCGATACGACTGTCGCCCTGTTCCTCCCCCTTCGTCCCTGCAAGTAAGTTAGACCTACTCCCCTTCTTCTCCTCTTTCTTTCCCCGCTTCCAATTTAGTCAATTAAACCCTCGACCGCTCCTGTTCACCCTCATCCTCTCCGCCTCCGACCACCCTCCGGCGAGCCGCTCCCATCACCTCAGCGACCCACACGGCTCGCCGACCACCGCAGAACCTCCGCCTCCTCACCCTGATCCTCTTCCGCCCCTCCACTTCCCACCAAACACCCTCTGCAGATCCACCGAACACACCCACTTCCTCGCTCACAGTTTGACCTAGGACGACCTGTTAGCTCAACCTCGCCCCCTGCAGACCCCCTGACCACCTTCGCCGTGCCACGGCGAAGGTCCCCCGCCTGTCTGATTTGGCCGAAAGGCCGTTCTATTGATTTCAGGTTCCAGGCCTTGACCGCCATTGGCGAGGAAGCTCGAAGCTTGCTTGAGGTTGCTCCAAGCCTAGATATCCCAGGTTGAAGACCTAGGCTGCGCGAAAGAGTCTTGCGCACACACCCTGGCCCTCAATTGGAGTTGCGAGCCTCAACAGCTGTTGCAATTGGAAGCACCATCCCTACTGCAGGCGTGAGAGAAAAGGGGTGCGCGGATAGTCCCACCTCGGGAATTTCTGAAGCCACACACCCACATAAATTGCAAAAGTGCCACCATCTGTTTGCCTCAGTTACCACGGGGTGAGGTCCCTCTCACCCGACCCGACCCGGCCTCGTCCGTGACCACGCTCCGCGGACCTGGCCCGACCCGATTAGACTGACCTGCACTCCTCGCCCACCACGCACGCCGGTGGGCCTGGACCCGGGCCTGACCCGAACCCGATTACCCGGTAGCGCTCTGGGAGAGCTTCCGAAGAGTGATTTCAGAGAGAGAGATACGCGGGGGAGGGGGGTAGAGTAGGTTTTTGCCTCTTGACGAAAAAACTCTGAAGTGTGCAGGCCAAAGAAGAAGAAGCAGACCCGCTGAAGAAGAAGGAGCTGCTGCACTGTAGCAAAGGCATCGTTAAGTCGTCTCAGCACCGGGGCAGACGACGGAAGGTCAGCAGCCAGAGGAGGAAAGAAGACAGGCTGAAGAAGAAGGAAGAGCAACGGCCAACGCGAAAGAAGAAGAAGAGAGGTCAAGGCAGGTGAAGACAAAGAAGAAGAGAGGTCAAGGCAGGTGAAGACAAAGAAGAAGAAATGAAGAGAAGCAAGAAGCAAGAAAAGAAGAAGAAGATCTGAAGAAAAAGAAAGAAAGAAAACAAGGAAGAACAGAAGACAGAAGAAGAAGAGCACGAGGGGAAGATCTGAAGAAAGCAGAAGAAGAAGAAGAAGAACAGGAAGAACAAAAGCCAAAGAGGAGATAAGACAAAGAGGAAGAAAGAAGAGAAGAAGAAGAAGCCAAATTTTCATCTCTCTCTCTCTCTCTCTCTCTTTATTTTTGTAATAGAACTTGTATATCTCTAGAATACAACTTGCTCCCTGAGTTCGACCTCGGGAACTCTTTTATTTTTCCGAGTAAAAAATTTTTATATGAAACGTTGGTAACAACCGGCTTTACTACAACGTTATAACAGAACCGACGTCTTTCATTTTGGCGCCGTTGCCGGGGAACAACGGCTATTCTAGAGGTAAACATTCCTGTACTTTTTTTTTTTTATTTCTGATAATCTCCTCTCTTTTGTGCAGCTACAGGAACTCAAGAAGACAAGCAACCACACCAAAGACAGGTAAATTTTTCCTCTCACTATTAACCCCTAAGCTCTAAAGAGGAAGAAAAGAAAAGAACAAGCAATATAGGGCTAACCTGTCTTCCATATTTAGTAACCATAAAAGTTGCATGTTTTCAACTCATTATTTCTGCACACTATTAATGGTATTTAAGGGCTAACACATTCTTGCTTGAGCCCTAATTACCCAACAAAGAATTAACTAGACCAAGTAGAGCCAACCTAGGATCCAACACTAGGGATTTAGAGACACACTCCTTAAGCAAGAATTGAGAAAACCAAATGAAGTGTGCCCAAGCCCTTGTCTGAAAATACCTATTCAAAGAAAATCTAAAACAGTTGGCTCTCTAAACACTTGAACCCTAAAAGACAGGACCTAAAAGCTCTCAAAGAAAACAAGAGGTAAAGTTGACCCCTTGGGTCAACCAACCTTAAATTAGGTCACTCTTTGCACTTAAAAGACTAAAGTTCAAGTGAAAACCTTAAGCACCCTGATCTTGAAATTGGTAGACTTAAGAGGTCAAGATCCCCATTCTGGTCTACCTGGAACCGCAGTGACAAGAGAGGTCGGGTGGGGGAAACCCTGTAACCCGTGGGGACGCTCTACCGTGTAGGGGTCTTCGCGGGACTCTCCCTCTCTGGCTGCCCAGGTAATTCTCAGGTGGACGATCTTTCTGATCAAGGGGTCCATCTGCCCCGAACCTCTATAGTCACCCAACAATTTTTGGGTGTCTTGATTGGGTCCAGCACCTGCTTATCTCATCCAGCCCTTCAGTATTTTTCAGGAGGTCCTTGAAACCTCCTATAGAAATTCACTCTCCCCGAGGCTAAGCCTCGGCTCCTTTGTTTTTGCAGAAATCATTCACATAGCCCCTCTTTCCTCTGATTCTGAACAAAATCCCCTTCTTCCATCTTGATTCAAACTTTGATTCCACCACCTGATCCAATTATGCAGCCTAATTACCTAGCAAGACTACCATTCAAGAAACCTGAATATCAGAGATCTATGAAAGATAAAATGATCGAGGATGCCATAAAATTCTATGAAAAAGAAGAAAAAACCTCAACACCAAGAGGAGATATTCAGGTTGATGTCCCAACAACCACATCCTTCATCATAAACTGTGCCCAAATTCTATTGACTGGAATTTCAAAAGGATCAACCCGAGATATGCTCATGACAGGATACATTGAGATGGAAAAATTACACCAATCTGAATACCTTCAATGCTTGACAAATCCTGTACTTTGGGAACAACACCAAGGTGCCCTTATAAAACGGGTAGAAATGATGAAATCAGTAGAACAAATTATCAACCAGAAATACCCGTATAAACCAGAAACAGAGGATGAACCATCTTGGAACAGTATTAAGGAACAATTCAGTTTCCCAGATCTCGGGATTGAGGCACAAAGTGGTTGTAAAATCCCAACCCAGATAGAAGACAATGTTGAATTAGGTTGGGATATTGCAGGAGAACACAATGCTGAGCCAACCCTAGGCCGTAAATCACCAAGCTTAGAACTCCAAGACTCCTGCAATGACAAGATTAGAATTGAACCTCTGGAGGGTATAAATTCCGCCCCTTGTTTTGATAAGGTAACCCTCGAAGGTTATTCAGACTTAGGTTCTAATAATTCTACCCACATCCTAAGCCTAGAACCTAGATCTGAAACTTATTGGGAAGATTATGAGGCCCCTTATGAGAAAGATCAAATTTTTACAGAATATGATTCCGGGCCTTTATTTTATGAATGTCCTTTTCCAACACCCTCAGGAAATCTGATTGATTTTTCAGAAAACATGCCAATTTATGATACAGAAACTGAGGAGTTGGATGAGCAAGGTTTTAATGGGATCTATCCTACCAGCTTAGAGCTTGAACAGAACATCTTTTTGAGCCCAGAAGTGACATATAGGCTAGAACCCAGTCAGGCTGCTGATTCCACATCTGATGATTTGTGCTGTGGTGGAATTCATGATCATTTTTGCCAACTCTCCAACAATTTCAGATCTGACTATAATTGCGGAGAGATTCCCCTTCCTGAACACGCCAGGCCTATCTACGACCTCAGTTCACATGATTCTGACTCTGACTCCGACTCTGAGGTCCTGATTCCCGAGATCACCGATAACACAGAATCATTCCTTTTCGATCCTCAGGAACCAAAAATAGAAAATGCCAAGAGTAATTGCAACCAAGAATCCAAATTTTTTCTCGAATCCGATTTCTTTCACCCTACAAACACTCTTCTGGCATTTGATAGTTACCCAGAGGACTCTCTACAGAAAATCACCTATCATCTGTTTCTAGAAGAGCCCTCGTACACAATGGCCACCTCATCCGCACACACAGAACAGATCAAAACCTCTCCCAAACCCCGACCCGCAACCGGACTCAATTTCTATGCTGATCCACCTCTCACCGAGCCGATTGCATTTCCACATCGGGTTTCGAACATTGATCAGACTACATGCCATGCTCTATCATTCTCTGATCACCCCTGTAGGGTTCCTGCATCAACCACTGATTATCCTACGGGTCCCTACTCTGACCAGGCTGATTCGGCACAGCCAAACCCTGCGTTTACACTTCCACATCTATCTGAGCTTCATAGTTTATGGTGGGTTCCACACCTTTTTATCTACATCTATCAACCCACCAGATTGATTGGGTTTGGGCTGCATCATCAGCCTGTTGATCTGAACAAGCACCTGGGTGGACCAACCAGGCTCTTAATCAAGGTGCTTGTCTTACAAAACTCTACTGATTTGACCATCCCCTCTCCATTGCATTTCCCGCTTGGCTGAAGGCATCAAATTTAGCGCTCAACGGGAGGCAGCCCGTCATTCTCTTTGAAAACCTGAAACTTGTTCTGACAGCTTTTTGCACTTGAAGTTCACACTTTAGGACAGCCGACTCCAACTCAGATGGTTGCATCTGGGATTTGAAATCGTCCGCAAAAATTCAACCCGACCCATTCACTCATCCAAATTTCTGTCTTAAGGAATGAACTAAGACCCCCTAGGTTACAATGAGGACATTGCAAATCTTAGGCATGGGGGGGTATGAAAGTACAAAAACTTGTAAGAAAAGGTTTCAAACAAAAAAAATTCACATATGCCAAAAATACCATAAAAATTAAAAAATTTTTCGAAAAAGAATAAGAGGAAAAGAGGAGAAGGAAAATTTTGTGAAGGAGAAAAGAAACAAAATGAAAAAGGAGCACAAAATTATGAGAAAAAGTGATAGTCATTAGTAAGGAACTAAGGAATTAACCTAAGTTCTAGACCTCATTCGAGAAAATAACTGAAAAGTGCACAATGAGATTAGTAAGAATGCAAACCTTAGGCATTCTTGAATAGACTCTTAGTACCCATTAAGATCTGGACACTCCTCAAGAGGTTGAGGAAAATGAAAAGCTGAAGTATTAGGTCTAAGGCTTAGGGAGTATTCGGCCTCGTTAACTAATTTTTGGTTTACGGGACTCAGTAACCTAAGCACCCTAATCTCACACACAGCCCGGTTCAGTAAGCGTAAAAATCAGAATCACGCAGAAGCGTCGCAAAAATCTGAAAAGAACATCTAGAATAGGAGCGACCGATCAACACAAGTTGATTTGGACGAGTTCCCAGCGCGGAAAGGCGGGAAATCCCCTCGAAGATGCGTAACAAAATATCATCTCCTCGGTGCTTGTCTCTTAGGATATTTACATATCCTACGGGGGGCATATAAGCACTCTGCTGGTTCAGATTCCATGGATGGCATTATCTCGAAATGTCAATTGCCAGGGTCTGGATTCGGCCACGGAATACCATGGATGGGATTATCTCGAAATCTCAATAGCCAGGGTTCCGGGGTTGCCATGGGCGGTGCTATCTCGAAGCATCGATCGCCAGGAACCCTTGAGGATTGATGATGGGAACAAGGAATCTGATACAGACCGTGTTGAAAAGCCAATCCTAGGCTAGAACTAAAAAGAAAAAGAGAGAGAAAACTCTCCAAACAGAAAAACTTTCTATCTCTCTCTTACAAAACGCACTGCGAACTGAGCCAGGGCTAAAATCATTTCAAGCACGGGTGCTTTAGCCACGAAGTCCAATAAACCTTAGGTTAGTTCTTGTGGGCCTTAAAAACCTTTGCTAAAAGACTGAGGCTAAGGCTAGACAGATTTGGATCTTGACTGGCACTGGAGTACCTTTTAGGCCTATGACCAGCATTCTAACCTAATCTATGAAGGCACTTATCTAAAACTATTGAAAACTTCATGGTCTAGAACAAGGGTTGAAACCTTAAGTTTTTGCTAAGGGACTAGCAAAAGCTAGGCATGGGGGTATGATGAGAACCTCATCATGAGCCATAACTAGCTCATTTTGACCCAATACAAAGGATAAAAGCTCCTACATATCTCAAGGAAAAGCTTAACTCAGAGAATTCTGAGTTTGAGAAGAAAACCAGTCATAAGGGGTAAAAGTGCAATTTTACCAGTATAAACTGCATACAGGGTAATTCAGGGACCAAACACAGGTCAAAACAGCTTAATAAGAATAAAAGTGGGATGAGATGATCTAGCAAGGGCTACAGCACTTCCAAGGAACCAAATGATAATCTGTAACCCTAAAACAACCCACTTCAATTCACAAGGTTCGAGGCAAAGTAAAAATAGAATAAACCCTCTAAAATTCATAGAAAAATAATATCTAGGGTTTAGAACCTTCAATTTGGCCTTTAGAACCCATTTTGACCTACATTGAGAACCATGCCCAATTAATAACTTAATTTGGGTTTTTGCGCAAATTGACCGGTCAAACAAGGTTTAATATGAAAATAAAATTCACCATCAGATTCCTTAGGTCCTAATTAGTCATGTATAAAAACTTGAGCCTAAGAAGAAACCTCCTTGACCGACTTTACACTTTGGTCCTCATATATTTACTCTTTGGCCCTCAACTTTTGAACCCTCGCATTTTGGCCCCTAACTCTCCTTCGTTCTTTGCAATCAGGTCCCTCCTGCAAAACCCTGCCAGCACCATGCTCCGGCGACCTTGCGCGGAGCATGGCGCCGCGCAGGGTGAGGTGGGGGACCTGGCAAGTATACCGGGGGTGCCCTGCGTCGTCAGCCGTCGCAGGAGCACCCCCATGGTCATTGTAGCCCCCCATACCGGCCGTGCGAACGCACGGACGGTATGGGTTCATGTTCCGACCATTCTCCGGCGAGGGAGACACGTCGTCTCCCTCCGCCTTCCCCCCTGCTTCATCCCTATAAATACCCCCCGTCGCTCCACCGTTCTTCCCAGCCTGGATCTGACGGAGAAAACCCCCAACTTTCCTCTCTTCTCACTCCGGCAGACGCCCACCAGCTCCGGCGGTTCTTCCTCCTCCTCCTCTTCGCTCTGCCGCAATACCAGCAGCAGAGATTTCTTCCCCTGCTCTTCCCGCGTCGCGCAATACCGGCGCGCGCTGCCTCTGCCCCGTCGTCACCGCCGTCCTCCCCCCACTGGGCATCGTCTTCTCCGGCGACAGTCGATACGACTGTCGCCCTGTTCCTCCCCCTTCGTCCCTGCAAGTAAGTTAGACCTACTCCCCTTCTTCTCCTCTTTCTTTCCCCGCTTCCAATTTAGTCAATTAAACCCTCGACCGCTCCTGTTCACCCTCATCCTCTCCGCCTCCGACCACCCTCCGGCGAGCCGCTCCCATCACCTCAGCGACCCACACGGCTCGCCGACCACCGCAGAACCTCCGCCTCCTCACCCTGATCCTCTTCCGCCCCTCCACTTCCCACCAAACACCCTCTGCAGATCCACCGAACACACCCACTTCCTCGCTCACAGTTTGACCTAGGACGACCTGTTAGCTCAACCTCGCCCCCTGCAGACCCCCTGACCACCTTCGCCGTGCCACGGCGAAGGTCCCCCGCCTGTCTGATTTGGCCGAAAGGCCGTTCTATTGATTTCAGGTTCCAGGCCTTGACCGCCATTGGCGAGGAAGCTCGAAGCTTGCTTGAGGTTGCTCCAAGCCTAGATATCCCAGGTTGAAGACCTAGGCTGCGCGAAAGAGTCTTGCGCACACACCCTGGCCCTCAATTGGAGTTGCGAGCCTCAACAGCTGTTGCAATTGGAAGCACCATCCCTACTGCAGGCGTGAGAGAAAAGGGGTGCGCGGATAGTCCCACCTCGGGAATTTCTGAAGCCACACACACCCACATAAATTGCAAAAGTGCCACCATCTGTTTGCCTCAGTTACCACGGGGTGAGGTCCCTCTCACCCGACCCGACCCGGCCTCGTCCGTGACCACGCTCCGCGGACCTGGCCCGACCCGATTAGACTGACCTGCACTCCTCGCCCACCACGCACGCCGGTGGGCCTGGACCCGGGCCTGACCCGAACCCGATTACCCGGTAGCGCTCTGGGAGAGCTTCCGAAGAGTGATTTCAGAGAGAGAGATACGCGGGGGAGGGGGGTAGAGTAGGTTTTTGCCTCTTGACGGAAAAACTCTGAAGTGTGCAGGCCAAAGAAGAAGAAGCAGACCCACTGAAGAAGAAGGAGCTGCTGCACTGTAGCAAAGGCATCGTTAAGTCGTCTCAGCACCGGGGCAGACGACGGAAGGTCAGCAGCCAGAGCAGGAAAGAAGACAGGCTGAAGAAGAAGGAAGAGCAACGGCCAACGCGAAAGAAGAAGAAGAGAGGTCAAGGCAGGTGAAGACAAAGAAGAAGAGAGGTCAAGGCAGGTGAAGACAAAGAAGAAGAAATGAAGAGAAGCAAGAAGCAAGAAAAGAAGAAGAAGATCTGAAGAAAAAGAAAGAAAGAAAACAAGGAAGAACAGAAGACAGAAGAAGAAGAGCACGAGGGGAAGATCTGAAGAAAGCAGAAGAAGAAGAAGAAGAACAGGAAGAACAAAAGCCAAAGAGGAGATAAGACAAAGAGGAAGAAAGAAGAGAAGAAGAAGAAGCCAAATTTTCATCTCTCTCTCTCTCTCTCTCTCTTTATTTTTGTAATAGAACTTGTATATCTCTAGAATACAACTTGCTCCCTGAGTTCGACCTCGGGAACTCTTTTATTTTTCCGAGTAAAAAATTTTTATATGAAACGTTGGTAACAACCGGCTTTACTACAACGTTATAACAGAACCGACGTCTTTCAAGGTCCAACTTGTACTCCAACACTTATAACTCGAGACAGAGGAACCACTCTAACTTCTCCAAGAAAAATTAGGGGCAACAGACTTAAACTCGACCCAGCAACTATGCATCTCAAAGACCTTTGTGTCAGGATCAAGTATTCACTGAGTTGTCCCCAAAACTAGCTACTCAACCATCTTGGAATGCCCAACAATCCGTAAGGCAAGCTGATTTAAACCAGCAGATGGTAGAAATGCAAGGGTCCATGCTTCAGCTTGTGCAGCAAATGAAGACATCATTCGATAACTTGCAATCCAAGTTAATTGCCAACACCCAACAACCCGGATCTCTACCATCCCAACCTGTACCCAACCCGTGCAACGTGTAAAATCAGGGAAATAGAGCCTAAGGGTACGAGAATAAAAGGGACTCACACGCACATGCTCAGGTGGTTGAGTAGGGTCCCTCATCATCATCTTCTTTTTCTGGCTACATGACTAACTAAGGCCCTCTAATCTTCACTAACCCACCTCAAGACCCAAACTCGTATGCCTTTGCAAACTCTATCACCTTGAGAAGTGGAAAGCAAACCTGGGACCCTAAATTACCTTTTAGATGCCAAAACCCTAGGGAGCTTGAGAGAGAAGAGGAGGAGATTGAAGAAGACAATAAGGCCCAGGGACCGGTGATATAAACACATTTATTGAGGGTAAAATGCCTATTCATGCATGTTCCTAGGTTTAGATTTGCATTTCATGTTATAAATATTGCATAGCATGCATCATTCTACATTTAGAGTAGTTGTATATAATTTAGTTTAATTGCATCCTTTTTGCGGTCATGAGAGAAGGATATTTATTTCGGAGCCTCAGATTGATGATCCGACTGTACGGATCTGATCAAGACGACGATCATAATCCAACGCCTCTGAAATCGCCTCGATCGGAGTCCTGTAGCACCATATGCAGCTCGAGGAAGATCAATGGCCAAGGGACTAGGTGACATAATTTGGAGCTTCAAATGACAAATCCTACCATGCGGATGGATTCAAGCCGATGATCCGACCTCTGAAGTAGCCCGTACAACAAAAAGAAGATGGACGGCTCAGATTGTGCCATTTGGCATAGCCCAGACCACCTAGTGCACGCACACACCACCGCACCTGCGCAGCAGCGTGGTGCGCTCGGACGAGCTCAAACATGCATGGGCACAGTGCAGCACCAGCACGTAAGCGTGCATGCGCGTGCGGCAAAGAGAGGCAGGGACAACACGTGCCAGCGATGCATGAGCTGGCCTACGGTGACGCATGAGCTGGACTTACAGTGACGCTTACAACTGTCGCTAATTCTTTGTGCTCCAACAAAGCCACTTGTAGGTGTGAGTAGGCATGAGCTGGCATGAGCTACCTACAGCGATGCTTCCAACAATGGCCTAGATGTCACTAATGGTACCATGCCAATTTTTGCCTCTTCTTCTCCACAATAAAAGGAGCTACACCCCCTCCCTTCCAAGCCATCTCTACCTACTCTACTCCCACCTACTCCTAAGCTCTAGTAAGCCTACCAATGCTCCATTAGAGCTTGTTCTCAAGCTCCTAAGGTTCCTATTAGTGTAGCAAACCTCTACCTCACCAAATATTCGTCCATTTTCCCATCCCCATTCATAGGTCGCCTTGGAGTTGTCCTCCCACCTCCATTCCGGTAGCAGATCTTCTCTGTCTTCTTCCTCCATTCCAGGGCCACGCTGAAGCTTTCCTCAACCTGACGTCCCCCTGCAACTCACCTCTGTCATCCCGCTCCTCACCTCCTTCATCCGAGCTTTCGCCAGGCGCCGTCGTCTCGCTGAACAACCGATTCGGGAGATTTCCTCTCACCCCCTCTTTTTATGCTTTCATAGTTGATTGTAAAAGACATTAAAGTGATATCTATACCATATTTGTTCCATCTCTATCTTGTGATTCATTTGCTTGTTTTCTTCTTACAAAAATACAAAAAAATAACAAAACCCCAAAATACCAAAAACAAACAAATCGAAGCACAATTTTCAATTAAAGTAAACGTCACCTCCCTGTGTTCGACCTGGGACTCCCTTAGAGTTTTGGTATAAATTTTATCTGATCGACGTGTTTTGCAACTACGATGACAGGTTACTTGTAACCCCTATTTCTAACACACGAAACTTGCACGACCATTTTGCCACCGTTGCTGGGAGGCAACGGAATTTACTTTATTATTTTATGCGCTTTGTTGATTTACATAGCACTAACCTCACTTGTCTTTGATCTACGGCCTTGCAGGTACCCTAGCATGGAGATCCAAGTGCGGTTGACTAAAGTAAAGTGCAGGTAGAGTGTTTTGTAAGTGTCCCCCACACCACCCCCACCTTAGTTTTCATTCCATAACCTAATAACTCAAACCCAAATCAACTTAGTTGCTTTTTATAAACCCTAGGATAGATTTGTTTGTTTGTTTGCCACCTCCACTCACCTCGCCATCCACATAAATAAAAATAAAAATAAAAATAAGTGTTATCTGATTTTGGGATTTTCTGAAAGAGACACACATTAACACCCGCAACTCTCAACTTAAGGCGCACCACTCCACTTTGATTCTACCACTTAACCAAGATCTAACCTATGGACCCGGTGCACTTCAACTCAAAACACATAAGTTAGTAGAGATCTGATTAGGCTAAGACATTGTGTGCCTTAATTTGTGGTGCCAGTAGGCCAATTGATTGATTTGTTTCGGCCGCACCACTTAAATTAAAAGCAATTCATCAGTAGCTTGCCACTTAAGGTTGATTCTTAGGGCTGAACCAGGCACTCCACATTATTTTTGATTTTGAAAGGAACATATCATCACCCATGTTTTCAAAACTTGGAGTGTTCTATTAAACCTTGATTGAACCAACCTAAGAATTAAACCCTAAAAGCTACTAAACAAGGTTAAATCCTAAAAGACACATCATCAAATAACCTTGTTTGAGAACCCTGGTTATGCACACACACACATTTTAACTGATCATTATGGGCACAACCCATCTAAAGGGCCCATCACATTCCAAGAGCAAGATCATCCCAAGGCTAACTAAAACTGAGTAGACATTGGCCTTAAGTATTAATTCACTCTTCGGGGCTCAAACTGAGATTTTTTCTTGATTAATTTGCTTTTAATGGTCCATCTGATGTCTAGCTAGGGAAACTGCATCAAACAACCACAGTTGGGGGGTACACTAGTAACCAGAGGCATATGCCAAAGGAAGAACCTTCTCCCCAGTCCCTCCTAACTGGTTGGATTGATCGGATAAAAGTAGACCAAATTGTTTATAATCTCAAGACAGGTCCTGAGAGTCTATAGGTCATTTGGCTACCCACATAAGGATGGGTTTCATTGATTGTATTACAGGGCACCTTTTCTCTTCTCCATTTTCCCTCCTTTTCTACCATGTACCCTTCCACATCCTACACACATTTCACATCCTGTCCTCCTACCACAACTTATCCCCAAGATGATTACTATCCCGACTTGACTTGTAATTACCCATCCACTAGCCGGAATGACTTTAATTGGGGATATGAATCTGGACCTCATTGTTCAGGGCCTAACCTTGGACAACAGGACTATGATTACTATCCTTCCTAGAGCTACAATGATTATAGATCTCGATCCTTTGATGATCAAAGCAACCTGATCTACAATCAGGAAAGATATGATGAATATAATGCCTACCCTCCCTAGTATTCCTCTGAATATAGGCCACCACCATTCTTTGAACAACCTGAGATGACCTACTATCAGGGAGGAACCCAAGAACCTCGACATCTTGACTACCCTAGATTTAACCCAAACCCGCCCAAACCTAAATCAAACCAATTGGTTCAGGTGGACCAGATCCAGGATGGGGTGTTGGCTAATTTGAGGAACACTATACAATCATTGGAAGCTCAGCCAACACCATGCACTGAAGCACTAGAGCCTATGATCACAATGATTGATGAACTTAATAGTTCTCTATTGGATCTACTCCAAAGTGTTAGGGATAGGGACCTGGGTGAGTTTCTTCATGGGAAATTGTCAAGGTTGAGGATGAAATTTGTGGTTGCACTAGTCAAATCTTGGGATGATTCTCAAGATGAACCCTCTTCAGGAGAGCCAATGTCTGAACCCGCTCAGGCACCTGCCGGAGGGATACATATTCAGAGATTGGAGATGACCAGATTGGTCTAGAGCAACCCTTTGAGGATGAACCAATTGATTCACCCAAGATCCCCAAGTCAGGAAATGAAGAAAATTATGTCTCCTTGGATCATGAAAAGATTTATGATTTTTAGACAAAGATAAATGAGGATCATCAATTCTTTGACTCTGAGGGTGAAGAATCTTTTGATGAAGTCTCACTTGAACTTAAGGAAGAGATTTTAGTGAGACAAATGTGCTTGAAAAATATGATGAACCAGTTGATAGCCCAATTATCGAAGGTTTGGATTTGGTTGGGGTTAACTTGGAGGATTCGAATCCTCATTTACTAGAAGATTCAATCAATATCCCCATTCCTCATCAGTACCCTGAAGAGCTGACTTCTGAGATCATCATGCCAAAGTCAATCTTGATTCAGCTACAATTACTGGACTTGAAACAATCATACAGGGTGAATGATATGATAGATGTCCCAGAGCCTAAGTTCTTGATGTTGGAGGATAGAATTGTTAAAATAAAAATTTGGGAGGCTAATTCTAAGGGAACATTGATTTTGGAACTAAGGGTACCTATTGACCTGAAACCACTTATCCTCTGTACGGATCCTTATGATATCTTTCACGTACGACCCAAGCCTAGAATAACTGATTATTTTTTTGAGCTGAATGTCAAGTGGACTTATGAAACTAGTGAACCAGATCTACCTATTGTCCACCATTTTGGTCTTGGGTTGCACACCTTAAAATTGCAGGCTCGGCCCCGCAAACACAACAACCCTCAGTTATGGGTGATTTTCATCCAGAGCCTGAGAACCACTCGATCCTAGGGCATGGGTCTGCACCATAATCTGGTCCACGTCTGTGGACATCTTCAGCTGGTGGGTTTCAGCATCAATATTTTTATTTTGATTCTGACCCACACTTGTGAATTCTCAATTTCTTCTTTGTATGTATGTTATGCGTAGCTGAAGGCATTAAACTTAACGCGTGTGTATACACTCTTCTCTCTGCGGAGCTGACTGGATTTTCACGACACTCAAGTGATATTCTGTTTACTCTGCCCTTTTCATGTCTTTATTTTTACAATGAGGACATTGCATCATTTTGTCATGGGGGGTGGATGCTTAATCCTGAAATCATTTTGTTAACTCCGTAGAATTTACTTTAGTTTCTTTAACAAAAGCTGAAAATTTGAAAAAGATATAAAAAGAAAGAAATTAGGAAAAGAGAATGATGTAAACATATTTACACTACTTAAAATGTCTATTTATGCATGTTCTTAAGCATAGGATTGCATTTCATGATATAAATATTGCATAACATGCATCATCTTGCATTTAGAGTAGTTTGAATAAAATGGAGGTTAATTGTCTCCTTTTATGTGCTTGGACAGGGCAAACATTTTATCGGGGCCTCAGATCAAAGATCCAACCGTATGGATGTGATCAGGGCGACAATTGGAGTTCAACGACTCCAAGATCGCCCTAATCAGGCATCCGTAGCATCAGATAGTGACCAGGGAACCCTAGAAGATCAAGAGCCAGGATGGTGAAGATCCGCACTTCAGATGACAAATCCGACCGCACGGATGAATTCGGATCGACGATCGTAGCCCAACGACATAAAAATCAAGTCAATCCGATATCCGTGGCACCATCTACAACTTCCAGAAGATGGACGGCCAAGATGGCACCACGTGGTGCCATCTCGGCCGCCCAAACGGCCTCATGCATTCTACGAAGGCCCAGCACGCTCTCGCTCGCCGCCGTTGGATCTTGATCCAATGGCAGTGGTCGGCCGTGCTTAAAAGCGTTCGCTCGACCATCAGCGCCCCGTAGCGCAGCGATCAAGCGCGCTTAAGCGACCAGCAAGCGTGGGTTCGAGCCGCAGCAGAGGGCTGGAGGCGCGAGCGATTGGGCGCGGGCGTGCGTTGGATCAAGATCGGACGACCGCGTGCGCCCAATTGCGTTCACGCGCAATTGAACGTGCGACGTCACGCGCGATCGCATGCGCTAGGCGGGCACAGCATAGTGAGCGGAGATGCGTCTTAAGCCGTCCGATCTCGCGATCGGACGGTTGAGAATCAAAGTGCGTGCGATGGCGTTGAGCGCGCGGGCAGCTGAAGCAGCGCGTGTGGGCGCGGAAGCTACGCCCACGTTGGGGGCTTTAGTGACGGATTTATCCGTCACTAAGGAACCCTCATTTATTATTTTGAAGTTGTAATGTCCATTTTGCCCCCACTCCTTGCAACTATAAAAGGAGACCCCCTCCATACGAAATTCTCATCCCTTCCTTCTCTTCTCTACCCCTCCAAAGCTCAAGAGAAGCTTGTACCACACCCGGGATGCTTCTCGCGAGATAAAGTCCAAATTTTCGTTCCCCTTCGGAAGTGGATCCCGCGACGACGACGGCGTGCTGACCCATTCCCATTCTTCTGCTTCGTCCTCCTTCGTCCGACTTCGTTCCCCTTCGTCCAGGCGTCGTCCTGTCCGGCTCGTCCTCCAAGCAACCGTCGAGGAGGATTTCTCTCTTCCTATTCTTTTTACTGCTTTCTAGTATAGATTTACTACTTTCTAGTGTAGTTTTGCTCGTCCTCCAAGCAATCGTCGAGGAGGATATTTCTCCCTCCATTCTTTTAATGCTTTCTAGAGTAAATTTATTGCTTTCTAGTGTAATTATTTTATGCTTTCTAGTCATAGTGAACAATCTCTTCAATGATAAATTCCTTGTTTATTTCACATCTCATTTTGATTTCTCTGTGTAATATTCTCTCTCTCTTACTCTCTCTCTCTTCTATTTATTGTAAATAATTAGATAGTTTTAAATTGAATTATTCCGTGACAAATAAAAAGAAATGCGTAGTTTTTAAATCAAACGTCCGCCTCCCTGTGTTCGACCCGGAATTTTCATTTCGGTATAAATTTTATTTGTTGAACACGAATTCTTCACTTTCAAACTAAAGCGACAGGTTTTCCAAAACCAAACATGTTAGCGTAGCGATTCGTAATGTTCAACATTTTTGTGCCGTTGCTGGGGATTATTTTTTATTAGTCTGTTTCTACTGTTCAATCTGATGTTTAGCTAGGAGAGCAGAGTCAAACGATCGCGGCTGGGGGGTACACTAGGAACCGGAGGCGTAAGTCAAAGGAAGAACCTTCTCCCCAGTCCCTCCTTCTAACTGACTGGATTGAACAGACAGAAGCAGATCAAATCGTTCCTTTATCTCAAGACAGGTTTTGGGAGTCTGTAGGTCTGTAGGCTAACCCATTTAAGGATAGGTTTGATTGTTTGTATTGCAGGGTACCTTTCTTCCTCCTGTGTCTCATGAATCCTTCCACATATTTCACGCATTCCTGCTCTTTCCCTCCTGTTGTGAATTATCCTCAACATGATTATCGCAACTCATATTGTAATCAACCATCAGTCAGTTGGGATAATTCGGATTGGGGATACAATTCCGGACCCCCGTGTTTATGGTCTAACCCTGAACACTTTGATTCTGATTTCTATCCTTCTCAGAGCTACATCGATTATAGATTGTCTTCCTTTCATGAACAACCTAATACGATCTACAATCAAGAAGGATACACCGATCCTTACCCATCCTCTGATTTCATTGCCTTTAGGTCATCACCTTCTTTTCAACAATCTGAAATGACCTATTATCAGGAAGGGTATAACAAATCTCAATTCGTTAATTCCCCTGCGTTGAGCCCAAACCCGCCCAACCCTGAAACAACTCATTTGGTTCAGGTTAACCAGGTTGAAGATAAGGTTCTAGCTAACTTGAGGAATATCATTCAATCTTTAGAAGTTCATCCAATACCTTGCATTGAGAGACTGGAGCCCCTAATTGAAATGATTGATGATTTAAACAAGTCTTTGTTGGATTGGCTCCAGGACGTTAAGGATAAGAACCCGGGTGAGTTTCTACTTGGGAAATTAGTGAAATTGAGGATGAGATTCGTGGTTGCTTTGATTCAATCTTGGAATAATTCCCATGATGAACCCTCATCAGGAAAGCCAATGATGGAACCCGCTCAAGCACCTGTTGGGGGGGACACGTGTTACGGGGCTGACCAGATTGAATTAAAGCAATCAATTAAGGATGATCTGATTTCTTCACCTGAGATCCCTGAGCCGAGTTACGAGGAAACGTATGTCTCTGGGGAACACAAAGTGACAACTGATTTTGGGACATACATTGATACGGATCCTGATGGTGAAGATTCAAGTTGCGAAGTCTCACGCGAGTTTTCTGAACACGATTTCTGTGAGACGATTGGGCCTGAGGAATCTGATAGATCATTTGATAGCCCAATAACTGAGGAAACTGATCTTATTAGGACACACATTACGGATCCAAAATCGCATTTTCTGGAGGAATCAATTCAATACCCTGATTATCAGTTACACCCTGTTGAGCTTATTGATGATTCTAATTCTGAGATAATTAGACCCAAGTCAATTTTGATTCTGCCACATCATTTAGACCTGGAGATTTCAGACAGGGTGATGAATATACAAGAGGTCCTGGAATTTGATATGCTGAATGAGGAGGATAGGAGCTGGGAAGTTTTGATTTCGGAAGTTAATTTTGGAGGAAGTGGAAGATTGTGTCGAAGGGTTCCTTTTAAGCTGAATTCATCAAGTCAAAACCCTTACGACATTTGTTTCGAAGATGTTCAACTGAAGCACACATTCAACGACTATCCTTTTGAACTTCAATTCTCTATAACCCGACTTTTTGGTCTTGGGTTACATCCTCATAAATCGTAGGCCCGACCCCGCTTGCATTTTGATTTTAGGTTTTGGGTAATTTTTATCCAGAACCTAAGATATTCTCGATTATGGGGTGTGGGTCTGCACCACAATCTAGTCCACATCTGTGGACCTCTGCTGACAGGTCAGAGGATTCTCCTGTTCATTCTGATTCTGACCTGCACCTGTGATTTCTTCATTTTTTTTTTCTTTGTATAATGTGCCTAGCTGAAGGCACTAAATTCAGCATATATATAGTTTTTCTTAGTTTTCATCTCGGAGCGGACCTGACATTCACGCAATTCAGGTGCTTTCTTCGCTTTTCCACTATGTTTTATGTCTTTTTAATACAATGAGGATATTGCATTAGATAGGCATAGGGGGTGGATATTAATCTCCGAATTCATTCGTCAGCTCCGTAGATTTGTTTTATTTTCTTTTGTGAAAAAAAAAATTTCGGAATTAGGAAAGGGAATTTGGGTTTAAGAAAATTTTCAATCTTAGGAAATACTACATTAAGATCTGAACACAAAGGCCCTTCAGGTCTTTGGACTTAATTAGCCTATGTATCCACTAAAATGTGGATTTGTCTTTGAGTCCTCGCCATCTTAATTCTATTATGATTGGAATAAATAAGTTTGGGTGATAAGTACACGACTTATCAACTCACCCTCTGATTTGAGGGAATTTTGAGTTTTAAGCATCTACACAATTTCTTTGCACTGACTCGTTGTTCGGCGATTCTAACGGAATTTAGGTAGCTAATGAACCTTCTAGGGTGATATGGTTGGCAAGTTATCGTAGGTAACAACCCATAGGTAGGTTGTCAAGAGCCCAGTCACTGGACCTTTCTCTTTTTGCTGCCTTAAGGTAAATCTTAGACCAGGGAAGCCACCTACTTAAAAAAAAATCAAAAAAAGAAAAGGAGAAAATAACAAAAGAAATAAGCCACACTTCGCTGCACGAGTATGGCTGGCAAGTTGTCGGTGGTAACAGCTCATCGACTGGTTGTCCAAAACCCAGCTCAGAAAATGCACTAAAAATTCCCAAAACACTTAGGAAGAAGTGGAGAAGTAGAATAAACTGGGGAGATATACACTGGATTCACCCTTGTGTTGACCCTGTAAAAAATAAAAGTAGGGAGAAAGCAACCAGTTGTAAAGATACACCTTTAGGCAGAATTCTTTTTAAGGTCACCTAGAGGCGTAGAAATCCGAAGTCCGTTTTAATTACCGGTCAACGAGTCTATCACAATCACAATAAGATGCTTAAAATTTAGGGTTCTCATCAAATCTTGGGTGAGTTGAATGGCCGTAGAAAGCCACTCTTAAACCCTAAAATTTGAAAATCGAAAAAAAAAATAGAAAAGAGTAAAAAGAGAAAAAGAAATTTTTCTTTGAATAAGGCGAGGGCTTGAGGCAGTCTGCATTTTGGCTGATACCCAGGCATTGTTGTGTCTTTGAAAGTTCAGTTCCTAAGTAGACAATTTCTTAATGATTGAAAATAACTCAGGTCCAAATAGTCCAACCTAATTCTTTTATAAATAGCATATAGTTTTTGCTAGGGACTAGCAAAAGATAGGCATGGGGGTATGATGTAAACACATTTACACTACTTAAAATGTCTATTTATGCATGTTCTTAAGCATAGGATTACATTTCATGACATAAATATTGCATAACATGCATCATCTTGCATTTAGAGTAGTTTGAATAAAATGGAGGTTAATTGTCTCCTTTTATGTGCTTGGATAGAGCAAACATTTTATCGGGGCCTCGGATCAAAGATCCAACCATATGGATGTGATCAGGGCGACGATTGGAGTTCAACGACTCCAAGATCGCCCTAATCAGGTATCCGTAGCATCAGATAGTGATCGGGGAACCCTAGAAGATCAAGGGTCAGGATGGTGAAGATCTGCACTTTAGATGGCAAATCTGACCGCACGGATGAATTCGGATCGACGATCGCAGCCCAACGACACAAAAATCAAGTCAATCCGACATCCGTGGCACCATCTACAACTTCCAGAAGATGGACGGTCAAGATGGCGCCACGTGGTGCCATCTAGCCACCCAAACGGCCACACGCATTCTATGAAGGCCCCACACCCGCACGCTCTCTGCCGTTGGATCTTGATCCAACGGCTGTGGTCGGCCATGCTTAAAAGCGTCTGCTCGACCATCCGTGCCCCGTAGCGCAGCAGTCGAGCGCGCTTACACGATAGGCAGGCGTGGGTTCGAGCCGCAGCAGAGGGCTGGAGGCATGGGCAATTGGGCTCGGGCTGGCGTTGGATCGCGATCGGATGGTTGCGCGCGCCCAATAGCGTTCACGCGCGATTGAACGCGCGGCATCACGTGTGATCGCACTCGCTAGGCAGGCGCAGCGCAGCGGGCGGAGATGCATCTTAAGTCGTCCGATCTCGCGATCGGACGGCTGAGAATCAAAGTGCATGCGATGGCGTTGAGCACGCGGGCAGCTGAAGCAGCGCGCGTGGGCGCGGAAGCTACGTCCACGTTGGGGGCTTTAGTAACGGATTTATCCGTCACTAAAGATCCCTCATTTATTATTTTGAAGTTGTAATGTCCATTTTGCCCCCACTCCTTGCAACTATAAAAGGAGACCCCTCCATACGAAATTCTCATCCCTTCCTTCTCTTCTCTACCCCTGCAAAACTCAAGAGAAGCTTGTCCCACACCTGGGATGCTTCTTGCGAGATAAAGTCCAAATTTTCGTTCCCCTTCGGAAGTGGATCCTGCGATGACGACGGCGTGCTGCTCTGTTCCCATTCTTCTGCTTCGTCCTCCTTCGTCCTGCTTCGTTCCCTTTTGTCCAGGCATCGTCCCGTCCGGCTCATCCTCCAAGCAACCGTCGAGGAAGATTTCTCTCTCCCTATTCTTTTTACTACTTTCTAGTATAGATTTACTGCTTTCTAGTGTAGTTTTGCTCGTCCTCCAAGCAATCGTCGAGGAGGATATTTCTCCCTCCATTCTTTTAATGCTTTCTAGAATAAATTTATTGCTTTCTAATGTAATTGTTTTATGCTTTCTAGTTGTAATGAACAATCTCCTCGATGATAAATTCCTTGTTTATTCCACATCTCACTTTGATTTCTCTGTGTAATATTCTCTTTCTCTCTTACTCTCTCTCTCTCTCTTCTATTTATTGTAAATAATTAGATAGTTTTAAATTGAATTATTCTGTGACCAATAAAAAGAAACGCATAGTTTTTAAATCAAACATCCGCCTCCCTGTGTTCGACCCGGAATTTTCATTTTGGTATAAATTTTATTTGTTGAACATGAATTCTTCACTTTCAAACTACAGCGACAGGTTTTCCAAAACCAGACATGTTAGCGTAGCGATTCGTAACGTTCAACAGAGAACTTAGGCATCTGGAAGTTATTAACTTTAGGAAATGAAACGACAGGACCTAAACACTTAGATTCTTCAAGTCTTCGGGCTTAATTAGCCCGGGTGTCCACTTGAATGTTGACTTAGTCTCGAGTCCTCACCAATTCAAATTCAATTTTAATTTGGCTAATAAGTTGAGATGATAAGTATGCAACTTCCCAACCCACCCTCTGATTTGGGGTGACTTTAAGCCTAAGCATCTACACACATTTTTTTGCACTGACTTACTTTTCAGCGGATTCTTCGAAAACTGGATAGCTAATGAACTATCTAGGGTGGTATGGCTGACAAGTTGTCGGTGGTAACAGCTCATCGGTTGGTTGTCCAGAGCCTAGTCACAAGACCATTTTCATTGCACTGCCTTTAGGTAAATCTTAGATTAGGAAAGCCGCCTACTTAAAAAAAAAGAAGGAAAAGAAAAGAAAATATAGAGAAAAAAAATAGAAAAAGGAGAAAATAAAAAACAAATAAAACCACACTTCACTACACAAGTATGGCTGGTAAGTTGTCGGTGATAACATCTCATCGACCGATTGTCCAGAACCCAGCTCGCAAAAACAATGCATAATACTTCCCAAAACACTTTGGGAAGAAGCGGGGGAGTAGAATAAATCGGGGAGATATACATTGGGTTCGTCCATGTATTGACCCCATAAATAAAAGTAGGGAGAAAGCAACTGTTCGAAAAGATAAACCTCTAGGAAAGGTTGAAAGAGCGATCTTTGCTTTCGTTGAAAATTTTTATTAAAAAATGATGTGTCGTTTTTAATCGTGTAGTAGAAAATTGCTTTCAAAATATTTAAATTTTCAAAACTAACCACGAAGAGTTAGGTCATCTCCACAGGGAGAAATTAGCCTAATAAATTCACGAGTCAAAGAATGCACAGTTCGCAAACTCTTCTGCAACTTTAATGCGAGGAAAATGCTGTTTTAAATGAAGTTTGCAATTTCTTTAAAAGTTCAGGGGTGTTTATGTAATTTTCACATTAGAAATTATACCTCAAAAATATGTGTAAGATGCATGTATACTGGTTTATCATGTGAATTCAACTTTCATGCAATTCTAATTTTAAATTCAAGATAGAAACATGCACATAAATCAAATAAAATAATTTCAAGAAAATCTAAGTGCATCAATGCAATGTGTCCAGAATAAAATATTAATATAAACTTGACAATGGCATTGAATGTAATTTTTAATAGAGGGAAAAATAGAGGATTTCTCCTCTCTCCTCCTCGCGTGTGCGGCCGCGCATGGTTGGCTGCGAGACTCGGCAGGGAGGTGCGGCTTGACGAAAGCTACGCAACAGTGGCAGCAGCGTGGCCAGAGGTGGCCGGCGGCGACCGGCGGAGCTGGCTGGAGACTACTGCTTTGTCTGCGTGGCTGCTGTGAAGGTGCTGGAGGCTATGGCACGCACCGGCAGTTGCAGGTGGTGGTGTGCGCCTGCAGTGAGGCGCGCTGGTGATGAGCGCCTGTGGGTGCGCCTGCTGGTGGACGGAGGTAGGCACGCGGGCTGGGTGGTGTGAGCGCCTGCAGCAGGGTGGCGGTGGAGGGAGGTGAGCGGTTGCAAAGAGGCACGATGGCGCTTTGCAGGGAGGAGGGGGCGCATTGGAAGATGGGCGTGCTGAGGAGCGCGCGGAGGTGATGGAGTGCTGAGGCACACAGTGCCCTTAGGCGCTGCTGGTGATGGGGTACGGCGTCTGCAGATGGCGCTGTGAGCAGGAGGCGGCCTGCAGGCTTGGTGGCATGCGGGCGCCTGCTGTTGCATGGGTTCTGTGTGCGCAGTGAAGGCAGGTGCAGTGGCCACAAGGCCAGCAGGAAATGGCACATGCCTGCAGGTGCACGAGGTGGAGCAATGTGTGCTTGCGGACACAGTGCATGCGGTGGAGAAGGAGTAGTGAAGAAGATAGAGCCTTTCCCTGCAAGGGGGGAAAAATTCCTCCCTAGTCCACGCCGCCTCCTCTCTTTTTAACTCTTCCCTCTCTCCGCGTATGCCAATCAAGGGATTTGGAAATCCCTTTTCTATTTTTGGTCGGCGGGCATTGGAGGAGATGGCCGGAGGAAAGGGAAATGTTCCTTCGGTTGTTGGGGAAATTTGCTCCCCAACCCTTGCTCTTTCTGAATATAATACCTGCACATAAAAATAATAAAATCATTATATATTGAGTTATAGAATGTTATAAACATAAATCATGATGCGTATAATTCTTCTACAACTTAATTGCAATTATTAACACACCAACAAGGTACGAATAAAGGTACCTAGGCTTAATATTAGTCTATTAAAATGGACTCATCAAAGGTGACCTAGGGTCATGGAAACCCAAAGTCCATTTTAACGGTCGGCCTAGTCAGTCTTTCACTATTTTCACAAGATGCTTAGCACTTAGAATCCTTTTTGAGTCTTGGGCAGGTCAGGTAATCATAAAAAGTTATCCCGGAACTCTCAAACTCCAAAAGTACAAAAAAGTTATAAAAGAAGAAAAATAATAAAAAAATGTATCTTCCCTTTTCAAATAAGGCGAGGACTAAGGCAGTCTACATTCTAGCAGGCTCCCGGGTACTGTTGAGTGTTTGTAATTTAGGACCATAGTTAAAATTTGCCATTGTTAATAAATGACTTGGGCCTAATTGATCTAATCCTAATTGTGCTTTTATACATAGCATATAGTTTAATTTTGCTTTGGACTAGCAAAAGATAGGCATGGGGGTATGATATAAACACATTTATTGAGGGTAAAATACCTATTCTTTCATGTTCCTAGGCTTAGATTTGCATTTCATTTTATAAATATTGCATAGCATGCATCATTCTGTATTTAGAGTAGTTGTATATAATTTAGGTTAATTGCATCCGTTTTGCGGTCAGGAGAGAAGGATATTTATTTCGAAGCCTCGAATTGATGATCTGACTATACGAATCTAATCAAGATGACGATTGGAGTCCAACACTTCTGAAATCGCCACAACCGGAGTCCCGTAGCACCATATGCAGTCTGAGGAAGATCAACAACCAACGGACTAGGTGACATAGTTCAAAGCTTTAAATTACAAATTCGACCACGCAGATGGATTCGAGTCGACAATCGCAGCCTAACGGCACAAAAATCGACTCAATCCGACCTCTATAGCAGCCCCTACAATAAAAAGAAGATGGATGGCCCAGATTGCGCCACATGGTGCAACCCAGGCCGCCCAGCACACGCACACACCACCGCACATGCACAACAGCACGGGTGCACGTGTGCGCATGCAGGCGTGCATGGGCACAGTGTAGCGCCAGCGCGTGAGCGTGCGTGTGTGCCAGCGACGCATGAGCTGGACCTACAGTGACGCTTACAGCCATCATTAATTCTTCGCATGCCAGTAAAGCCAGCTGTAGGCATGAGCTGGCATGTGCTAGCTACAACGATGCTTCTAGTGATGGTCTGGATGTCACTAATGGTCCCATGCTTATTTTTTCCTCTTCTCCTCCACTATAGAAGGACCTACACTCCCTCCCTTCCAAGCCATCTCTACCTACTCTACTCCCACCTACTCCTATGCTCTAGCAAGCCTACCAATGCTCCATTAGAGCTTATTCTCAAGCTCCCAAGGCTCCTATTAGTGTGGCAAACCTCTGCCTCAATAAATATTCATGTATCTTCCCATCCCTATTCATAGGTCGCCTTGGAGCCGTCCTCCCACATCCATTCCGGTAGCAGATCATCTCCATCTTCTCACCTCCATTATGAAGCCACGCCGAAGATTTCCTCTACCCGACATCCTCCTACATGTCACCTCTGTCGTCCCACTCCTCACCTCCTTCGTCCGAGCTTCCGCCAAGTGCTGTCATCTCGCCGAACAACCGATTCGGGAGATTTCCTCTCATCCCCCTCTCTTTTCATGCTTTCATAGTTGATTGTAATGGACAATGAAGTGATATCTATACCATATTTGTTCCATCTCTATCTTGTGATTCGTTTGCTTGTTTTCTTCTTACAAAAATATAAAAAAATAATAAAACCCCAAAATACCAAAAACAAACAAACTGAAGCGCAGTTTTCAATTAAAGTAAACATCGCCTCACTGTGTTCGACATGGGACTCCCTTGGCGTTTCGGTATAAATTTTATCTGATGGACGTGTTTTGCAACTACGATGACGGGTTACTTGTAACCCCTATTTCTAACACTCGAAACACATGCGACCAATTGAAAATTGAAAATTCCACCCATATCCTGTTCCCTAAAGCCCTATTGAAAACCAAGAAGAAGAAAACCCTAGATAGCAACGAGGAGCTTCCGGATTTATTCAAGAGCATAGAGATCAATATTTGTCTCCTCGATGCTATTAAGCACATCCTGGCTTACGCTAAATTTTGAAAGAACTATGTACCCAAAAGACTAAACCGCGAGAACCTACTTCGAGGAAGATGATTCTCTCTGAGCAGGCAAGTTCTATGATCCTACGTCACCTTCCTCAAAAGAAGAAAGATCCAGGTGCCCCCTTGATCTCATGCATTATTAGGGAATATACTTTTGATAGGGCACTATTGGATCTAGGTGCATCGACCAAGCTAATCCCAACTTCTCTTTATGAGAGGTTTGGGTTAGGTGAACTCAGGCCAACCTCAGTAATGCTACAATTAGTGGATCGATCGGTCACCACACCGAGAGGTGTTTTTGAGGATGTAATTGTCCTGGTCAAGGATTTCTATTTTCCTATAGATTTCCTCGTTCTTGACATGGATGTACCTAATGATTTGAGGAACACGCCCATCATTTTGGGGCATCCGTTCCTACCTACTGCCAAGGCCAACATAAACTGTGAAAGCAGTAATATGGAGATTGCCTTTGGGGATAAGAAAATAACTCTGGATATTTTTAAGGTGATAAGAGGATTTGAGGAATGTGGATTCATTGAGGAGCTCGAGGATTAGGATCTTGAGACTTGTATGACAATCAGAGCACTCGAGGACTCCACCAGCTTTAGCGAACCTAGCCCACAACCCTCCATGGTAGACCTGCCACATCCTGAAGAGGCTATTGATTTTGTTCATTCCTAGCTTCTTCCATTGTATCATCCTGATGAATCTTCATCAGCATCCTCCCAACCTTCTATTCTAAACCCACACCTGCTAGAATTAAAACCATTGCCCAAAAATTTGAAATATGAGTTCGTAGGACCTGAAAACATGCTCCCTATGATTATTAGTGCTGATTTGACTAAACAACAAGAATCAAGGTTAATTAAGGTCCTTAAGAATAACAAGGAGGC